>OY776281.1:38720797-39190797 GCA_963675445.1 Linnaemya vulpina
TGTTTCTTAGAAAATTATATGTGGATTGAGACTTTTAATATATATTTTGAGCCAAATAATTTACGTCTTCATTATATTCCCTTGGTCGAGAAGTAACCAAAAGTTTACAAAATATTTTGGTTTCCATGCTAATATTTTGGAGAGCATCAATAAATTATTTAACAGAATTTTCTAACCTTTTTCTGGTAGTTCTAGTTTTCTTTCTGGAACTCAAAAGTTTCTTGTATTTTCTTTATGTTATTTCTTATATAGATTTGACAGTTTTGTTTGTTTTTCGAAAATTTAACAGCAGTGGTTCACGACATTTTCACAGTGTGTGTATGTTGGCAAATTCTGGAATTCAGTATCTTCCTTTCCCCGATTTCATCTAAATCTATAGCTGGGAAAGCTTCTGCCTTTAGTTTTTTATCCAAATGAATGAGCTTTCAAAATTACGGTCGCATATATAAAGATTTTTTCTCCGGAAAATTTGCCGTAAAGCTTTGTAAGAATATTGAAACTTAAAAAATCGTTAAAAACATTTAAAACGTCTTTTAGATCTTCTGCACATCTTTACGCAACATTTTCTGCCTGATATTAAATTGTTTTTTTCTCACTTGCATTCATCATGTAGAGCAAAGTAAATTCCATACGCACATAAAATATTACTTTTGCACTGTAAAAGCTAACAATAATTAAAAATATTGTAGCTCAATTATTAACAATGTTTTAAAATGAAAGTAGAATTTTTGTAAAGAACTTCAAACAAGTTTGCATGTGTGTTTTTGCTTATGTTTTTTCCACCTTCCCTTCAGTACCATAAGTTAAATTTGATGAAACCACCTTTAAACAATTTCGATGATGATGCAACACGTTGGTTTCTGCTTTTTTCTCCGTTTTTTCCCTTACTCCCGGCACCAATAAAGATTTAAAAATTTTATTTCATGCTTTGTTCGACATACGTCTTCATATAGTGTATATTCTTTGATAATACTTTACTTTAAAAAAGTAGCACTTACTCTGAAACCCATACAAAAATTTACCACTCAATTCATTTTGATTTTTTTTCAGTGGTGCCATAATGCATAGTTTACGATTCAATTCATTTTGAATAATTTTCAGTGGCACTATCTATCGGAAATTAATCGCACCAACCTAGAAACATCCGTCGACTCATGTCGATGGATTGAGATGGTAACATGCTCAAATACAAGTTTACGATTTAATTCATTTCGAGTAATTATCAGTGACGCTAACTCTCGAAAATTGGTCATCCCAACTCAGAAACCTTGACGGCCCAACAACTTTTCCAAAGATCATATATATATATATATATATATATATATATATATGTATATATATATATATATATATATATATATATATATATAATACTAGGTGTGTGGTTTCACCCGCGTAAGTCTACAACCCGTGGGAATATCGGGTTAAAAGTAGGCTGTGTGTTGAGAGATATATTGTCTCTAGCTTGAAATATGTATGTGTACAGCCACATAATCACGATTTCACATTCACAATCAAATATAATATATTATTAGGATTGATTTGGTGGTAATACAAATTAGTTATTGCAATATAAACACTGATACCTACTAACGACAAATATTGTATTGACATATTTGACAAAAAAAAAAAAGAAATACAACCTAACCCAAATACACAATCAGTACAACAAATATTATTTTTTCAAATGAAAAAAATTAAATATTTTTTCCTACTTATTTGAGACATCGTTATATATTGGACAATTTACACAACATCTTTATAAATTATAGCCTATGTGTTATTCTGATGTATAAGCTAAATTATTGCACAGTTTCATTATAATCCATTCAGTAGTTTTTGCGTGAAAGAGGAACAAACATCCACACTTCTACACATCCCCACTCACAAATATTTGGCTTTATAATATTTGTAGGATATATGTATACATATATATATATATATATATATATATATATATATATATATCTTTTTCTTTAACAACAAATTGTTCAGATTATAGCAAGCTAGAGTTGTAGAGATTGTTTATTCTGCATTTAGATTGGAAGGACATGAAAACATTTGGAAGCGCTTCGCCATAATATCCTCTAATTACATATTCTCTGTCCTGCAGATAAACTTTTACGATGGTATGGTTTCAGCAAATGTTTCTGCATGCGGAAAGCATGATCGGCAAATTAAAAAAATGGAACGTTTACTTGACAACCTGGCAGAGGTTTTGGTAGTGATAAATTTAGGTCATTATTATCCAAAGCACGTTGAAAAGAACAGTTTCCGAAAACTCCACACAGTTGTATTCAGCAGCGACAACTGCCGTTAGCACTAGTTATACTGTGTACTTTTGTAGGTGAAGAATATGCTTCCTGAATTCGGTGGAGCTACAATTTGGGCATGTTTGCCGTCAACCGCCCCTATACAATTTGGAAAATTCCATAGCTTGTTAAATTTGAAAGCTAGTTCATTCCATTTTTTTGCGTGAATGGTACTTACATATGTACATATAAATAGAAACAAGTAATGCAATTAAAAAACATATATATGCATGCACTTAAAATTCTCATACGATTAGGTATGCACCTTTCAATGCTTTACTAATTGCAATACAATCACTTCCGAAAAGTAATATGGTGTTAGGAGCAATGCGGAAGAAGACCAAAAGACTTTTGTAACTATCATTAGATACAAGGAAAAGAATCGTCACAGCTAAGCATTCTTGTTCTGGAATTGCCTTACACATATTTGTGTCTTGTTTCTTAATATTGTATATAGTGACAATCGCTGCAACGCTTCTTTAAACATTTCGTCATTCGTCCGAATATAGTTTTTGAACACAAAGTTTTGGTTTTCTATTTCATGAAACTATCATATATTTTTCATATGCGCCACCAGTACTTCTTTTTGTAGTCCACTCCTTTACCCACGTATTTCTTTTAACTTTTCTTTAGTACTTTTTAACTTTTCAAGTACACACAGCCAATTAAAGCTGATGCAATTTTTTTATTTTTTTTTTTTGAAGAACAAATCATAATTTCGCAAAAAATATATTAAATGTTTTACAATTTGCACTAATATAAACAAATCAAAATTTGCCATCTAGCTTAACAGCTGTTTCATCTGCCTTGCAGTAGAACAATCACATGACTGGAATTAGAGCTGTACAAAACAGCTCTTTTGAGTGAGCGCTCTTTTTAGCTCCGCTCACTTTACTGAATTAATTCATTCAGTTCATTCAGTTGTTTCAGTTCATTCAGTAGCTCAGTTGTTTCAGTACTTCAGTTTATTCAGTAACTCAGTTGTTTCACTAGCTCAGTTCATTCAATAGCTCAGTTGTTTTTTTTTTTGCTGGTAACTCTATGAATAAAGAGCACTACATCCCTGTATGCATTAGCACATGTGTGTGAATTAATTAATTTTTTTCGTATGGATTTTGACATACAAACTGAAACATCACTGAAAAGAGCTACTGAAAGAGACAGATCTAATGAATCAACTGAGCTAAAAACGCTCAATTGAATGAAAGATTCACCTCGCTCAATTGACTGAATGATTCAATTGAATTAATTCATTCACGAGCCGTACAGCTCTAACTGGAATGCGACAATTATTATTCGCGACAATCAAGTGTATGTAACATAAGACAATAATGTGACCGCAGATAATTCGATTGGGACAATTTCTTTATTATAAAAAAATCAGCACAATAAAAAATTTGTGAAATTGGTGCTTTGCGACAATCGTGTGATCCTTCCTATGGTGCCATCACTAGGAAAACAAATGCACCTGTCAAAATGTGTGCAAGTTTGCATACGCCATCATTAGAATATGAATACATGAGCGAAATATCACCAAACAGCTTTTAAATTTTTGCTATCATTATTACATTTAATTACACAATTTAAAGTGCACTTCATATTGTCATTTTGAATACACATTAATTAAATTTAAAATTGTGCATGTACTCGTAGTATATGTACCCGTACGAGTTATGTATTTTTTCTAACAAAAACTGTCAGTTTGTGGAATATGTATAACCATACGTACAAATGTTCAGTGGTGTTGCAAGAAATATAGTCGTATAATATTTGCATATATTTTTTCTGTTAGAAAAATATATGCACTTTTCAGTGGAAAAGTGCAAAGGTAGAAGTGCACGTAGAGTACCGCATCTGACTAAAAATCACATACAAAATAATTTGAAATTCGTCGAAGAACATTTCAAATGGCCAACAAGCAAATATATAAAAATTAATCATAAAATAATCGCAACAAATTTTCTATCTTCTAATCTGTCCTAATCTTATACAGATTGCTTATATAAATTCATTTTGGTTATTTAAAAAAAGCAGCCTTGTAATGATAAGACCTGCAATAATCCGTCCCAGACATACCAAATCAACCATCATGATGGCAAAGTTCGGCATATATCTTTTGAGAAATATTCTAAGAAATTTTACAATTAAAATTTTTTTTAGTTACATACAATAAGAACAAAATTTTTTCAAATGAAAGCATCGTTTATTTCCTAATTAAAAAACATAAAATTATAACTTCTTAAAATCATAATGTCTTAACCATTTTACTCTTGTGGTAAGGCTCATTGTGTTCATATATATATATATATATATATATATATATATATATATATATATATATATGTATATATATATATATATATATATATATATATATATATATGTCTATATATATATATATATATATATATATATATATATATACATATATATATATATATATATATATATATATATATATATGTATATATATATATATATATATATATATATATATATATGTATATATACATATATATGTGTGTGTGTGTGCGTAATAAAAACCATTGTTGTGATAGCCAACTTCAATAAAGACCTTTTTAACCTTTAAAATCGGAAGACTTAAATCATCGGCTTTCTACTCGCATAGCTCTTCTTTTCTCAGGGATTATATTATAGCGGGCTTGTTGGATACAACCACATATAGACATGCGATATTTCAATGCGAATAAAGCATTTATTTAGAATGTTAAACATATAAAATACGTATATCATGTCTTCATACATATTTATCAACTAAACATATCAAAAGAGAAATAAGTACCAAAAATGGCCTTTTGTGCCTCATTTTCATTCAACTTATATACAGTCCATCACTGTCTTACAAATGTCACATAACCTTAGAATCAAATTCTATTTTCTGTAGGTTGGGACGTTACGGCAGCATTTTCTTATAGTGAAGTAAGTATTTATACAGCTTGCCATTTAACAGGTTGGATCATTTTAGTTATTTAAAAAAAGCAGCCTTGTAATGATAAGACCTGCAATAATCCGTCCCAGACATACAAAATCAACCATCACGATGGCAAAGGTCGGCATATATCTTTTGAGAAATATTCTGAGAAATTTTACAATTAAAATTTTTTTTAGTTACATACAATAAGAACAAAATTTTTTCAAATGAAAGCATCGTTTATTTCCTAATTAAAAAACATAAAATTATAACTTCTTAAAATCATAATGTCTTAACCATTACACTCTTGTGGTAAGGCTCATTGTGTTCATATACAATTCTTAAATTTTGGTTTTGATTCGTCAAAACTTCGATTGGAACCAAGCATTCGAATGCTATACAGCCCCAGAACATGACTGTGCCACCCCATGGCTAAATACCGGAGGTTGGTGACTCTATTTGTATTCACATCGCAAGTTGTATTTTAATTTTTTTTTATGAACAAGGACTTTTTAAAATCTTATATTACCACTTTTTCGGTTTAAATTTGTTACTTCAATGTGAAAAGGGGATATATATATATATATATATATATATATATATACATATATATATATATATATATATATATATATATATATATATATGTATATCTATATATATATATATATATATATATATATATATGTATATATATATATATATATATATATATATATTTATATATATATATATATATATATATATATATATATGTATATATATATATATATATATATATATCTATATATATATATATATATATATATATATATAGATATATATATATATATATATATATATGTATATATATATATATATATATATATATATCTATATATACATATATATATATATATATATATATATATGTGTGCGTAATAAAAACCATTGTTGTGATAGGCAACTTCAATAAAGACCTTTTTAACCTTTAAAATCCGAAGACTTAAATCATCGGCTTTCTACTCGCATAGCTCTTCTTTTCTCAGGGATTATATTATAGCGGGCTTGTTGGATACAACCACATATAGACATGCGATATTTCAATGAGAATAAAACATTTATTTAGAATGTTAAACATATAAAATACGTATATCATGTCTTCATACATATTTATCAACTAAACATATCAAAAGAGAAATAAGTACCAAAAATGGCCTTTTGTGCCTCATTTTCATTCAACTTATATACAGTCCATCACTGTCTTACAAATGTCACATAACCTTAGAATCAAATTCTATTTTCTGTAGGTTGGGACGTTACGGCAGCATTTTCTTATAGTGCAGTAAGTATTTATACAGCTTGCCATTTAACAGGTTGGATCAGCTGACACATTTACCTTACATTTAAAATATCAACGTTCGCCTATTCCATGCTTATGCTTAACTTAGCAATACCTCTATAATTTGCTTCAGATCCAGACTTGAATAAAGGTGTAATATATGACTGTTTCCGAAGCGATGGACAATATCCGTCATGTAAGGTTTGTTGAACAAATAAATTAATGGGACTCATAGAAGTTTTGATAGTTTATTTATCAAAAGGTGAAATATTAATATTGGTTGATATGTTGTACGGGTAATGATCATAGGTATTAAACGACGACGACAAATAAGTCGAAGCAAAAAAATCGGCAAACATATTACATATTTCATAGTTTTCTGATGATTCTGCGCAAGCCAACTTTTTAACGGAAGGGATATCCATTGCTCGTCTTTTGAAGTTAATAAATTTATAAAACGAGTTGGGATTATTTTTAAAACTATTACTCATTTTAAATAGATAATTTTTATATGCTGTTTGCGTAGCAGATATATAATTCGATCTAGATGTTGAATATCTGATGTAGTTAATACGCGAAGCATTCTTCTTATAACTTTTATATATATTATTCTCTTTGTTCTTGAGTTTAGCCAGAAACTTTGAGTTCCATGGAGGACCACGATATGCCTAGATTTACTAGTGAGATGAACTACTTTAGATCGTTAACTAATACAGCTCCAAGAAAGTTCTATGCCGATAAATATGATAGAAGTTGGTTAACCTATGTATAAAAAGCTCCGCAGTCTTACAAAGTCTAAACTAAAATTGTTTAAGAGAAGGTGTTGTAGCGCACACAAAGACAGGCGACCAGTAGCAGGTGATCTTGATGCTAATGCAATATATGATTGCCTTGTCAGTTCGAAGGAAATCCCGAGGAACCTGATTTCTAGCAGTCTCCTAATGTAGTGGAAAGTATCACGAAGAATCAAATTTCGAAATAGATAAATGATAAAGGTATAATAAATTAGATTTTTTCAAAGTCACAATACTATCCTTGTTCTGACTGAACTTACAGAATCAATAGAGGTGGAGTTTTAGTGTCCATTGAACTATCTAAACTGTAAAAACTTTCTGATCTTTAGCGAATTTTAGTCGTGCGAATTGTTTCTGCACTGAAAGTCTTCTTCAAGTCATTTTTAACTTCTGCAGTTAATTTTGGAGCGAATAGCTTCGGTTTTTTCTTTATTTTCCTAACTATGTAACGCTCGTCTGTTTCAGAAAAGTTTTGTTTTTTGCTTTTCTGCCCTTATCGACTACTCCGTTTTCGTCCAGGAATCTATAAATAGTATTTGGCACTGTCGAATCACTCAGACAAACTATTTTAGCAATTTTTCGACGAGAATGGCCATTTTTATAAGGGCGAATAACAAATTCTCTTTGTTCAATCGTAGTGCGTCTCCCAATTATTTAAAAATGTGTCTCCGAATCAACCAGCTGTAAAAATCACACTAAAAGCTTATCTAAATAATTAAAAACATAACTGCAAACAATAGTAACTGGAAATTTACCGTTACACTTATCGTGATGTCAATTAAAGAAGTCTAATAATAAGCTGGTTGAAATAAGCTGTGACCACAGAAATGCATACGTTTTCTTAATATTAATTTTACATTCAAAAATATATTTGTTTGGAAGATAAGAAAGTATTTTATTAAATCCTCTTTGAATTTTTCCAATAGTTTGCTTCATTCAAAAGTTATATCGACGTTTTCTTTTTTTAAAGAAGGTTGTTGAAATAAGCTGTGAGCCACTGTATATACACATAATATATATACACATAAGGCGACATCGCTACTACTACAAATATAACCTTATAACAAGCAAAGCAATTGTCATTTGTGTAAATTCATAGTCCACGTCAAAATGTGTGGCAACAAAACACAATGAAATACTGCACACATGAACAATTGCAAACAACGCTCCTATATACAAACACAACGAGGAATTGTTGTAGATAAGAACTTGACATCAATGATGCCATCATACAAAGCAAACATGATAGCGCATTGCGCATGTCCGTTATATTTGTATACGCATCAGCTGTTTTATGTGACGTCATACCTTTATATATATATATATATATATATATATATATATATATATATATACACATATATATATATATATATATATATATATATATATATATATACATATATACATATATATATATATATATATATATATATATATATACATACATACATATATATATATTGTGTGAATAAATTGTGCTTTGTCAATAAAATTTAATATATGTATTAAATTTAAAACAATTTAAAGCTAAATAAAAACAAAAAAAAAATGAAATGCAGTGTTGTGAATGGCAATAAAACTTTTTAAAATGAAGGGTCTGCTTGTAGTTTTTCCCAAAGACAGTGCTCCTCCAAATAAATGGATTAGTTTCTGCGGAATTGAGTCCGGATATTTCTCACATCTCCAAACATCACTTTAAAGCGGAAGATTTCGATGAATTATAAAATGAGTAACAAAAGTGCTATATTTATTTTAGAGTTACAATATACATATACGTTGACATAGGTTTCGCTAAGAAAAAGATTTCTTAAAGCAGCCGCATTTCCAACGATACGATGGTTTGGAGAACTTCGCTGTCTATATATATATATATATATATATATATGCCATAAGTTGAAAAACGTGGTTCCAGGTATTACAGTCGCAAGAAATGCGGAACCTCTTTCTTTTACCTGTGTGGACTATCTTAGTGATCAAAGCCAACCCAGGAAATGATGTCCTACATTAAAGAATTAGATGAAAGCTTTATAATTACTGATGGGGAAAATTTATTAATTAGAAAAGACTTCTTGAAAATCCAGGAAGAATAATCCGAACTCATAAATTGTAGCGAATATATCATGCGAGGATGCAACTGAAAGTCAGAAGTTTAAATCAACAAATATCTGAAGATTTAACTAACAGAATGATAAAATGGCATAAAACTTTAAATTAAAGCCAATTTTTATATTATTATTATTATTAAATGTATAATAATTAAAAAGCAAACTGATTTCAGTAATTAATATTGTTTTTTACTTCAATTTTAGAAACTAGATAAGTTCGTATAAAAGTGAACAAATTTTGAAAAATGTTACAAATTTTCATATTATAGCGATTTTTTAGATTAAAAGTTTTAAAAAAATATTAAATACAGATCTAAAAGAAAATATATAAAAACAATTCCGTGGCAGTTGCACAATGAACTAAAGTTTTTACATTAAAAATTATATAAACAAAACATTGCGTTGTTATTTACACGCATTTGTGTTTTTCTTTACATTTATTTCGTGGTAAGACGTATATGCGCAGAAGAAACATATTATGAAAATGTGAATGCCTTATATTGTTTTCTTCATATTATAAAGGTAGCCAAGTCAATTCACTTTATATGTAACCGATTCATGGTTAAGCAAAGAAGAATTACCTGGCGCAGAGCTGCCACCTTATATTTACTACACCATAGACTAATATGATGTATAATAACAACATTATAGTAAATCCTGATAAGACGATAGTTCTTGTTTTTTAACTAAATAGAAATATTTGTTTGGATTTCGCATTGAGGGTGTGAAGCCCTCTGGTTGAGATTGTTACTAGTATGTTTTGGTGTAATTATATTGTATATATGATAGATTTTGTTTTGAACCCAATACTGGAAATATATGTACATATGTATGTACATACAAAATAATAGGAGTGCTCCCACATAATATATACATAAGACAATTTTGTTAGTGTATCAACGAGTAAAACAAGTTTTATGCTAACGGTAATTACAGCGGTACATAAGAAGTAATACACAAAAGACAGACTAAAAATTACTGTAATATTTAAGACATAATTGACTCATTTCTATATATGCTTTTGGATTGACTTGATCAAAAAAATAGGAGTGTGATCGATTTTTTAAATATCAAAAATAAAATACGGCATAAAACTGGAAAGAAAATAAAAAGCAAGTATAGAAAAATAGTACAAACATTTTTCTTCAATTTTCGAAAAAGTTTTTGTATTATTGTTTTAACATTGGGACGAGGAAACCACTGCTCGAGAAAAAACGGAATTTAACAAAAAAATCTGTGAGACAAATATTATAAAGAAATTAAGAAAAATTTGGGGTGCTCGGCTCAAATGATCGTTAATGCCCTTAAATGTAAGCAAAAAGCTAAAACACGTGCCCGCAAGCGCAAAACATTGGTTGGCCGGTTGATGACCGGTGATTTGTACTTTACAGCAAGGGAGACCTTTGGACGTCCTCAAATAAGATTCAAAAAGAGATGAAACTTCCCTTAAGTACCTCAACGATTCGTGGACGTCCGATTGGAAATAATTTATTTGTAAGAAGTCCGCGAAAGGTGCCTTGATTGACCAAAAAACAGGCAACTGCACGTTTAATATTCGATTGGCCAAATGAAAAATTGAGAAACATATTGTGGACGCACGAAAGCAAAATAGTATTTTTTGGTGGAACTAGTTCCAGAGAGTACGTCCGACGCCCATCAAATGCAGAATTTCTAGAAAAAATTTACAAGAAAAACAGGTAAACATGGTGGTACAAATATAATGATATAGAGATGCTTCGCATATAATGGTGTAGGTCCAATACATCGAATAGGAGGCATTATGGATAAGCACGTCTACGTGGAAATTTTTAGTGAAGTAATGCTACCATATGCACACTGGAATATGCTGACTAAATGGTATCGGGTCAATGGGGTTGAGGTTATGTCGTGACCTGCTTAGTCTCCAGACCTCAACTCGATATAACATTTATAGAGGAGATGTTAAAAAATATGTGAAAGGGAAAAAACCATCGAATTCCCAAGAGCTACGGAACGCAGTCCGGGATGGCTGGCGTTGAATCCAGCTGAAGCGTTGCCAGGATTTTATTGACTCCATACACGGTAGATGTGCTGAAGTTATAAAAAACAAAGCTTATTCCACTAGATATTATATCTATTCAGTTTTTTCTTCCACAATTCAAATATTTTATTTCTTTTGTTTCAAAACAATTAGGTCAAACATCAATACTCCTATTATTTTGAACACCGAATTTTTCAATTTTTTTTTGTTTAAATTACTTTTTTTCAAATGTTTCAGCTTTATTGTGATAATTAATTGGTGTACAAAGTAAAGAATTGACTAAAAACTTATTTTAAGTAAAAAGAATGGAAAAAATTTTAATTTTTAGTAGAAAAATAAAATTTAGTTTTTTTGTTAAGGGCACTCCTATTTTTTTGAACACAACTGTATGTGCAAGAGCACATCTAACTTAGCGCTGATTGTATAATTTGAAGATATATGTATATATTTGAAGATATAATTTTTCGACAAGACGGAGACCCTAAAAATACGGCGAGAAGGAATGGTTATCAAATAAAACTTTAAAACAATGCAATGGTCAACGCCAATTCCAGATCTTAACCCTATAGAAATCTTATGGGCTTGCCTTAAGAAACGTCTTTCACTGAACGATAGTACGCCAACAAATTTAAATGACCTTGGACCTCGAGTTCAAACCGAGTGGTCAAATAAAGTTTACTATTGGAAACTTGGCTGAAAGTATGCCAAGATTTGTCAGAAATATGATAAAAGGACTTCTGCACATTTGGAAAATGTGCAGAAGTGGATACTTTGGACTTGAATTGGGGTTTCTTTATTTAATCTATTTTACATGGACTTCATATGTTTTGAAACTAACATGTATTCATAATAGCTATTTCTATACATTTACCATGGAAAATATCGTATAAATACCTGACGGTTGTAAGTTAAGTTACTTTTAGATACTTGCTATTTCATTATTTAGATCTGTTGTAGTTCTTTATATATCTCGAAATCTTGTTGTGATGGTGCCCATATATATTGAATAGAATGCAAAACAATTTGTCCTTCTCTTTGTCCGCAACTTAAGGTAAATTTATTTTACATGGTCTTTTTATAGCAAAATTCAGTCACGTTTAGCACAGATGGTGCAGAAATTGGTATTTAGGAAGGGACCAACAAAATAAGCTTCACTGTCTTCCTGAAGAGCCATCTCAGCAATTCAGTTTTCAAATCTTGAGCAATTGTGGCCCCTATCATATATAACATTATTGGTAGACAAATCCTAGGCAGTTACGATATTGAGAGATCTCAGCTGTTAGTTTCTCCCATTTAATTTCACGTAAAGATAGAGTTTTTGTATTAATAAAAAAAGTTAAACGAAGCAACCCTGTTGGGAACGTTTTGTCGTATTGTTGGTAAAATTTTAAGGTTCCAGTTTGATTGTTAAGCAGCTCATTCAAAATATTTTGTGTTTTTATGTCTGCTTCCAGTTCTTTTACCGGAACTGTTCTTGTTTTTAGTGCTTTTGGAGTAAAAGTCTATGTGTTTTATTGATTTGAAAATAGTATTCTGTGATTCTTTTATTTTATTAGTACCAGTGTTTAGTCGTTGTGCTTCTTCAAATATTTTGTTCAATTCTTGATCAGATTGACTACCATTATCATCGTCATTATCAAGCAATGCATAATAATTATTTTTCAATGTTTTTTTAATATTTTAAAACAAAATAGTTGGTTAGTTTATATTACTCATTACAAAGTTCCTAGATTCAAACGCTTTATGTACATACATCAATACAAAAAATGGAAAACGGTTAATCCTAAATTCCATTCCTGCGACTTCCTCTCAATTTTAGCCGCGAAGCTATCGCAACCTGGTTTTTATGATATTGTATGCTTTTGAGATCTTCGAGCTGAAACACCATTATATTAATTTTCAAATCAAGAGGTCTAACTGATAAGGTATATATATATATATATATATATATATATATATATAGTTAAGGAGTTTTAAAAAAAGTTGCTTTTTAGAATTTCTTCGTTCACGACTTTTTTTCTAAATGCTTTTGAGATATTTCGAAATCTACCGGCTCGAATAGGTTCAAATAAAGAGGAAGTCTAAGTTTAGGAAAGCCATACTTTCTATTAGTTTGGGGAGCCGATCGGTGAGCCTCGAATCGGTTCATGTTCACAAGTAATCTAAGTTTGAGAACGCTCTTCAGATCGCTTTCAGTTAATTTGGTTCAGATCTTTAAAAGTTATAAACGGGTCACATGCTTACACAAATATACATGGAGACATGCTCACGGGCGCTTAGAATTACTCAGAGAAGATTCCTGGGACCTCAAAACGTGGAGATCTTATGGGAGTTAGGTATTTGGTGTTATTAAAAAAGTTATAAGTTTTTGTGATAATTAGCATCTGTAAACATAATTTCATATATTTATGTCTTTGGGTCAACATCGAAATGGTGTGGAATATAAGAAATTATTTAGAGATGGTTTTCGGAAAAATTTTCAAGACTTCGAAAAGTATAAAGCGATTTTGAATAGTGGAATGCCTGTGAAGGTGCACTTGGTCGTAGAATGCTGTACTTCAATTTGTTCAACTTTTGCTGAAAAAGTAGTTGCAGTAAGACGAATCATGGTTGGATGTATGTAGTTTGCCACATTGCTAATGATGTTGTTTATTTGCCATAGGAAGAACTCTACTCTATTTTCTAATCTAGTAATTTTCCTATGTGTTTGAAAAGCAAACCAAAGCATGAATCTCAAATTGTGTCCAAAACAAAAAAATATCTTTGAAAAGTGGTTTTTGTTTCCTAAAAGTTTTATTAACGCAAAGAAAACTGGTTATAAAGAATGTATATTCATCGATTTTATAATAAATTTATACCAGAGTTATTTATATCAAATGGTAAATTTATTTTACATGGTCTTTTTATAGCAAAATTCAGTCACGTTTAGCACAGATGGTGCAGAAATTGGTATTTAGGAAGGGACCAACAAAATAAGCTTCACTGTCTTCCTGAAGAGCCATCTCAGCAATTCAGTTTTCAAATCTTGAGCAATCTTACAAACCAAATATTGTAATACCCATTTTCAAACAAACAATTCACTACTTTTCTCATAGCGACGAATTTCATGTATAACTACTGTGCCAGGACGAAAACGATGTGGTGTCGCACCACCGATGGTTGGTGAAACTGCCTTGTTTGCTGACAGAACAAAGATAATAAAAGAGAAATATTATTATTATTATTGATTTAATTGATGACTTAGTCGTAAGCGGGAAAAACTTGTAAATTTATCCTTCATAATGTCTACGGGGTAGATTGGGGGATTTCGTAACGGGCTTATGCCAGAATAGTGATAGTGAGAGGGCGGCCTTAGATTGTTTTTTTTGGCGATGTGGTTACGGATTTAGTGATATAAATAACTTTTTTCCAAGGTAGCGTTTGTAATAATGGGAGCATATGGCGAAAATTTGGCAGCAACGTCAGTCTTTTCATTCCCGGTAATACCAGCGTGGCTCGGGAACCACTCTATTTTTATTAAGTCATGATTCGCTATTAAGACATCCCTTATTTTTACAATTATATTCCAGTTAATTCAAAAAAGATTTTTAAGGCTTTTATTACTGAGAGGCTGTCTGTGAAAATTACAGTTTTTAGCTTGCCTGTAAGAATTTGACTAATTGCTTGATAAATAACTTATGCTTCAGCTGTGAAAACAGATGAAATCTCGTCAGAAGTACCCAGGGAAAGGGTTTTACCTTCTTCATCTGCTTTGGCATAGGCTGTTATGTTGCTCTGAGACTTGGTACCATCAGTGTACACAATGCGCCAATTATTAATCTTTAGATGGTTCATCTGCTCCAATGGAAGAGCAGATGTTTGTTATAGTTGGCAAGTGATACGTCGAAGCAGTTGCTTTGGAGTTTCCATGGTGGTTGTTTTATGTAGTTCTTTGTAGGGGTGAGCGGTAAAGATAACTCTGCGCAGAGTGACATCGACTGGTCAATTGCTGACTGTAGAAGTGTAGCTCGTCTTGCAGTGATAATCGAAAAGATGTCTTCGTCTCTGACTGAATTCGTACTGTAAAGAAGTTTTGGCAAAATTCTTGATTTTATTTCGTATATTCTTTCGTCTATGGACGATTGTGACTCCACCAGATTGGACGAATTGTTAGTCGGACGTGCAATTGTGTTTCCTGCAGACGTGAAATTTTTTTTCTTATGGAATATACTTTGTAAAATGCTCTTGATTTGGCCATTATAATTTTTACTCCAGAGAATGTAAAGATCGTCAGCGTACAAACAATGATTTATACAATGATTTGTTTTTATAATACCACTAAGAGAGCGTCCATCCTTGAGGAATGCCATTTATCAGTGGAAAGTTTTTTTACAGTTGGCCGTTAATTCTCACCTTATAGCTTCTATTCAACAAAAACGATTTAATAAAATTTAAAATATTTGGTCCAATACCCCAAGTTCTTAAAGCGTGTAGAATTACGTGGAATCGGATTCTGTCGAATGCTCTTCCGAAATCTATCGGAAAGATTCCTGATTCCTGGCGGACAACGCTTTTGTGATGTGGTAGTCAATATGTAATAGAGCATCATCACAACCCTGCTAGTTTTGAAGGCTACTTCTTCTTTGGCTACAAGGTATTTATTTTCCTTAAATCATGAAAGTCTAGTAGGCCGATATGCATTGACTGAAGACGTGTTAGTGGACTTGGCAATAGGCACAGGTAGAGTGCCGCTTTCAAAAATTGTGTTATAACAAATGCTTTACAACTTTTGATGGGTCAGTTTTGTTTTGTCGTCGAACTGATAGGGATAAACTCCACCATAAAACTGGTGTGCGATCAGTTTTTAAACCAAGCTTTGATTGGGTAATATGGACGTTGGATGCGGCGAGTATACACTTAGTGATGAGGGCAGCATACCTGTTGCTGAGGGAAGCAGCTTGGTGTTTTAACATTTCCGTTTCAGCTTTTTGCGCGTATTTATCCCAGTCTGCAAGATGGAGTAAAAATCGCTTCGTTTTCATAAAGAATTTCTTTCTTCTGTAACTTTATTAATACCTTGATCGGGAAATAAACCGGTTTGGAGTATTATCTGTTCCACCAAAATACCTCGATTATTTTTCGTTATGGAGCCCCACTCTTGTCCCCAAGTACCAGAAATGGGGTATTGAAAGAGGATATTATGTTGGTTATTACTTTAGGAGATATATCCTGATTGGGTGGTATATAAAAAATTAAAATTGTGAATTTTTTGATAAGGTTTGTCTCAATTGCTATCATTTGGTAATCAGAATCGACGTTGACCAGTCTGTGGGATATGTTGGATATGATGAAAACTCCGGCACCCTGTTTAGAGGAGATGTTATCCGGCAAATTGACGAAATAACTAGTAAAGTTTCTTAGCGGGACCGGGGTGAAATTGTTCGGGCAGTGTGTTTCTTGTAACGCTATACAACTAGGATCCATTTCCTTTGAAAGTAGTTGAAGACTTTGGTAGTTATTACAAAAGCCGTTAATGTACCAATGCAGAATAACAAAGGTCAAAAATGTCGCGGAATGTGAGACAAATACATGCATGCGCATGTATGTAGGTCTATACCTACATATACATACATGTATGCTTTGGGGTCAAGAAAATGGATGTTAAGAAGTAACGTGGTATTCAATGATAAATTACGTTGAAGAGGAGTCCATCGAATCCTCATCGGAGTCTACCACGACGGAAGATGGTACGTAATAATTATTATCGTCTAATAGTGCTTGGATTAAGTGTGAGATCGGTGAGATAATGGTGTGGGTAGTAGAGTTATCAATTTGATTGTTGTTTGTTTTTTGTTGTTGTTAATCGAACTAGTAGTTTTTTTTTTTGATATATGGTTTTCAGGTGTTTTACAAATGTTGGTTTCGCTTTGTGATGTTTTATTGAATGTAGATGTAATTGCATTGTCTGATGTTGAAGGAATGATGTTATTGATTGGATTATATAATTGTCAAATGAGGATGGTTTTGTGCTATAAGTCGTAGTTTTGTTTGTAAATTCATTATTTTTTTGGGTGAGGTTAGACATTTTAGGTGTGTATGTGTTGATCAGTAAAGTATTTTCTATAGGATACATCTCTATATATTTACGGCTGGCCTCCCTTATGCTGCAACGGTCCTTGGTTTTGATTGTCAGAATCTCTTTCATCTGAATGTAACGTGGACATTTAGTATGTACAGGAGAATGTTTACTAGAACAGTTTGTACAAAGCGCTCGAGTGCACTCAACTGGTTCTTGCGGTGGAAGACTACAAGTAGGACATGTAGTATCACCCCTGCATCGATTTTTTGTGTGCCCCAGCTTTTGGCAATTACTACTGCTCATTGAATTTGGATTATAGTGATCCACCTTGCATTTTTACCATGCAACATCAAGTGAGGTGGGCAGCCGGTATATCTTAGAAGAGATTATCATTTCGTTAGTGAAGTTGTAAATGTCGGTGACCCCTTGTACACTCATTTCTTGTATAATTTCTTCTTCTTTTACATTCTTTAGGCAGGGAGCATATATTACACCTTTCACTGAGTTTAATGTATCATGAAGTTTACATGAGATTGCACAAACCTTAGAAAGTGTTTTGCCTTTAGAAATTTATCAGCCACACGCGCGTTTTGAGTGAGAATAAGGATATTGCCATCCCGCAGGGCAGTAATTGATATTAGTTCATTACTTATACATTCAATACCTTTTTTAATGACGAAAGGGCTCATGTTGCTCAAAACTTTTTTTTGGATCGGTGAAAGAGATGATTACTTATTTAGGGTTGTGTTTATTGTTATTGCTTTGTGTTGGAAGTTCAGGATATTCATTTAGTCTGTACAATGTAGTCCCCCAATACAGCGAACCTTGTCCGGTGGCCCGGGAGCCATCGTGTTCAACATTGTGTTAATTGTCTATGTGCGTTCAAATTTACAAATGTAGATAACTAAGTTAATTGAATGAGGAAAATGCACGTGGGCTTAAAAAAGCACAAGAGTTAACAAGTAAGCAATGCGCGAAATAGACGTGTACAACCAACCTCTGAATGCTAGACGAGTACTAAAAAAAGAAATAGCTTTAATAAAGGTGAAGAATTAAAAACAAAACAAAAACATTACCTGAACTCATTATATATGATCCACTACTGTTTTTTCCCCAAACCATATGTTTCGGCGTACATCCGAATGAATTACCTAAATATATATAAACACAAGAGTTCAAATAAATTTATATATGTATATTTTTAGAAGAAGCTTCTTCAAGTTTTATAAGATAAATTACCTCGTAAAGGTGTATGTTCGATAACAAAAGTATTAGGCAAAGTTTATCGGTAAGGTAACTTGTGTTATCCAAAAACGAGAGAATAATAAATAAGGTGTATTTATTTTCTGTAAGAGTAGTGCAGCAATACTTAAGTACCTGTAACGGTCCACTTGCTGAAAACCACAACTGTTACCAACAAGGTTGAAACAAAGATTATTTAAACTATATTAAGTAAACTAAAAACAGTAGAACCGTGTTTTAATGATTTCGTACTTAAATGTTGTCAGCCACCTTGCAACAATACATAAGTTGCAACTAGATAGTAATTATAAAAGTAGTCATTAAGGACTCCTGTGGAATATGCGTAGTATATTGAGTCGTTAAGGACTCCTGTGAACTGTATAATACAATAAATATATATATATATATATATATATATATATATATATTTATAATTTTTTTTTAATAAGTGGACCAAGAAGGACTGTTGATTTTGTTGAATAGTAAGGCATGAAGGACTCCTGTTGATTGATATTCTCTGTACCAGCGTAAATTTCTATTACGATTCCTAATTTCCAAGAAGTTGCAGGTAACTGCTCGTTTTTAATGACGACTAAGTCATTCACTGCAATTTCTCTTTGTAGATGTTTCCACTTATATCGTTTATGTAATTCTACGAGATATTCCTTTTTTCATCGTTTACAAAACTGATGAAATAAAGCTTTGACTTTACGATATCGATTGACAATGCCGTCCGGGCTACCATAAATTGTTGGTTCTGTGGGCGCCAGAATGGCGGATCCAACTAAAACGTGTCCTGGCGTTAAAGCGACTGGTTCACCAGGATTATCAGACATAGGAGATAAAGAGCGTTTATTCACGCATACCTCTATTCTAGCCAAAGTGGTAGACAGTTCTCCAAGAGTATATTTACCGTTCTGAACTTCCTTTCTAAAATGGAATTTAAAACTTTTTACTCCAGCCTCCCCTAGTCCACCCATATGGGGGGCACCGGGCAGTATGAGGCGCCATGTCAAACCTTTATGCCCAAAGATGGAACACATTCTTGCTTGACATTCCTTTAAAAAGTTTCGAAATTCGTTAGTGATTCCATTTGACGCACTAACAAAATTTGTGCCATTGTCGGAATATATGGTAATTCGACAGCCTCTTCTAGAAATGAAGCGATTGAATGCTGCCAAAAATGTATCAGTTTCAGATTGATTAGAAGAAACAAAGTTAAAAGAAATATGCACAGTGCAAAATGAAATAAATTGCACGACTACCAAGTGTTGTTATATACATTATTTTTGTGCTGTTATTAGCAGCATTTTAAATAATATAAAGTATATAGTATGCAGTGGAAATTTTTGCAAAGTTATTGGGTATCTTCTGGAATAGATGATGTATTTGTCTGTATGGGAAGAAGGCAGAGGTTTACTATTGAGCGTCGAAGAATTCCACTTTAAGTTAAGATATCAGCCACTCGGACCTTGCTGTCTTTCTTATAAATTACACTTTCAACCCGTCCAAGATGCCACTCATTGGGTGGTAACCCATCATATTTTATTATGACAATATCATTTGGATTAATGTTATTTCTTTCCTTTTTCCATTTATAGCGGCGTTGGAGTTCGGTAACATATTCGGACTACCACCTTTGAGCAAAATTGTACTACATAGCTTTTACACGATCCCATCATTTTAAATTTTCTAAGGTTTCATGTTTACCACCGCGCAAGAAGCTACCAGGAGTCAAGGCCATATCTCGTTTGGACTTTCGGTAATTGGCGACAGGGGTCTTCAATTTAACACTGCTTCAATTCCTGAAGCTGTGTTTTCTGTGTATCTGAAAACATAGTTACGGGAGCCCACAAATCGGCTGAAACAAGCGAGTCGATCAACCGCGGCTTCTTAGGTCTGCGGCGTTTTCTTCGGTTTTAACGTATTTCCAATGGTTGGCACTTCTAACGTTTAGTATTTGCGATACTCGATTACCAACAAAGGTTTTTGAATCCGTTGACAAAAAAAGGTTGTAAGAATATATTTTGTAATTGAAGAAATGTTGAATCAACTTCGTGAGCAAAATTCGAAATAAGGAATAGTGGCCCTTCTTATGGGATCAACTTTTGTCTTTGCTACTAGCAAATTACTGCTGATAACACCTTCTGTGCTCTCTGTTCTCATAAGAATCAAGACGCAGTAGGCCCTCTCTGAGGCATCACAGAATCTGTGCAGCTGCATGCGATATTGAGGGGCAAATTTTATCAACCTAGGAATTTTGATGCTTGATATATCAGACAGACTCTCCACAAATGAATTCCATTTATATAGAATTGTTTTCGAGACGTCTTTGTCCCAATCAACTTTTTCTTTTCACAATTCCTGCATTAGGATTTTTGTTGATATTATGATGGGGCCTACCCTACCTAGTGCGTCAAATACTTTTGCTATTATTGATAGAATTTTTCTTTTCGTAATTGCAGGTGCAACCTCAATCGGATCAGTATAGTAGTAAAAAAATTATTTTTCGCATTCCAGCGGATCCCCTAGGTCGTTAAAAAATCTACGTTCAGAAGATCTTGCAGGGGCAAATGTTGAAGTAAGAAATGATAATTTGCTGTAACCTTTTTTATTGGAAATCCTGCGGAATTCAATGCTGTAGAGAATTGTAGTTGTTTGGTTTTAGCTTCCTCTAGGCATAAAATATCATCTACGTAAATTTCATTCTTTAAAATGTAAGAGGCTGTAGGATATAAATTCTTGTAGTGGCTGCTGAGCTCATGAAGAGTCCGAATGGAAAAATTTCACGGGAGCTTGATTATTTTCACGAACCAAAATTGTTTGATAGGGTTGATCTTCCTCATGAAGCAAAATTTGCCGATAAATTTTTTGGATGTCTCCGGTAAATACGTACTGGTAGTGTCACCATCTTACAGTAATTTGCATTAGGTCGGCCTGAAGTAGGGGCCCATGGTAAAAGGCACTATTTAAGGAAAAGCCCCACCCAGTCATCTTTGAGAAGTTGAATATCACACGGACTTAAGTGGTTTTGCTTTCAGGTCGAATTACAGCGTGGGGCAGATGGAATGAAAATAATTTTTCAGCTTTTGGCTAGATATGCACCGCTGGTTCCATATGACCTAATTCTTGGATTACCTGAGAGTATTCTTCTTTAAGGTTAAGGTAATCTTCTTTAAACGGTAGGCGAACAACATATCGCCCATCGGCAAATTGTAGTCCGTTGGTAAAATTTTTCGCAGTATAAATAATCCCTCGATTCTGAGTAAACCTTTTCGTGTTCCTTCGATTCCCAAAATTTGTTCAACTGATTTCGAATATCCATGTCGTCTGATGAGCGGACCACTGTTAAGAGAGGGTTTATTTCATTGTGTGGGACTAGGCCCGACAAATAACATGCAAAATGCGACTCCGTGGCCTCGATGCTGTCAGCAATATTCAATTTTATCCCTCCTAGATTGATAAGTGGTAAATAGTCACTTCCAATAATCATATCATATACCCTAGATTCAAACAATTAAAATTTCCTAAATGGTTGACTTTTATGAGTCTAGATGGCAAAAGGTGAGGTAGTTTTGGTACAACTAGAGCCTGCAATTTAAGCCTTAAATCAGAAAATCTAGATTTTAAAACAAGCGAACGTCTCCCCTTAGAACTGCTGACAACCGTTCCGTTCAGTTCTGATATTTGAGAATGATGCTTCTCTGTTGGTATTGAAAAATTTTGTTGAAACCTGGTAGAAATAAATGATTTTTCTGCACCTGAATCTAGTAGGATCCGAATTAGAAAATGCTCGCCTAAATATTCTACATTGACCAGCGCAGTAGGTGAGATAGTCGTTCCTTCATTACTAGAAAAGTAATTCCGGACTGGAGCAAATTGGTTGCCACTACAAGTAAGAGGTGGTGGTTCAGTTGCAAGTGGAGACCACAGTGCGCTAGATATTGAAGGTTTTTCATCGCGTCGTGGAAAATGGTGAATGTTGTTTGGCTGGCTTTCATCGGTTTTTGCTTTCTCCAATGGATTGCGATGCATCATTGTATGATGCTTTTGATAGCATAGGGTGCAAGGATTTGTGCTTGCATACTTGGATTAAAGAAGAATGTGACAATCAATTAACACAATATTTGTTAGAAAATAAGTAACTTATTTTGTCTCCAACCGACAGTTCTTTGAAATATTTACAAAAGCGTGGTGGTGGATCTGATTATATTTTTCTCATGTTAATTGTGCCGTTTCTTGAATTGAGTGGGAATAAAAAGTCTGACCTTTACTGACCTGACTTTCTTTATTGTGGGGTTTTCTCGTATCTGAAAATATTTCCAACATTTCGATCTTTTAAGATAAGTAATTGGACATCTGCCAAGTGGACCAATTTTTATGGTCAGTTAATGAGTTTTCCAATGAGCGCATGGTTTTTTCAGGAAGTTTCGATGTGCAGGCCTCCGCCTCGTTTTGCTTCGTAAATGATACAGTTTTTTATGTGTTCTAACAACTGCTTGGAAAATGTCCCTAAATGCTGGCCACTTTGTGTATCCACCCTCGAATTCTTCTTTGTCACATAGTGGTAACTTTAGTGACATGGAAGATGGCTGAATCAATTTCCCTTCATTCTGATCTTCTCTTCTTGAAATTGCTATTAATCCCATAATTTTTGCTTTAAATTCTTGTTCTCTATTTCATGTTTTCTTGAAGCTTTGGGATATATCATCATTGCAGTCAGGTTCACCCTCCTTGCCGCCATCAATTATATAACTTTCGTACGAGTCGCAAAATCTTAGATTTTTTATATCTAATTCTTTTGCCAACACCTCCACGTATGAATGCGTTCTCTTCTTGTGCTGCAGCCTACCAATTATAGCAAAAGTCTTCCATCTGGTTGTTTTTGAACTTGAATTTTCTTCTTTGCTTGGTTGACATCGTTGTGGATGCTAAATATTTCTATGCGATTTTATTTTCTTTTTTCGGTAAAAAGAAAATGGGTTCTTAAAAAACTGTTGTTATCTGTTAAAAGCTTTTTTGATTATGAGCCCTCTCGTTCTTTATTTTAAGTTCGTTTCACTTATACCCTTTCTAATTTATAACACTCTCAATTAGCTGCATCAAATATAATTCAAACACTGTACGTACCTTTTCGCTTTCTGCAACTATAGATGTCCGTCTCCTACGGGTTGGTATAATTCTTCTTTCTGAGAAAATCAGCGGCGCAGGTGGCACTATTACTCATTTGCCTTACTCTGTTGTATAGAGTAGCAAAACTTTGTGGACAAATTAGCCTATCCACCAGTTCAATAAAATCCTAAACCCAGTTCAGGTATGTCGAAGGACCATATGTTAGTGTGTGTATAATTGGCAATGACCAAATGATGACCCTAGGATGATAAGAGGTAACTCCTCTTATTAACTTTTGTTGATGAGAGTTAATTCCTCTTCTACATGAATTAAGTAACGTCTTTGAAACTGCCTTCGCGAATTATTTCCACAAAGAAATAAAACAAACCAGAATTATTCAGTTCTAGAAGAATTTATTTGAGCCTCTTGCCGCTTTGGTGTTTACCGATCTCAAAGACGAAAATTGAACGACTTAAAAGAACAATTAATTTTTGTATATATAAATATTACATCTTAGTTTTTACCAAAATAAAAGTGATAACAAGAATGCAACCCGTTAACGGGACAACATTTTTTTTTACTCATTTAAGTAAAAAAAAAAAAAACAACAAAAGAGATACATATGAATATATGTAAATGACTCATATATATTACAGGCGAAATTGACAGTTGAGAAAATTAAAGAGAAAGAAATTGAAAGGAATTAAATCTTCTTTCTACTTAAATCTGGTTGTACTGGCTGCAACAAAGAATAATAAGGTATTTTTCATGAAACGGTAGCGAAGGTGATTTGACAAGCCGGCTATTTAATCTCATCACGTTTTTTTCATCGAGAATTGAATTGAATGTTAACAATGAGCTTTTGAAAGGTAACGCATTTTTATTGGTAAGGTATTTTTAGTCTTCAGCATAATTGGCTTTCTGCCATTACACAGGATCAAAATATTTAGCAATAGCAGACAATACTTCTCTCTGCGTATATCCTGACTTGACTTCTAAAGGACATACCTGGAAGAAGAATGAATCTAACTGAGCATTCCCAAAAATCCCTAAGGTTTAGGAACAACAATAGATTCTTCTAATTGCAAAAGTTTTGCATCCTATAAAATATTGACCTTATTCGAAGTCCATTTTCTAAGTTCAAACTCAGCTGATAACAACTCAGAAGTTAATTGGTTCCCTGAAGACACCGAAGTAGAAATATCATGGGCTCCAATGACGGCATCATCCACATACATTCCTTTTTTGAGAATATTCGCTGCCATGGGAAACGTTTCTTCACAATCCTCTACCAATTGTAATAATGTTGGAATTGCCAAGTAGGGAGCATAATTTAACCCAAATGTTACAGTTTTCAGTTCATACTCCCTTATGTTTTCGTCAGTTGAATTTCGATAAAGAATTCTTTGAAATGCAGTATGCGACGGCTGTACCCTAATTTGACGATACATTTTAGAAATGTCACAGTTAAAAACAAACTCGAACAACCGCCAACGCAGAATCAGATTGTAAAGTAGGTCCTACAAACAAACAGTCGTTTAAACTATTTCCATTAGAAGTCCGATAATGCAGTAAAAACTACTCTTAATTTCGTAGTTTTTCGTTTAGGCTTAATATCCGGATGATGTGGTAAGTAGCGTGAATTAGTGATGGCTTGATTAATGGAGTCAACGGGTCGCATGTGTCCCAGTTTTGAATATTGACTTCCATTATGACTTCATCATACATGCTCTTTATTTCCGGTTTTCGAAAGAGAGGCAATTCGATTCGAAAGAATTGTCTCATAGCGCTGAACTTCGATATTCCCAAGCTCATATCAAGAGGAAACTCTTGCTTAAAAGGTACTGATACAATATACCTACCAGTTGAATTGCGTTGAGCAGTATTTTTATAAAGTTCCTCACAAAATTTATCAAATGGGGACATGAGGTGTCCCCCGGAGACTTCTTCCAATTCCCAAAACTTCAACAAAGTTTTGTTCAAACTGTCCTTTTTAGAAAATTTTACAAAAGTGGTAAAAACATTAATTAAATTATTTTTTGATGAATTTATGGCCCCTTTCAAAATTAAGCTAAATACTGTTTTTTGACCCATAAGAGATCCAACAACATTGCGATGAACTTCATTTAGAATTATGCTTGAGGATAAACAAATCGAGGGTAAAACGAAAGCATATTTTTCTAAATCAATATCTTTGTTCAATGGAGAACTAATTCTAATTGAACAAACTTCATCCACGCCGAAAAGTTTTACATTCGTAGAATGTGACGTAAGTCTTAATTGATTTCGCAGGCGTTCTGTAATTAAAGAACCCTTTATGGATACGTAATATCCTGACATATGATTGATATCATAGCAGTGCCCAATAACACAGACGAATTTTGTGCAATATGGAAAACTTGCCGGTTAAAGTTTGTGCTGCTGCTGATGTCGATCGTCTATTTTCAAATGAACGAGTAGCAGGATTTAAACTCACAACGTTTGAAGCCGACATGTTTGCAGAATTATTAGTAGCGTTAGCTGCAGACTCTTCGCGATGAAGCATAGTGTTGGGGTGTAAACTTGTAGATATTCGACGATATCGGGAAAACCTTTAAGTCCGGGGTAGAATCTTACGTGTTGCTTTCTAATTGGATCAATGGAAAGAAAACAACTCCTTGATTTTCTTTGCACTTATTATAATAAA
Organism: Linnaemya vulpina; assembly: GCA_963675445.1. Lineage (NCBI taxonomy): Eukaryota > Metazoa > Arthropoda > Insecta > Diptera > Tachinidae > Linnaemya > Linnaemya vulpina. The sequence continues at coordinate 38,747,383 of OY776281.1, forward strand.
AGATTTTATTAAGAGCACTTTTGTTTCAGTTGGTAGTTAAGCAATATATGAAAAAGCTATGTAATGAGCTCTAACATCTTCTAAAAGTAATATAAGAAAACGAAATGCAATTGTGAGTACATTTGTGTTCTCTGCGTTACAAGTACCTCGTTAGAAATTTATTTAGGTGCACTCAAGCACAGTTACGCATAAACATCCCGGCCCCTTGACACATGCAGTAGGGGCATGGGGATTATTTAAAAAAAATATTTATCCTTTCTTTTGTATTTTTTTAAGTTAAAGTAACTCAGCTCATATGGTTAATTCAAACTACATAATAAGATTATAATTGTAGCCTTAGAATTTCATATATATATATATATATATATATATATATATATATATTGAGGGAAATACATTTAGCAGCATGCGACTGCTTTAGAAATTGTAGATGTATTAATTACACTCCGAATTGGCCAATTAGAGTCAATCCTAAGATGGTATCTTGTGCTATGGGGGTTCCCACAGAAGCTGGATAAATACTATGCTTTATGATGCGGGGATATATATCTGCTTCCAGGACAATGTTAACATCAGAACTCTTGAAAAACATAGGATCTGCTAGCCTAAGATTGGTGTAGAGATTTGATATTCTCTCATCAATTTTAATAGAGGGTTGCTTGTATGGCAAGACAGTTACAACCTTTGCGGTTATATGGAAAACTGGCCCATCGTCGAATCGTGGGCGTAGCCGAACATTGCTCCATCGAGTAGTCCCAATCGTCTTCTCGGACAACTTGTAACGTGTGACCAAGAACTCGGCAATAGAGCTAACGTCTGCACAGGGGTTAAGCAAAGCTCTAACTCTTCCCGACTCTGTCCCTATTTTAACCTTTATAGTGATGGTTGGTAGGATCGCGGTGGCGTGTAAATTAGCGCATGAGTTGTTAAAAAATTTGTTTGCATCGGGCTTTGGCGTTTATAGGGATTTACTTTTATGCAGCAAGATGTGGTGTTTCCTACGGCGCACAGTTGACCATTTCGCGAGAAGGCGGCCAAAACTAATATTTTTGACTATCACCAATTGTAAAACTTAAAAGTTCATTCGAAAGTATACACTGGTATACCTTGGGAACCAAAGAATTAAAACTTTGCTTTAACTATATCGCAGTGAACAGGGCGATTCAAAATGGACATTTTCATTATTTTCTTAAAAATTAAACATTTCTTAATAAGTTTTTAATTTTTGTACATCTATCATATTTTTGTTTTAAAAGATTTCTAAACAAAATAAATTTTGTATAATTTCCCAATTAGCTGTAAAATATGTTTATAACTTTTTGAAATACATTTGTTTTAAGTTTTTAAAGGTCCGAAATTATCCTAAATCCTCCCACTTAATAGAGCATAACTTCTAAAGTTCGTTTAGAGACTAGTACTATCTTATAGTACGAACCCTCCTCTACACTCCCATACCCCATTGTATACCCGGCACGATCCGACCGTGAGCACCAGACCAATTTTTATGATACAAGGTCAAATATATTTTGAGTAATATATATGTTTTCTTTTGTGCTAATTTTAGAAGTATTTTTTTTATCAGATCGCTTTATCTTTAGTCGGTTTTTCTTTTGGCATACGCGACATAGAGCAATTTCATAGCTACGACGAGCTCGAGAGCGATCCTTTTCCTTCAAGGATGAGAGGCTTCTTCTGTATCTCTGGATCATTGAGATGCTGTAAAGGATATGGTAAGGAAAATTATTAGAGTTGTTCGAGTTTAAGAAGTACGATTAGTTTAACAATAGGCCTAGTTTCGATGCCTTGGACAGTTCGAATTTCAGCGACTCGAACGCGGTTTTCTTTACCGGGAATTACATTCTCGACGCGACCAAGACGCCATTGCTTGGGTGGGAAGTGGTGTTTTCTTACTACGACCAAATCACCGATTTCGTAGTCTCGTTAATGATATTTCCATTTATTTTGCTTGTGAAGCTTTCTGTGCTAAGAGGTGATGTAACACCTTTCAGTTTCTGCTTACGATTAACTTAGCTCAGCGAATATTGAGCCAAGTCAGGCTCGGGGATGACAATAAGGAAGTGGCCGGGCGTGAGTGCGCGTAGATCCGCCGGATTCTCGCTCATTGCGCTCAACGGTTTCGAGTTTAGGCATGTTTCGATCCGCATTAACATAGTTGAAAATTCCTCGAAAGTAAAATTTGGCTATGAGATATGCGCTTAAGATAAACTTTGAAGCTTTTAACGCCTGCTTCCCAGAGGCCTCCCATATGCGGCGCGCCATTTGAAATGAAATGCCAGTTGAGTGGAACAAAGCTATGTTGATCAAGCACTTTCTGACGCAACTGAGCGAGAAATTTCGACTTTTCAGTATTCAGTACGTTAGCAGCACCAATAAAGGCCGTTCAGTTATCAGAATAAATGTTGTTGGGGATACCTCTTCAGTAGAAGAAGCGGGCAAACGCTGCTAGGAAGGCTTCCGTGGAGATCTCACTTGTTGCCTCTAGGTGTATAGCTTTGGTAGTGAAGCAAATAAACACCAATACATGACCTTTAGTTATTTTGCACCCGATACCAGCATATGTCTTAAGATTGAAGGGTCAGCAAAATCGACGCCAGTGTTAGTAAATGAGCGAGCTAGACTTGCCCGTTCGGGGGATAAGGCAGCCATTATTTGGCGACTTGTTGCAAGCTTCTGAATAATACACAAGCGACATTGGAATACGATATTTTTAATCAGAACCCGATTTCCAATGCGGTTGCTGATGACATTGTACTGCCCCCACGTGAGCCCACACTGGGTATTTCACTAACCCCTGTGATACTGAAGTGTTTTATGGAGACTACCAGTTTTTGCCAACATTCCGAGGCATGTTTGCAGCTTTGTACGGGAATAATGGGCGATTATCTCTAGTGGAGAAAATGTGTCATCTGCTAAAAAAGACCTAAGGGGAAGCTGCCGACCTTATTAGACCATGTCCGATAACTAACGACGGTTTTGAAATGGTGTGGAACAACTTAGTAGCCCGATATGAGAACAAGAAGATTCTCATTAACAATCAGTTAAAAGCATTATCTAATATATCTTCGGTTCTCAAGGAAACTGGACTATTAGACAAATACAGCGTACCATAAGTGACTGTGTCACGAATCTTACCTTCCTTCATATTGATACTGAAAACTGGAACCCAATTTATTTAAATATTTCTTCGACTTGCCTACCGGAAGTCGCCCTCAGTTTCTGGAAACAATCTCTTCCTAGCGGGACAGAGTTACCAACTTGGTAGTAAATGGACGATTTTACAACATCGCGTTTGCAGACACTATAGCTGATATCCTTACTACTTTTAGTAGTAACAGGAATCAGCTGGAAACAGCTGAAAATGCTCCTTGTGCCAAAGTGCACACCCCTTAAAAATTGTGCCCCTCATTCCTCAAAATGTTTGTCGAGGAAATATTTTCCATCGTTCAAAGACAAAACCGCTGTACGAATTGCCTAGGATCTTCTCATGTATTTAAAAAGTGCAAAAGTCAGTACGTTTGTTGACTATGCAAACAGAAACACGATTCCTTGCTCCACAAGAACCCAACGGCACCGAATTATACTCGGTTGTCAACCCCCCTTGAAACCGTAGATTTTAAGCCATATACCTCAGCGTAGCCTGCAGCACAGCTGAGACAATAACCCGAACTAAGACAGTCCACCCCGAATTCCAGCGTTGGAACAGCATTAGCCGATATATATTCAAACGGTCCCTAATATACCGTTCAAACAAATATTCATATAATTTATCGATTTATTTTACGTACCAAGTACCATCTCTGTTATGTTTATTAATTTTGTAATATATTAAACAAGGTTGCACAGTATACAAACTCAACTAATTCCACAAATTCTTTAAAATTTTCAATATTATTTAACATTTTAGCAAAATGAACTTCTATGTACATATATTACACTACATCTGATCAAATTATAAAACATTGGCGCATTAAACGCTTTGCGTGTACCTTGAGTTGAAAAACGCGTCAGAAGCATAAAACGCATAGAACGCGCGTCGCGTGAAACACGTGTTATGTACTTTCAGCTTTATTGTCTTATGATTGCGACTTGCTCAAAGACTATTTGTTGTTTGCATTGCCCTAGTATACACGAAACTAATTATGCTGGCATAACATGGCAGTTTGTTGGCATTTTCGGTGCGGGGAGTGGTTTTTGCGTGGCATAATTTTTCATCCAGCTTCAATCCCGCATTAGCTGAACAAAACTAATACATACGCACTTATGAAAACAACGAAAACACAGGTTCTGTGTTTTCTATTTTACAAAGCGTTATTCAATCTTCAGTTGTCGTTCGGTGCGTCAACATGAATATAAAAACAAAAGGGGTTGATCTCGGCAACAAACAGAAGAACTAATAAAAGTAATAATTTTTGGTTATAGAAAATTTCAGCAATATTTTACTGAAATTACTTAAATTAATTTTAATGGTCGCATGATTAAGCAAAAACTTCTATTCGTTATGTGAATTATATGAATGTACCTTTCAAAATTCACTTTTTATGTTTGTGCAAATTGCACTACATACTTTTTTGTTTGTTTATTCGTTTTAAAAAAACAATTATATATAAACTATAAAAACATTAGTTAACAATATAAATAATTTTTTACATATGTATATATGCATTTTTAATATGGTCCTAGTTGATTTCTACAACATTTAATTTAGGCTTTATATATTTACATGAAAACATATTTATAATGAAACTAGAAATTTCTCCTAAGAGTATTACCCATTTCTTATCACTTACCCGCTAATTTGGTTTCAAAACGCATGTGTACAGCGAACGAAAAATAACATCAAATGAACAAAAAAATACTAACCCACACAAAGCTGTGTATACGTATAAAATATTATGCCAGATGAGTTCATCCCGTGTGTTTTGAAAAGAAAAAAAAATTGTGCGGATTAAAAATTAGACTCGTGTATACTAGCGCATTTACAACAGGTTGCGTGATGTGCGAGCAAACATAAGCTTTCTGTTCATGAAAGTTCTTATAGCATGTAATTGTTTTCAGTCTGAAAGTAAAGTGCGCAGCAGACGTACAAAAGACACCAACAATCACATACCAATCGTGTTTTTTCGGCTACACGTACATGTTGTCGGCTCTGATTGATGAAAATCAAAACATTTTGATATTTTTATTTGTCGATTGATTTTTTGTACATCACCGAATCTGATTGAAGGAAAAAACATCATTTGCTTGTTGAATTTGTTGCGTGAAGACTTGGAGAAGTGTGCGGATGAAAAAAATGTATTTGACATTTTATTCAGGAAATATGTTTCTTGTAATTTTCACGTTGAATACATAGAACACATATCCATACATATAACTTTTTTGATACATTTTGGATTAATATATGGTAATATGGTTTCTTATTATACATTATAAACTTATTCATATGTGTCTATGTACATTATTTCTTTTTATAAACTTTGTAACTAAATTTCAATTTTATATAACTTCAATTTAATTTTTTTATATACACATATACTATATATTTTGTTTCGTAATGTTAACTCAATCCTGTACTGCAATATAAGACTACAATGTCTTGTATGTGGGACATAAAAATAAATAATTAAAATAAATATAGTATATATATATATATATATATATATATATATATATATATATATATATATGTATGTATGCAAAATAAATAAATGTATGGAATGTAAAATAAGAAGCAAATAGCAATAGAGAAGAAAGACAAAAATAAACAATATGAGATGTTATTAAGTGTATTGAAAAAACAATATCCGAAAGAAGCAATAGATGTAGAACAATAAATATATATAAACCAAACTGCACAGGTAGTCAATCACAAAATAAGCAAAATTCTCAAAAATGACAGTTCATTTTTGCCCATATCAGTTTTCGTTAACCCCTTGTTGTGAAGAGTAAAGCTATAGATCTTTTTCAGAAATCAATGTGATTGAAGAGATGAACACACATTAAAAAAGATAAACAAACAAATTGGAAATAAAATTTTGTTTTGATAAAATTTTATTTTGTGGATAAAATATTTCGTGTTATTAAAAAAGTTATGTGTTTTCGTGATAATTTGCATCTGCAAACATACATTCATATATTTTTATCATTGTATTAACATCATGTGTGGTGTGGAAAATAAGAAATTATAATCCTTAGTGATGGTTTTCGAAAAACAGTTCCAGACTCACAAAAGTGAAGTGATTCTGAATAGTGGAATAGTCTGTGAAGGTGCAGTTTCATGGCAGCAAGACGAATTATAGTTAGAAGTAGTTTGCCACATTGCTAATGATGTTGTTTATCTGCCATAGGTGATGACGGCAAAAGAATACTTATGGTGCAGTTGCTAAACTTAGAAAAGATGCAGGCTAACAAACCATTTATTCAGAGATTCATTTGTTGTTGGATATGCAGGAAGTATGAAAAATATATCGCTAAAATATGCATATATCTTAATATTTTAAATCTCGTTCTTTACAGGCAGTCGGCTTAAGACCAGTAATACTCCATCAAACGCTGCAAACAGCGTTCAAGTGCTTGAAGACGGACATTGATTCAAAGAAGAATACATTTGATGCGATGGTTTTCGAAAAACTGTTCCAGACTCACAAAAGTGCAGTGATTTATTCAGAGATTCAGTTGTTGCTGGATATGCAGGAAGTATGAAAAATATATAGCTAAAATATGTATATACCTTAATATTTTAAATCTCGTTCTTTACAAACAGTCGGCTTAGGACCAGTAATACTCCATAAAACGCTGCAAACAATGCTTCAAGAGGACATTGAATTAAAGAAGAATACATTTGAAAGCAGTTTTTATTTCTTAAAAGTTTTATCAACGAAAAGTGTTTTACAAAATTAATGCTAAAGAAAACTGGTTATAAAAAATTTATATTCATTCTTCTTAGTTATTTAATGTTTTTGTAATTCCTTTCTTAAAAAATAATAAAGTAATATGGAATTAGTTATTTAAAATGTTAAATTTATTTTAAATTGACTTTATCGAAAAATTCTATACAAATCTGCGACAAAATTATTGCAAAATAAGATACATGCAATCTAAGCAAAGATTGCTCAATCACTTCAACTAATTTTCTTTTATACATATATCATATGACAAAATTATTGCAAAATAAGATACATGCAACATCTTTTAGGATAGTAGTAGTGGTAGTTATTGTCATCATTCATTTAATTCAAGTTTGTTCGGCACAAATCCGTCTGGCCAACAGTAGTATATCATTTCACGTAATAGTATCATGTTTAGCATAGATGGTATTTCTATTTAGGAAGACACCAAAAATATAAGAATCACTGCTTTCCTGAAGAGCCATCTCAGTATACTAATTCAGTTTTCCAATCTTGAGTAATTTCACAAACCAAATGTTGGAAGACTACTTTTCTCATAGCTACGAATCTCATGTGAAATTACTGTGCCAGGACGATGTGGTCTCGTACCACCGCCGGTAGCTGGTGCAATTATACGAACTGCCTTGTTTGCTGACAAGGTAAGAGAATAAAAAGAAATTGTTTTAATAAAGCCAAAGAATTAAAACCGAAATAAAAACATTACCTGAAATCATTAAATATATTCCAATACTACTTTTTCCAAACTATATTCATTTGAGTTCCATTTACTCTTTGGCAGAATACTGCTTTCACGAACTTTTTCCAATGCTATGTATATATTTTGTAGTCAGTATTGGAGGATTTGACTGCGTTTTGAAACACTGGTGCAAAGCCCCATTGATCCATAATAATTTACAACTGAAAAATGAAAAAAGGATGTCTATATTCATGCATCTGCCGATCATACCATTGTTATGTGCACTTGCAAATACTGTTGGGTTGGTTTTCACAATTTCGATACAGACAAACATATACACTTTTTACAATCACTATTTTGTATTAATGTTCGAAAACTTAATACAAAATTTACTCATGCACAAAACTATGAAGGGAAAATTATGAGTGCAAATACTGCTTGTCCTGAATCAACTCCAAGCACTATCTGCCACTCACAATTTTCCGGAAGATGCTTATATCTATCACACACTTACCTTTTCGGATTCTTCGGGAACCTATGGAGTTTCTGAACATCTTGGCAACCCATAATACATTTGCGGCTCCTGAAATATAGGTTTTGTTTTATTTTTCTTCATAAATTTTACGATGATTATTACTTACATTATTTCTAAAATTTTTTCAGCACAGGTTATATTTGAAGAAAAATGCCACTTAAAAAGCTAGGATTATACTCAATAAAATACACTTATCTTTATCACAGAATAGCAATCTTTATCACTTTGCTATTTTGAAACATAATAAATTCAAGTAAACTTTAGAAAAAAGCGCAAATTTCTTAATTTTAATAAAATTAAACGCCTTTTGCTTGCAAAAATATTTTTTAACCCATAAATTTTTGACGTTTAACCGGTGAATTGAAAAGAGATAGAATTATAAAAAGCTATATCATACTCTCCTTCACCAAATGAGGGGTTAAAAAGGTATTGCCATTAGGGATGCCATTCATGAAAATACGATCTGGCCGGATTGGCGTGTCCTATCTGTATAACCTGTATAGTCAATTACAACAAATCATCATCCGATGACGACATGATTGCATACGAACGCTACGAAGCCAAAACACAAGTGTTGATTGACGATTTTCTTTGAGCATCTCCGAACATCAGCAATTAAACGACACTAACACATTCTTACCGCTGCACAGTGGCACATTTGAACAGATGGCGGCCAAAACTCTTAAAAAAAATTTTTTTTTGTGTCACCGATTTAATATATATTTTTTTAATATAAAAGTAAACCCATAGGAACCTCGAAATCCAGAAATGTAAGTTTTTATTTCGATTATTTCTCTTCGAATAGGGTGATCAAAAACGCGCTTTTTTTAAGAGAAGCTGAAATTCAAAATATTTTAGAAAATTTTTGAACTTCAAGTGGACGTAACTTTTTTGGTTTTATATATTTTTGGAACATTTTTTTTCTTCACACAATATCATTTCTTAACTTATGAAATAGTTAAAAAAAATCGTGCCCTACTTTGCTCGAGTCCCAGATTTGGCCATTGCAATAAAGGTCCAAAATATACCCAAATCTCGATGTTCAGTGGAACGCAACTTTTTTTTCTGCGAAAAACTTCGTAAAATGACTTATAACGTGTTATAGTACGTACTTTGAGCTGTTGTTATATGCTCATTTCTTAAATTTATATTTGCGTCTCTAGGAACTACAATGATTTTACTGCTTGCATGTCGGATATTTTAGGTATAGAAGTGCGGTATATCCACAAGTGTTTGTGTGTGTATTGTGTGTATGTTTTTCATTTTTTCGAAGAAGTTTTATTAATGAAAAGGGTATAATAAAAGACTGTTGTTATTTTTGTAATTTAGGCCATAAAAAAATTTATAGTTACATATAAGCGGGGGTAGGTAAATGAGTTGTTGTATTTGGACTGATATATTCGACCTTTTGTTATAACTTTATTGTGTACCCAGGTAGCTGCTGCTCATATAAAGTTTAAAATACGATAGACATATCAGGTTTTCTTGAATATGAGAATGACATAACAAAAGAGAATTGAAGTAAATTGTCCGTACAAGCATGTCTGTACTCCTCTTCTTTCTTCTTTCCTCTCCCTCGTTTAAACACATACATGCTTCAAGAAAACTTGATGTGTATAAAAACAGACAAAATTAAAAAAGATGATCAGTATTGTCAAAACGATTGCTACGTTCAGTTATAATGATCTTGTTATAATTTATTTTGAACGAAAAAAAAAAAAACGATGCTATAGTACACATTTTAAAAGGCCCTTATTTTGAGTTGTGCGACCATTTAAAAAAAATTAATAGTTTTTTAACGCATTTAAATAAACGGTATAATGAATGTTATAGAAATAAGGAAAAAATTTTGAACTGCAACAAACAATGGCTTACAAGCGAACTTATATTTGAAAGCCAACCAAAACCAGCAAATGTGGGCCGACCTGCCAGACCAGTTGAGGAGTGTAGTGAAGGATCCCGAAGACGAAAGCTGCAAAGCATTAATGAAGAATTTTCTGAAGAAATAATTAAAGATACGTTTTCCATCTGTGCTAGCTGATGATAACCTGGATAATATTGTATCAAGCATTTATAATATTTTGTATAATGCTATTAGTATAACTGTGCCAAGAATTAACATACTCGGAAAAAATGGGCCTCCGTGGAATGATCAATACCTACGATATGCTAAAAATAAAAAAAATAAATGCTTCGTTAAATATAAGAAAACTGGCACACTGAATGATTTTCGTAAATATGCTTTAGCTAGATCTGAATATAATTCTGCTAACAAAACTGCATATATTACTTACATAAATCGTGTTAAACAAAATATAAGAACAAACCCTAAACCATTCTATAACTTTGTTAACTCTAAACGCCGCTCCTCTGGTTATCCAAAGCATTTGAAGTATGGTTTACTGACTGCTGATGATGATGTATCAATAAGCAATATATTTGCGGACTTCTTTTCTACAACGTATTCTACCAAGTCATATGATTGCACAACAAGTTATCCTTATACTACAACTCATTCTTGTGGGATATATATTCCTTTCATAAATATTGACACAGTACTCTCTAACTTAAAGTCACTGAAAAACTCGTTCAGCCCTGGTCCTGATGGTATACCAAGTTGTATCCTTAAAAACTGTGCTGCATCACTGTCTGTACCTCTTACTGAAATGTTTAACAAATCTATTGAGTCTTGCTATTTACCATCAGTGTGGAAGAAATCGTATATAATTCCTCTATTTAAATATGGCTGTAAATCCGAGGTATCTAACTATAGAGGTATCGCCAAAATTAATGCAATTCCAAGACTACTTGAAAAAATTATCACTGATTACTTAACTCATCAAATTTCTTCCATTTTAACGCCTTGTCAACATGGTTTTCGTAATTCCCGTTCAACTATTACTAATGTTTTGGAACTCACTACTACTGTCAACAAAGGTTTTACAAATAAAATGCAAACTGATGTAATATACACTGACTTCAGTAAGGCGTTCGATAAAGTTAATCACAACCTTTTATTACACAAATTATCACTTATGGGCTTTAATAATTCTGCTTTAAAATGGTTAAACTCTTATCTGTCTGGAAGAACTCAACAAGTTAAGTTTGGAAACACTATATCAAATACCATTTATGTTCATTCTGGTGTTCCTCAAGGCAGTCACTTGGTTCCAATTTTGTTCACTTTATTCATCAATGATCTTCCGACGGTTGTATGTCATTCCAGAGTGTTAATGTATGCTGACGATGTAAAAATGTTTAACTCTTTTAATGATATTAATGGACATAATTTACTGTGTACTGACTTTACACATTTTTCTCAATGGTGAAGTATAATTTATTACAGTTAAATGTAAAGAGATGCAAACACATGTCATTTTTCTGACACAATCTAATTGAGACGTCCTATTATATTTGTAATGATATTTTAAATAAAGTTGATACTATATTGGATCTTGGCATACTGTTGGATCATAGACTAAACTTTCGTGATCACATCTCTATAATGGTCAACAAAGCCTACGGTGTACTTGGATTTATGAAACGCTGGTCTAAGGAATTTCTAGATCCTTATATTACAAAACTATTATATACATCTCTTGTTCGGCCAATTCTTGAGTATGGATCGATTGTCTGGGATCCTTGTTACTCCACTCATATCAATGGTATTGAATCTGTACAGACACAGTTTCTAATTTTTTGTCTGCGTGGGCTTGGTTGGAATTCATATGTCTTACCACCGTATCAAAGTAGACTTGCTCTAATAAAATTGCCTACACTAAAAAGTCGACGATCGACGTTGAGTGCTTTATTTGTTATGGGACTGGTTCGAGGCGATGTTGATTCGGAGTTCTTACTTAATCAACTATACTTCAACGTTCCTGTAAGACCTACTCGCAATTTTGAAATCTTGGCATTAAAATATTACCGCTCTGTTTATGCTAATAATGACTCTTTTCGTCGCGCATGTGTCAACTTTAACAAATGTTACCATATCATGAACTTATCTGAGAGTAATACCGTATTGAAAAGAAATCTTATTTTATATTTAAATTCTTGAACTAATTTGTTATCTAGTCAGTAAGGATGTAAAATCTATTGACTTATTAAATAAATAAATACTAAATCATACTGCGGAAAGATTGTTGAATACATTGGACGCAGATAATATTAAAAAGCTTGGTGACTGTAGCCTAACATTAATTTCTAAATGGGGATGCGATGGATCTTCTGGACAAAAGCGATATAAGCAGTATAATACAGAAAATATATCAGATTCTGACTTATTTATGTTATCTTTTGTTCTGTTAAGACTAAAAACAAATAACACTAATTTTGAGCTATCTACTAGCAAAGAAACCGATATTGACATATGGAAAAACGAAATACCTTCCTCAACAAAATATTGCAGACCAATTAAATTTGCTTTTAAGAACGAAACGTAGGATGTAATATTAGAAGTATCTAAACTTAAACAACAAATAGATAAACTTCAACTTATAAGTTTGCTACTTAACGATCAAGAGATTGAAATAAATTACCAACTGTTACTTACAATGATTGATGGAAACAAAATCATCTTCAAGCTGTGTTATTTGCAAAAAAACTGCAAGCCAATTAAGTAAACTTCCAACAGAAGACACTACTTTCCAAGAACCCTATGAGTTTGGCTTGTCCCCACTCCATGCTAAAATTCGAATTATGAAACACATTAAAGCTAAGCTATGATTTAGATTTTAAAGGAACAGTACGAAATAGTGACGAAAATAAAGCCAAAAGAGAGGCCAAAAAGAAACACGCAAAAGAAAAATATTTAGAATTGGGTTTACTGATCGATCAGCCAAAGCAAGGAGAAGGAAACACAAATGATGGCAACACAGCAAGAAAATTTTTTTCTGATCCTGAAACTGCTGCATTTATTACAGGAGTAGATTTTGAATTAATAAAACGCTACAAAATTATACTGCAAGTAATATCATGCAATAAAAAAGTAAATGCAAGAAAATTTGGTCAGTCAGTGAAACTATACAACGAAAAATATGATTGGAGGAATATGCCATCCACAGTCCATAAAATGCTATATCATGGGGAAAACATTATTCAATATAATATGCTGCCGATTGGAGATCTTTCTGAAGAAGCGCAAGAAAAAAGGAACAAAGATTATAGATATTTTCGCGAGCACAACACAAAAAAGATATCTAGATATATTACCAATGAAGACCTCTTTAATATTTTACTGTGCACTTCTGATCCATATATCTCCAGCATTGGACAAAAATGGAACTCCACCCCCATGGAATTGGAAAACGACGCGAAACAGCTCCTTGAAGATGAACAGGAGACATACTTAGATGAAATTTTCACTAAGATGGTTAAATGAAAAATGTATTCTATGCAAATTAACATAAAAATTAGAGCAAAAAAGCACAATAAATATTGAAAATTTATAAAAGAAATTTTATTTTATTTGGAATAAAAAGATTTTCTTAGAATTGATGGTAAAACCTTTTTTCGGATATGGATCTCCTACATATCTGTTATGGATTCACGTTTAAAATATATTTAAATTGTTCATATAATAATAACGTATAAAGCTGTCGAACTCACATTTGTTAGTGAATTATGATCACCGAGGCTATTTTTCGAAATTTGACTTACAAGGGCCCTATGAGTAAATATGGACCGATTGCCCTTAAATTTCACAGGGATATCAACGACTAAAACAAAATTAGTTTTGCTAAATATTATATCAATATTAATACATTTAAAACAATTTTGAGTTTCAAACCCGTATTCTAAGTGGTCCATTGGAGAAGAGGGCTAAATATCAAAATAAAATGGACCCGGGTGGACGGCTTAATTAAGTATGTAATTTTTTAGTTCAGTTAACGTTACTATTTATAAAATGCAATGTTAAATCACTACATTCACAAATTTATTTTTTTAAGGCCGACAATACCTATATTTTTAAAAGTCATTTTTCAATCATATATAAGTGTACTTTAATAAAACTTAATTTTAAAGTTAATACATTGAATTGAAGCTTAAGATGTCTTCTATCCAACAAAAAAAAGTTCATTAAAAAATTTCAACCCAGTCAAAAGTTATAGAATTTTGACCGCCAACTCACAAAATGTGCTACAATTTTGATGTTGTATTGCATTTCCATGTTTTATTGTACATACATATGTATATGCGAGAATATATGTATAAAAGAATATGTATTTATATGCAAAAATTTCATTTTTTAATGTAATATTAAATACTTACTTTTTAATAAATATTCTTTTCTCGATAAGGGGGGGTTGATACTCTGAAAGCAAACTCTGGAGATCGGGTGTTTTTGGTATGTCACGGGGGTGTCTCCCAATTGTTCCTTGAAAATATATTAATCTCTATTTACAGTTTACCGATCTGGCTAGAAGAACCAAAAATATGTTGAGGTGTAAGCTCGTAGTTATTCGAAGATATCGGGAAAACCTTTAAACTCGGGGTAGAATATTACGTCTTGTTTTCTAATTGGATCAATGGAAAGAAAACAACTCTTTGGTTTTCTTTGCACTTATTGTAATAAAGGTTTTTATTAAGAACGCTTCTCTTTCATTTGGTAGTTAACAAATATATAAAAAAGTAATATAATGAGATTTAACATCTTCTAAAACTAATATAAGAAAAGGGAATGCAATTGTGAGTAATTTGTGCTCTCTGCGTTACAAACACATCGCAAGAAATTTATTTAGGTGCACTCAAGCACAATTGCGCATAAGCACATAGCGTGATGTTTTTGGTTCCACTTAAAACATTAGATGATCACTTGTAAAATCTTTTACCACATGAGATTTAGATAAATAATTGACACAACAATGAAATTTTTTATAGTGGAATATCTCCCACTAACTGACAAATCGACGACAAAATTTTAAAACAGGATTTTTTTTTAAACATTATGTGCAAGTAATTATAGAGCTCGTAGTAGAAACGTGAGCTTTTATTTTCCTTTCGCCAATTTTCTTTTCATGTTTACAGCTAGTAAGGTCACGTATACAATCAAGGGTTTGAATTCGTTCTGTCAAGAACATGTCTCTATCCTTCCAAAGAGATAAAGCAGTTTTGTTTTTAAAGCTTTGTTCCCACAGCGTAATTGTTTGAGAAGGTAGACGTTGAATACAAATAAAGACTATATATAATTGGATCCCAATTTATGATATCAATTTCATAAATTGACATGGCAGTCAAAAATCTTTGTAAAATTTTCAGTGCCGAACTACTTTCTATCGCGATAGTTTCTAGTGAAAAAGGATTATTAATTGGCATTCGAGGATTTTCATAAGTATCTTTAAGATTTTTCCAGGCTATATCGAAACATTAATTCGACAAAGTTCATTTCGGTACAATTTCCTTTGCCTCACCTCTAGTCTTGCGTAACAAGTGACACAGCCGTTCAATGTTACTATGTCTTGAATTTTTGACGTATAGAGCGGAAAATAAATCTCGAAATGTGGGCCAAGACAAATAATCACTAACAAGCACGTCCGCAATACAGGGGGTACGCTCATAGAGTAAGTTGAATTATCCCTTCTACTGCTATCTGATTGTAGATCACGTTGATTTTTATCTAACATATCGCATTCGTGTTTTTCCTTCCTTATGTTTCCTTAACATTTCATATACGAGGCATAAGCAGCTCTATATTTAGCTGTAATTACTTCCGCATCAGTAGTCACAGCGTCACCAACATTATCAACCCCTTTCGGAGATTTTAAACCGAAAAGACACTTTTCTTAAGTCTGTTTAACTTTCTCCCATAATGAAGTTAATTCTTCATCATGCAGCTTCTTGTAAGAAGTGATGAAATAGTCAAACAGACCAAAAATAAAGTGACCACACACTTGACAAATTGTAAAAATGTTCGCACTCTTATAAATAAAGCGATACGGATTTTATAACTTAATACAAATTGTATTACTTCTAACACGGCTTATTTTACAAATTAAACTCAATGCTGTAAGTAGATTGAGTGTATATGTATTATACTTAAATAATAAATTTTTGCACTAAGTTATATGTAAACGCAAATGCCGAACAATCTTTTTATTTATGTATTGAGTATATATATATATATATATATATATATATATATATATATATATACAGAGCCGCACGAAGATTTTTTAATAATAAAAACTCGCACGCCTTATAGATAAATTTCGATGATATCCGATTAATATTAATTACAAAAGTTTTTCTTTATGTGGCTGTCTACCAGTGTTGAAAAATTCAGTACCTTAGTACTTTTTTCAGTACTTTTTCACATTAAAAATACCGCAGTACCCCCGCGGTTTTTTTAGTACTTCTTTATTCTTTACGAGTTTTAACTTTTAATATGTTAGCAATATTTTCAACTCAGAACTAAACTTAAATGTGTGATGTGATCATTGCGATAGCAGGCTTTGATAGTCATGTGTCTGCTGCAAAATGTATGTTGTTAATTAATCGCCAAAAGGTTATAAATATTATAATATCCGTACTTGGTCAAGAAAATAAAAAAATAGTATCAAGGTTTTGTAATGATAACTACTTTTCAATTATCATTGATGAGAGTAATGACTGCACCGTTTCAAAAAGTTTATCGATCGTTGTTAGAACTTTTGATGGAACATGTAGATATCGATTTCTATCATTAAAATCTTTAAGCGACCCTTCAGCAAACGGAGTTGTAGAAAAAATGTCAGAAGTTTTAAAAACAAACAAAATCCCTTTGAAAAATATAATAGGGTTTACGGTTGATAACTGTAACGTAATGATGGGTCAAATTAATGGTGTTCAGGCAAGGTTAAAAAAGTAGTTCTAAATTTGTTTGTAAATGGCTGTATATATCATATTTTAAATTTATGCTCTTCAGCAACATATTTATGTCTTCCAAAAGATGTAGAAAAATTTATGAAAGATAAGTTACTATTTCTGCAATAGTTCAAGCCGAAAAGAGGAATTTAACACATTTCAAGAATACTTTCGTGCAGATGTTCACACGATTTTAAGGTATTCACAAACCAAATGGCTTCCTAGACAGGCTGTTTTTGCAGATTTTTAGAGCAATGGGAGCCGCTCTTTCAATTTAAATAATTTTTAAAGCGGCCATAAAAGTGAACGAATTACATTCATTGGAACTGAAATCTTAAAACCTGAAACAAAAATGTATTTCCTATTTTTGTCATATATATTAAAAATAATTAACGAAATTAATACTGAAATGCAAACCGAGGACGACGCCAGGATTCATATTTTGTTATCTAGAATGGAATATTTGTTCTTACAAATAGCAAGAAATTTTATAAAAAGGGATTCGTTGGATAATATATCGGTGGAAAATTTAAATGAAAACCATTTACCTTCAAATGAAGTTTTTGTGGAACTAGTTTTGACATATTTATAGAAACATGTAAAGTTAACAGGGAAATTGTTTATAAATTGAAAGAAACTGCAACATCATTTTATTTGACATTTTGCGAATCCTTAAGAACAAAATTTTCTTTTGAAAATAAAACTTAAAAAATTATAAGCAGCTTTATTCCAGAAAATATTGTTTCTGGGAACACCAATAGTATAATACCATTGTTATTAATGTTATTTCCAAACGAGAAAGAAAATTATGAAAATATCAATTCTCAATTTCTTGCTCTAGCGGATCTTTCAAAAATAAAGCATTTCAGAACTGAAAATATTAAAATTTTTTGGAAAAATGTAGCCAAAATTAGGAATGAGATGGATGAACTAATGTTTCCGGACGTTTCACGTATTACTTTTGGAATTTTGTCGATACCGCAAAGAAAGAAATCGTTTACGCGTAGCAACTCTTTCAAGTTCGATAAAAACTAAAGATCTTTTGAAATCAAATGATAGTTGCTGTTATAATTATAATTATAATATTTCTAATGATCTCTTAAAGTAAATTTGCTTTATCTTATAGCACTGAATTAAAAGCTTTATTTTTAAACATTAATGTTTAAAACTTTGTTTTAAAACTAAGTTCTAAGCATGTAATATAAGTAAAAATATGAATAATATAACTTTGCAAAAGTTAAAATATAATTAGTGTACCAGTATAAATTTATGTGTACAAAAATCAAATTTTTAACTTATTTACCTTAAAAAATGTGAAAATACTGAAAAAACGTACCTTACGCTAA
Source organism: Linnaemya vulpina (assembly GCA_963675445.1). Classification (NCBI taxonomy): domain Eukaryota; kingdom Metazoa; phylum Arthropoda; class Insecta; order Diptera; family Tachinidae; genus Linnaemya; species Linnaemya vulpina. The sequence goes on from OY776281.1 coordinate 38,765,710, forward strand.
TGTACAACAGAAATATTATTTACATGTGTAACTTTAATATAAATATTCTATGCTGTAAAATACATAGATAAATAAAAATCTTCATTTTATTTTTATAAATTATTGTTTAATTTTTTAACAAAAAGTACCATTTGGTAGGAAAAAGTACTGTTTTAATTGACGTTCAGTACCATTTAAAAGTTTAAACTTTGCAACACTGCTGTCTACTGAAATAAAAGAAAGCAAACATAGCTATGAGTGCACAGGTATCGATCACTTAAGGCTCCATTAGCGAAACGCTGAAACGCAAGCACAAACGCAAGCGCAGCGCAACGCGCTAACGCAACTCCGCTTAAAAACGCATCATATGTTCTTACAGATAAAAATTGTGTATGTACATATGTATATATGTATATGTACATACAACAAATTGTAGAGTTTAAAATTATTTTAGTGGTAATATTAAAAAAGAAGATATGTATGTTGTAAACTGAATATGGAAAATATATGTTTATTTGTTTAAACTTTTTACGTTTGTGCAAAATGTTACAGAATACTGTTTAGCTTGTGGTGTTTATCATTTAAAAACAAAAATTCAAAACATCTGCTTGAAACAGTGATGGCACTTTCCTTTTTGCGTTTGTACAGAAAACGTTCGGAATTATATAAATAGTACAATATATTATTTTAAACTTGTGATCGATGTAATATCTTCATTATATATATACTAAATTATAAATTTATTACTACATTTAGTTTATAAGAGTGCTACTGGCTGAGGACTTCGCCCTCAGTCATGAATATGGTTTCGAATTTTTCTGACATGCATTAGTGCGAGATTGTGTTTATTGTTATCGGGTTGTCTCAATAGCATCGCACTGGTCGCTAAACATTATCGACACATTTGCCTGCATGTACATACATAAATTACATATTTAGTAATATTGGTGCCAAATGAATTTATGCCCATGCGTTCATATATCTGCATATACAACATTAACCTACTATTGTGCAAAAAATATTTACAGTCTTTTGTGATTTTGTAAAGTAAAACAAGTTATATAGCAAATTAATTTATTGAATATGCTATGTATATCTACAAATGTATCAACTAAATGTTCAAATATCAAACCAACCAAGAAGTACAAAAAAAAAACACTTTTGTGCCTCACTCTCATTCAACATACATACATGCCCACACTCCTGCGTATTTCTGCGTAAAATTCTATTTTCTGTAGGTTGGCTGCGCTGCGTTGCGTTTTTCAGCGCTCAATTAAGCATTTTCGCAATTTTCAATGTAACAGATTGGATCAGCTGACGCGTTTGCGCAGCGTTGCGCAGCGTCGCGTCTCGATAATTGGGCCTTTAATGTAATATAACGTACTTAAATGATGAAATGTTTTATCTCCGCGCTCGATTTTATTTATTTTCTTTTATCAACCACCTTTGTTTTACATATACACAAAAAACCAACAAACTGTATGTGTATAAGTATGAACGTATGTGTATTGTGTATTTTAATAATTATATAATTTTCTGATCACTTGAATCAATTTACTGACCTTTTTTCCTCGTTGTGTTGTTTGAAGACTTCTTCAAATTATTCCTCGTAAAGAGCTGAATTCTTTTTGAGTCTCGTAAAATTTTAATCTGGTACGGAGGACCAATGTTTCGGCGTATATCCGAATGCGTAACCAAAGTAAATAAAAACACAAGAGTTCAAATCAAATTCATATATATTTGTAGTAGAATATTCTTCAAGTTTTATAGGATAAATTACTTCGAAAAAGTGTATGTTCGATAACAAAATTATTAGATAAACTATACCCGTAAGGTCACTTGTGTTATCCGAAGACGAAAGAATAATAAATAATGAATCGGGTGTTTTTTATAGAGTGATACAACTTTGAGTTGGTATCACTGCTTTATTTGACCACCCATTTAACAGTTGATTATTGTGTTTTGTTTAGTTTGCTTTGACATTTTGTTATTGATCTACTTACACTAGAGCAACGCGTGAAAATTGTGGAAATTTTTAAACAAAATAATGGTTCTGCTCATCAAACTTCGTCCGTTTTATGGCGTACATAATCGTCCTTCAGAGTTGCTAATTCGAGGAACAATAGATCGTTTTCGGGCCACATTTACTGTTACTGATAATGTGCATCCCGTGAGACGCCGAACAGTGCGCACTGAAGAATCTATAGCCGCTGTACAGGAAAGCATTGAAGATGATCCTAATCAATCGATTCATTGCCGTTCTAAGTGACTGGGGTTTTGTCCTTCTACTTTATGGAATATTTTACGCAAAGATTTTGGCTTAAAGGCTATCAGGATTCAACTTGAGCAGAATTTAAAGACAAACGATCATCGTATGCGCCGCCAATTCGGCGAATGGGCTAAAGCGAAGTTTCTTCGTACCTCAATTAGCTGGCATTAATCTTGCTGATATGTGGTTCCAACAGGAGGGAGCCACATGCCACACAGCGGGTGCTACAATTGATTTACTCAAGGACACTTTTGACAAAAAAATAAATTCACGAAATGGCCCAATTAATTGGCTCCCAAGATCGTTTGATTTAACCCCATTGGAATATTTTCTTTGGGTTTATGTAAAGTCACTTATGTACGTCGATAAACCATAAACAATTGAACACCTGAAAATCAACATTCAAAGAGTTATCGGCGAGATCCGGCCGCAAATGCTGCGAAAAGTTTGTGAAAATTGGTGTTCTAGATTGCGCCTTGTACGCGCCAGCCGTGGCGGCCACATGGCCGAAATCATATTTAAGCTTTAATGTCATAAGATTTTCTATCCAATAAAGACCGTTTCATTGATATCAGAAATATATTACTAGGTTTTATTACGATTTAAACTTGTATCACTCTATAAATAACAACCGATATATCTATTTTTTGTAAAAGTGGTGCAACAACACTTAAGTACCAGTAACGGTCCACTTGCTGAAAACCACAATTGGAACCCAAAGATTATTTAAAGTATATTAAGTAAACTAAAAATAGTAGAATCATCGTTTAATGACTTCATACTTAAACACCATATTAAGTTGACTTCCATCGCCTCTGTGGTAGAACACTGCTTTCTTCGTCCAATTCTACGTAGCTTGTAGCCAGTATTGCCGGCCAAACCACCATGTTATTCCGCGCTTGGAAATACTATTGGGTTGGTTCTTCTAATATCCATACACAGAAACATATAAATACTTAAAAAAAACAGTATTCTGTATGAATGCTTAAAAACATAATACAAAATTTAATCATGCAGAAAACTATGTACTTCTGAGGAAAAATTATAAGTGCATATACTTCTTGTCCTAAATCAATTCCAAGCATTGTCTGCCACTCACAATTTTCCGGAAGATGTATATATATATATATATATATATATATATATATATATTATACACTTACATTTTCGGATTCTGCGGAAACCTAGGAGCTTTCTGAACATTATAGATTTTGTTTTATTTTGCTTAATGATTTAATTAATACTTACGTTTTTCTTAAGTTTTTGACCACAGTTAATATTTGTAGAAATATGCCACTCAAAAAACTACGATTATACTCAATAAAACACACTTATTCTTATCACAGATTAGCAATCGTTATCACTTTGCTATTTTAAAACACAAAAAATTCAAGTGAAATTTAGAAAAAGGCGCAAATTTCTTAATTTTAATAAATGTAAACGCCTTTTGCTTGCCAAAAAATTTTTTTACTCATAAACATTGATAATCGCTGATGTTTTTAAATATTATGCATTAAATTACCACGGTAGCAACGGTGCTGAAAATGTACCAAAGTAATACAATTGTGTAATTAGTTCACTATTCCGGGATAAGAGTAATAATATATTGTTTATTTGAAAATTTGTCCAGCAGCTTTTATTACAGTTTATATGTGCTGCCATACTTTTATAGAATCAAATACAAAGAATAAAGTAAATAAATTTGCGTTCATATAGCAAGCCAAAAAGGGCATTATTCAATAGTTTGAATACTATGAGCGCACCAAATTACTAATAAACCTCTATGCACACACATACATCTTATTTTCGTTTATGCTATACCATAATTTAAAAGTATATATGTATAAACCCATACGCGGTAAATAATACTATTAGCAATAAAGTTTTAGACAAGTTTGAGTAGAAATTGATTTAAAAGTTTTTCTTATTAAATATTTTAATTTAAGGGCATTTATACCGGAAAATAATTTGCCGTTGGGTATTGACTTTTATGGAAATAGAATATTTATCACAACGCCTCGATGGAAAGATGGTGTGCCAGCAAGCTTTGGTTACATAAATTATCCACCCTTAGAGCGCAGCCCCGCCATAAAGCCATATCCCAATTGGGAGTCTCATGGTGATCCTTATAGTCCTAACTGTTCCAAATTAATCTCGGTATATCGAACGTTTATTGATGGCTGTAAACGTATTTGGCTAATAGATTCTGGTATATTAAATGCTACTGGTTCCCTGAATCAAATATGTCCTCCGAAAATAGTTGCATATGATTTACATACAAATGAACTAGTCCTTCGATATAATTTTCCACCTAGTCAAATAAAAGAAGATAGCTTACATTCAAACATTGTGGTTGATGTTTTGGACGATCAGTGTAATGATGCACATGCTTACGTTACTGATGTTTGGAGATTCGGTATTGTGGTCTACAGTTTAAGAAAAAATCGAAGTTGGCGAGTTACCAATTATAATTTTTCCCCGGATCCAATCGCTTCTGATTTTAATGTATATGGTTTAAATTTCCAATGGTTAGACGGTGTGTTTGGATTGAGTTTGGCTTTACCACAGCTGTCAACTAAAGAGCGAGTGTTGTACTTTCATCCAATGGCCAGTTTTAAGGTATGTTAATTATTATAATAAAACAAAGCATCAAAGATTTTGAATTACTTTAAAAATACAATACAAATAACCATACATATAAAATAACAATCATTTATATACAAGTAATTAGCTGTGGCTTTTTAATTCAATATTATATAATCCAGCATAGTTAATGGAAGTTATATATAATAATGTTCTCTTCTCTTTCGCAACATTTTTAAATGCTCATCAAATTTTTACGTTTACAAAAGTATACACGTTTTGGTATAAAACAATACAGATCAATTATAATAGCAACAAAAAAATTATTAAATAAACAATAACAAACCAAATTTGTGCTGTAAAATTTTTTCCTCTTTTTAGAAAAACATGTTTTAAAGTTTTCAAATACCACATTTACAAGATAAGACCATAAAGATAAATAAAAGGCAGAATAAATCCAAATAAATATTAATTTGCAAAAATTTTATATGGCATTTAAAATACTTTGCAACTAAATTTATAAAATATCGGTGCACAGATGCCGACTAGTTACTATGACCACTGCACATTTCCACAATCTAGGAGGACAAAATTAATTCATTTTTGTTTTTCTGAAATTCTTTATATAATGCCTTATTTCTAATACAAAAACATCTTAACTTAAATTTCTCTCCAAAGGGTTTATTATTGTATTTCGGCACTATTTTTGTATATAATTTTTCAATTTACTCTCCAATATTCAAAACAATTCTGATAATTAAATTAGTACATTTTTGGTATTTGTGGTTTTAAGACTCTATAATTTTAATTTTGTGCTGATTCTCTTTTCCCGAAATGTTATTAAAAACATTCAAAGTTATCATCAATTCAGGGATTTTAGCTAGTTCCTATGCGCCTTTTACTGGGGCTAATGCAGATCGTCAGCAAACCTTTACCCAACATTTCTTAGTATAACTAAAGGTATCATTTGAAACATAATCAACGTCATAACAATAACTCATTGATGACTTCTCCTTTTTATTTTCATTCTATAATTGGTTGTCGCTTTTTCGACTCTAATTGTAGTTGTAAGAAAATAAAGAAGAACAACAACTAAAAATTGTTTTAATGTAAAAACAATTTATTTAGAGTATTTACAACATTCACCGATTTTGCGCGAGTATTTGCTTCTTAATTATCAAATTAATACATATTTTGGATTTGTCGTTTTAAATTCAAAGTGATCAATTGACTGGTTTTAGCTAGTTCCTGTGCGCATTTTATTATTATTTTGATAATAATTTTCTGGAATAACCATTGTATATGATATTATTTCAGCATTGGGATCCAAAAATTTTTCATAACTTTGCCAATATCTCATGAAAGCTGTGTTGATATTTTTCCTAATAAGATCCCACAATCAGAGAAGTAACGTTTAACAGCACACTACTATCTATTCGTATCATTTCATGGTATGCCCGCAATTGATACAATGGGTTTGAAGGCGGCGTAGAACAATTATTCCTTAACTTTACTCTCACGTTTCCAAACACTTTACTTTGGATACATTTTCACATCTTGGTTTCATCAGAAATAATCTTCTTAAGCCTTACTGGCTTTGTCGTGCTTTGCCTTTTATAATTAGAGCTATTTGATGTAGTATGAACGTTGTACCAACAAATGTAGTCCAGCGAGAATATCACTCGGGCTTTATAAGAAAGTTGATTGTAAAGACTGTTGGTTGACTAATTGTGTCATCATTGCCATCTATGGTTTTACTGCAGTAAAACTACGTCTTTCTTGAGAAAAGTGTGATATTTTTTGCCATAATAAGCTGCGTTCTCGGAACTCACTTCCGCTTTTATATATTGGTAATGTACAAAGCTTCACATACAAACTGAGAGTACCTGCGATGGTCGGATTTTTGTGTTGGCCCAGAGGTATCACTTTAGTTTTGCTCCCAATAGGACTACATCTAACATCACTATCGAGACCTTATCGGATATACATATGTTACAGCTACAAATTCATCTTCGGGCCGTGAGCAAACGTACGCAGTTCAAAATTGTCGATTTGTGTGGATGTCCCTGCGAATGGAATATTGAGGTTTTCAATGTCGTGCAAATGATGAAACTAAAGTTTACCTAAGGAGTTAGCATCTAGGTGCGTCCCATGAGCAACCATTACGACAAATTTCTTTTTTATTTGCCATTAAAATGCGCTGCAAATTTAATTTATGGTGACACTTTAAACAATCAGGTCTAGTACAGCTGTTTCTGCTTTGAAAGATCGCAACACTTCAATATTTAATTACAAATCTCAAACCCGTCTTTAGTATGTATAAAGCGAACTTTTTTTTGAGATTTTTTGCAATCTAGGCTGCAGAGTTCATCATGGTTTGAGCGAACTTTATTGACGCTTCGTTTCCGGTTTCGGTTCATACGAACCATTGATAGTTTTGGTATTTTGGATGTATCCTTGCCTGGTGGTAAATTTCTTTTATATTGTCGGTAGTGTCAACGCGTTTCAACGAAAACTTCGAAGGACTTCCACTAAAGACGTCGTCAGATCATGTCCTTTCAGCAACATCAAATTTAGTGATCGCACTTTATTTGGATAACATATTTATTGTAATTGAAAACGAGAAATATTGGTAGGTACCAACAGCCCTTTTAACGAACGTGTTGTGGCAGGCGAATTGCGTACCCATTTCGGAAATAACCATATAATTTATCTTCCATCTGATTGTATAATTTAGGATAGAGCCTTGACATTGAAAAAAGATACAATGCTCGTTTTGTTACCATCTGCACACCGTCAAGCGGCGCCAGTTTTAGCTATTTCCATTATAAACTAGTTTCATACTGAACTTTTAGATTTCTGGTATCATCTTGTAACTGTCTTAAGCAGCTGTCGCCGTCTTCTGCAGTTTTCCTACGTTTGTCATCTTTGCTTACGCCCATTATACTCATTCAGACTAACGCAAGTATATAATTACATTTACACAGTCAGCTGCAAATTTCCACAGGCCAGATCAGCCTAGGCGTGTTATATCACTGTGGTAAGTCACAAATCTAGCTGGAAGATATAAAACAAATTTCTGATCGTTTAATACGCTTCAATACAATAGTTAATTCATGTTTATTTTTAGTTCTGGCCCTGAAAAATAAGCTTTAAAGTCAGTTGTTGTGAAGACGTACATTTAGTTTTCAAAGATTTTTTATGTGACTTTGGTTTATGATTAAAAAGGCTAACGCGGCCTTAGTTTTACTATTATTATTAAGCACGAATTAAAGGGTATATTTTACAATTTTCATTTCATTATTATGCATCAAGTAGAGCTAATGCTGTTTATTCCGAATAGTTCTAGTGTTCACGTTAAGGTAAACCAAAAACACATTGCGCATTTTTGCGACCGTCACACATATTTTTTCACTTTTCAAGTATGACTTGCACTCTTTCGCGAAAAGAAATTTTTGAAACAGAACTTCTAAAATACATCGCAAAGACGTTTTATTGACTTACAACTGTAATTAGAGTTGGGAAAAAGCTAAATAATTGTAAGAAAATAAAAAAGGAAAAGTGATCAGTGAGTTCTTGTCATGACTTTAATATTTGTTTTAGGCTTCTCAGTTATTAAAGTGGAAATTTGGAATATATATCTTTAGTTATTCTAAGAAATGTTGGGTAAGGGGTCCCTGATGATCTGCATTAACACCAGTGAAATGCGAATAGAAACCAGCTAAAAACCCCTCAATTGATGAGTTTGAATTTTTTAGTAAGTTTTTGAGAAAAAAGAATCAGCACATAATTAAGGTTAAAGAGGTTGTAAAAACGACAATTCCCCAAAATATGTAATAATTTAAAAAGACATTAATACTAGTTGTATATGCTCCTCTTGCTATATACTTTTAAGAAGTGGAAGACATCGTGATCGTTTCTTAACATTTAATTCAGTTTGGCTTGATAACCATACGTATTGTCTGAAAGTGTGCAACCGAAAAGTAGTAAAAAGCTGGAAGAAAACCGAAATATGTATATTGATAAATGCAGTGAAAAATCGAAAAATGAAACATAAAAAACTCTTTTAGATGCAACCGACTATCGAGGAATTATTTACGCAAGTGTTGCGAAAAATGACAAAGAAAAATTCAGTTACACTTCTGGGAGATTAATCCATTAAAGATATGAAAGTAAAACCAATCTGAAAGAGATTTAGCTCCGAGCCTGTGCCTTAAATTAGCCTTTCTCCCGATGAAACCTTCTCTTTAATGGTTGGTGCTAAATGGTCAAAATATCAATACGATGTCATTCCTCTAAATCACAATACAAAAACCTTTATCTATCATGCCCAAATATTCAAAAAGCAAAAAAAAAATTTTCCACGACACACAAAAATCACAGAGACTGAGAAAGTTTATTTAGTATTTCAATTGTTCCTATTCAAATTCTAAATCGCCAGAAAATCTCGCTTCAGTGACGGGAAAATGGTCTGCTACATCCATCGCTATTCGCTCGAATAGTACACCTGAGTTGTACTGTTGTAACAGAACTCGGCTTCTTCTTGCTAGAGCTTTTGCTGCTATGCACTGTGGGCAGTTTGCTATCCAGTCTACTATGACTTGTTGACATCCAACCCAATAAAAACGCTGCCTTAGTTTCGGAAGAGTTTTTGTTGATCCAAGATGATCGTCACTAGCACCATTACGAAACTCTTGCAAAACTATACTTATCACGGAGGATGGTACAACAATTAAATTGGATGCTGTTTTTTCATCTGCACTTTCACACATGCGGTAAATGCACCCTTTTATAACGTTGATGATGTTCCATTGAGCCCAATAAGATTTTTCTCCCTTACATATTAGAAATCTTAAACTAATTACAATTAACAGTGTTTGTTTGTAAACACAGACAATGTTCAAACAAGGATATATAACAAATGTGAAACATATTATTTCTACTGTCTAGACTTAGTTCTGTGTTTATTTAGGATCTGTGTTTATCTTAGTTTATTGATTCATGTTAATAAAAATATAACATAAGCTATTAGACCCAAGTGATTAGTGGAAACACATCTAATTCTTATCTTTAGGCTTATCATTAGTTGTCTGTATTTACGAACATTTCTCTCTTACTGTTCCGCTTATCATTAGTTGTCTGTATTTACGAACAAACATTCTGCTGGCTGGAAAATACTGTAGGAACTGTGAAATCTACTTGCATTTTTTGCCTTTTCTTGCAGTATCTTATTTTAATGAAAATTAATATAATTATTAAGTTTGCCAACTCAATGATAAAGATTGAATCTCTACTGATGGTAAGGAAGCGCAATTGTCTTAGCTCGATTTGTGTTGATTTTAGATTCTCTAGATGCTTGGATAAATCGTCGAATTGAGTAAAGTTTAAACTGTGAACTTTTGGTGTGCCAGTGTGTAAATTTACTTGTATTTTTGTGCCACATGACGGTCTTCGGTGCAAAATTCAGGTTCGAATTCAATTGTTTCGAAGCCTCTAAGAACATTTGCGTGGAAATCGCTTACATTCAGATTTGAAAATCAAAATGCCACAATTTATTTCTAAGTCCATATCTTCAGTTAATTAATACAGCCAGCTATTTTCTTTTCAGAGTGTATACCAAATATAGGACATAAACACATAATGGCTTTATGTCTCAATCCAAACGGACATAAAGCCATAATTTTGATATGGCCTTGAGTCTCATATCAGTTTTAGTGGAATGGGACATAAAGCCATTTATGTCCCATTTGATGTTTTGTGTTACAAATGTTTTATTTCACTTAATATGTCTATTTATCTATGAAATTAATGATTTAAAAAAATCCTAAATTTCTAGGCTCCAGAAATTAAAGCTACCAACATTTTGTAAAAGGAAAAATTAATAGTTTTCCACTATGATTTTCCCTTTCACAGAATGTTTACTTCTGTAAAATAAAATATAAATATAATTTTTTATTATTGTTTTAGAAACTTAAGCATAATTCTTATAAATGAAATTAACAAGACAAAATAAAATAAAAGTTTTCCTTTAACAGAATGTTAACAAAAAGAAAGTAGAAATGTAGTTAATTAAATGAACTATATATAACTTTTAAGAAAAAATTAATAGAACATCCTTTATTATTGTCCGACAAATCGGGTATAACGTTTTATTTCGTTTTGATATACTTGCTTCATTTATTTGCTGATAGCAAGGCTAGCAAACCTTAAAATGCTTACATGGACTAAACACTAATTGCCTTTCCTTATCGCAGCAAATTACGCATAATAGAGTTTCTTTATGGTTATTATTGTTTTCCGTACGATTTTCTTCATTTTCGTTTTCAAACTCATTATCGGATATATGGATTTCATTAATGTTGTTATCTGCAATCATGAAGTTTTCAAGTTTTGAAAACTGTGTAAGAGTTTCCATCAAACACAATTTATTTTGATTTTGTAAGCGAATACGCTTGTGAATAAAATTATCGTGTTGTTCATAACTACGTTTTCTCGGTTTATATAATGCAGCATTACCAGACATTGATTTTAAATAATCCATAGATTTATTAGAATAGATATCTAGTAAAACATCCAAAAACTTAAAAAATTTCCACGCTTAGGAAGCTGCATACTTAATTTACTGCGAAAGCCTCCAGCAGAATTACTTGTTCTTACGGGTTGTTTATAAACTGTATATATAAACTGTATATGTTGCTCCTAAAAATTGTTAAATGGTAAAATATACAAGTTCATTTTATAAATTTCAATAAGAACATTTAAATAGTCACTTACTTTTTTCATCCACTGATACTCAAAGTACTTTATAAAGGGTTTAAAGAAACTTTCTCGCGATTGTTCACTAATAAATTTTCCTTCCATAGTTTCTTTTCTTAAAAGATAGTAAGCTTCAGTGATATTAGAAGGTTTCAGCAATGGTAGGTACACAAATTTTGAATATAAGCTTTTGGCTTGCTTATTTCTGTTCCAATGTGATATGAATCCCGTTATTTTAGATGCCTTCCTACGAAGGGCGTTGGTGTAATGGAACCAACAGCCGATTATTTTTACTTCTGGGTATACGTATTTAAAGGCGTTGCGTATGTCGCATTCGAAATCACTAATAATGTTTTTCGGATTCATATCTATTACATTTAACTTTATATATTGTAAAATGTGTATGTACGCTTCCTCTGTTTTATGTGGCATCAGTACATATATAAATGGATAAGCCTGAAAGATGAAATAGACATGTTTAAGTTATAATATGTTGGTTTATATAAAAAACATACAAATTTAAAGCTACTTACGTGGTCGCTGTGCATTATGTGGATTATATGTAATTGTTTAAATCTATTTGAAACGGGTATAATATTACACGTACCATCAACAATATAATTACATCTTTTTAAATTACTATTTTCTCGTATAGTTTTAGAAATTGTGGCCGAAATAAAAAATGTGTATGCAAAATATATTTAAATTATAGTGTCTATATAAAATTGCTTTCCAGCATCATATCTAGACATTCCGAATTCGTTATTAATTTTGTGATTTTTGAAAAGTTCAATAATTTCTTAAATATTCGTAAGTGCTTTAGGTAATTTTTCTTATTTGATTCGCAGCAAATTCCTACGTATTTTACCATGTTCAATTAACATCCCCCTGCTTTATGCTTCAAACTTGCAGTTTTAACATGGTTTTTATTGGAATTTATTACTTTTAATTTTTCAAAAAGATTATTTTGCGGCCTATGATTATGTATCTTGTCCTGTTTTCCAATTTGACGACAATATAACGCACTGTTGAACTCTCATTACATATATATATATATATATATATACTATATATATGTATTTATATTTATAAATTTACTGTTCTGTTTCTACGTGTACTTGCTATTCTTCCTAAATCTGGATATTATATTGTATTCAAAAATATCTTCCGAATGTTTCATACCAGTTAAATCTATAAACACGTGGACTACCTGATTGATTGCCAACAATGCATTTTTTACATGAAATAGGGTGACATGCAATCATTATCAAAAATAAAGCTTTATGTCTCATTTTCGGAAAAAATATATGGCGTTAAGTCTCATTGTTTGAGGCTTAATGGCATATGCCCTTATGTCTCAATGGAATGGAACTTGACGCCATATGGCTTTATGTCCCATGGCCTTATGACACCCCACCGAAATTATCCTATATATACCTGATAATTCAGAATTTGAGAGAGCGATTTCCTCTTTTATTATTATTGATTTTCAGTCTAGTATAATACCTTTAGCCATCAAAACACTGTATACTTCTTTTAAGAACATTCCTGAATACCCTCCTGAAGAGTAAATTTTTTTTTGGGAGGGATATTACCATGATTAACAACGATAAGTAAATTAATAATGGGCATATGTGTGCTTTCGCATTCTTCAATCATCATGTACAGCCTCGTTAGGAATATTTGGAACGTAGATGTTTGCTTTTCGGTATATTCCGTTTCTGATGCCATAATATTAAATTGTTGTAGCTGTCCCAACATCATTTGAAAGTTATCATTGACTTTGTCTATTGTTTTCTTAACTATATTTACTGAATAGTTTATTATGTACGTTTGTTGTTTGGCTAGTTGCATGCACCAAATCTTCCTGGTTATCCAAAAGTTTCTAATACTCTCCTCTATTTGTGCTCTATCTTCAGCATTTATCATTCCAAAAAGTATATTGTAGAGTGATCCAACAAATTCAAATGATGCTTTCTTTTTTATTTCACGTCTGATTAGCAAGTCATTTTGTTTTAAGGTATTGTATCCTTGATTTATCACGTTTGTCATTTCATTACATATTTTTCCATAATAATTTAGTTTGGAATATGTCTTCTCCAGCTCTCTCAATGAAGTTTGAATTCTAATGACTTCTTCGAAGTATGAACTGAAGTCGTAATACATAACTAGGTTCCATTTGGAGTTCACTGTCTAGTTTCCAGATGTTATCAAAAAACATTGCCGTTTGACTGTCCATCGTAGATGTTGTTGCTCCAATCGTTCCATACAGTTTTTAAGGCGCTGCTTGTACTTGTGCTAGTAAAAAAAACAATAGCAGGCCATTGCTGCCACCTTCGTAATATTAGTTTTAGACATCTCATTTTCCACAGAATCTTAAACATTGGAAGTCATTAGTGGACACAGTTTATGTATATAATGCACCATATTATGGTCTTGAATTCAGTACTGCTTCAATTTGTATGTTAGCTTAACATTACCAATTACTGTGTTCAAGTAATTTTTCATAGACTTCAGCCTCCCATATTCCTCCAAAGTGTGGAGCTGTCGGGAGAATAAATTTCCGTTATATCTTTTCAGTTGCTAATATTGGCGCTATCTCTGCATTATTTTGTATCGCTTTTTAGTAATCTTTGTCAAGATTTCTTGACGCTCCGATGAAATTTGTAGCATTATCAGAGTAAATGGCTTTACGTTTTTCTCTTCAACTGAAAATTTTTTGTAGTAAATGGATGTGACTCTGTTACGCGACCCATTATTTGACCTTTCGTATGTTGATTGTATCTTGTGCTCTTGGTACAAAATCTTATACATTTCTATAAAATCCAATAAAGTCTTCTTAACGTGCACTCCATTAATCGAATATCTCCATGTAAAGTTATTTTGGATATGTTTAACCATTAGTTCACAAATTTTGATATATGAGGATCTATTGAATGTTCTTGGTTGTAGGTCAATGATCATTTTTCTAGCAATTTGTTTGTTGTTTGTAATACTGTTAATATCTCAAAAATCTTGGTGTTGTTGATATTTTATGATGGTTTTATGTGCCAATTGTAGTCCTTCATTGCGAAGTAAGGTTTCTTATCGAATTCTTTTTGTTTTATAGCAAATCGTTGGACACATGTTACTATTCTCTCTAATTTCGCATAGCTGGATATATTGATTAGTAATGGTTTCATAAAGTTTTTGCTTTGTTATAGCTGTAATAATTTGATTTTCTGATGGTTCTTTCCTCATAGTTTGAAAACCACTGTTTGATAGCCAAAATGGTCCATTCCACCACATTTTATGTTGTATTAGTTTCTCTGGAGCAATGCCTCCTGAAGCGATATCAGCGGGATTGTCGTTGCTACTTATATGATTCCATGATGCATTTATTTCGTTTAGCTTGTACCTCGCAAATTTGTCTTTAATTTTGTTGTTGTGAATCCAAGTTAATGTTATAGATGAATCACTCCATACATATATTCTACATTGTCGATTCAAAATACGCATTGTTTTTTGCAACAGCTTGCTTAGTAGATTAGTAGCACATAGCTCTAGTTTGGGTAGAGTTTTTTATTGGATTGATTTTCGTTTTAGCCGCTAGTAGCTGAACAGATGTATTTTCTTTTATATTAAATACTGCGGCATATGCCTTTTCAGAAGCGTCTGAAAATCCATACATCTCTAGCTCATATTCCGATGTTGTTTCTACCCATCTTGGACTACGAAAAAATGTATTCCATTTACCGTCGTCGTCATCGTCATCAATTTAATATCAATATCAATTTTTATCGACATGGTCATCAATTCGATACAAAACTGGTATTCCATAACAGCAATGTTGATGACGATGGTTTCTCGTTTTTTAAAGCACATCTCTCACAATTTGGAAAGCTGGTTTGCTTTGTTTTTAGTTTTTATTAAAAACTTTTCTTTCATTTTGTTTCAACATTAATTGATGTTCCTTCTTTTTCATTTCTAATAAATCTTTTTGGTACCTACGTAGGTCTTTCAGGCTTCATTTTATTGAAGATGTTTAATTACTAATATCCTTTAAAAGCTGAGCTGCGCTTGTTCATCACTGTGCTTTTGGAGCAATTCGTTCCGTAGAGCCTGTTTCTTCAACGCAGATTTTTCGTTTTAACGGGTTGCCATTTTCGACGCTCTGAGAACAGGCTGAAGGTGCCAGCTCCTTCAGGGTCTAGTTGCTTCTGAAACTGGAGTAAGTTTTCCACAGATTCTTTTAGGGGGCTAAGTACTATTTGTTTGTAAATTCCGCCTCCAGTAGACGTGCACTCTGCCTTGTTTGTGACAAATATTTTTTTCACTTTAAATTTTAAATCCCTCCAAACCTTTAACAAAAATTTTTTCATACAACAATCCTTTTAACACTATTTATCTTGCCTTTTGCCAACTGTAACCTGCTCTTTTCGGGGGAACAAGGGCATTTAGTGTAATTGATACTCTATACCATTGCTCTTTCAAATCCCACGGAAAACTGCCTTCTTGAAACCCTTTGGCACGTGAAGGATCTCCTCAACCAACTTCTGGAATTGCACACCATTTTTAATTTTTTTTCTCTTTCCCTTTTTTGATACAGATTAATTATTATTGAAAAAAATTTAAAAGAAATAAAACTGTTTCGACACCCATAAGGCTGACGACAAAATCGGAGTCAATTTATATCGATGCCAACGTTAACGCTGCTTACGGGATACCAAAATTACATCGTCGCTTATCGATAACACTTGATATTCACAATGGGCATACCGATTTACAACCATCGATAAAAAACTATATCGTTTCATATTGATGACGGTGAATTGAATAAGGGTGATTATCTTCTTCTTCCTCAAAATTTACAATTTCTTTTTCATTTGACACCCATTTTCATAAGTTAAAACCAAAATTGTTTAGCAGGGTTTGTATTTGAATAGTATCTACTCCTGTTATTAAGTCATATTTTATTATTGTCTTGATTAACTCGTTTTCAATTGAAGCGTGATCACCAATGTAGAATAGAGATTATACTACTAAAAAATGGTGCTGATGACATGCCCTATGTTACTGTTGTTAGCTTATATTCTTTTACAGGTTCATTTTTTTTTTGCTCTCCATAATATATATTGATATGTTTGATCGCTTTCTTCCAGTTTTATCTGGCGGTACGATTTTTCAATATCTGCAGTTATTATATATTTTCATAATCTCCACTTTATGATTATATCAAAAAGATCTTTTTGGAGTCTAGGTCTTACGAACATGACATCGTTTAAGCTTTTACCATTTGTTGTTTTAGCAGAAGCTTCAAACACCATACGCAATTTTGTTGTTAAGCTGCTCTTCTTATTACAGGTTGATGTGGCAAATAATACTTGCCACTGCAACTTTTCTTTACTTCTTCCATATGGCCGAGATTTAGATAATCATTCATAAAATGCTTGTAGTTTTCTTTAAGCACCGGATCTTGATCTAATTTTTTTGAAGCGCTAGAAACCTTGCCATCGTTTGGTTTTTATAATTTCCCAACTCATGGTCTGTTTTAAGTGGTAATCTAACTTCAATTCGACCGTTTTATCTATTTTAGTTGCTTACTCATAGTATTCTAAGCAATACTTATCATCATGACATTCTTCTGTATTTGAAAACTCTTCAAGCTTCCAAAACCTTTTTAAAATTTGTTGTCATAGCTGTAACAGTTTTACTTTTGCGTGCGTCTGACTTTAATATTCCTGATAGTATCCATCCGGATACTAAGCTAAAATTTTATAATTTTTATGGATTCCTTCTTCCATAATAATTGAATATATATCACTGCCTAGTATCATAACAATTCAATCCGATTTGTTGAAACTCGGATCTGCAAGTGTAAAATTTTTCCAGCCATCATTATTATATTTAAAAGATTGATCTGGAATGGCTGCTGATAGTTTGTTGAGGACCACTGCTTCAACCATAAATTTCGCATTAATAAGAAATCTGGGTCGTTCTCCAAGACCTTGCAGCTGCGTCTTTTTTAATCTTGGTAGTTGTAATATTTAAGCTGCTTCTTCAGAAATTTTTGTTTTTTGTGATCCTTGGTCTATGAGTGCCCTTAATGTGATAACGTTACCATCTGCTGCTTTCACTCTTATTTGTGCCGTTGCTAGAAACACTGCTGAGTTTTTTTCTTGTTCGGTCAGCATATTTATAATTGTTTCTGGACTTTTAGTTTCTTTTTTAAATTCCTCAATTTGGAGAAGAGTGTAATGATATTTTCCACACTTACAGTTATAGGTGGTATTATATATTATTCTATAATTGTCGTTGCTTGAAATTTTTTGCTGTTTTCCAGCTCATGATTTGTTCGTTTACAATAATCACAATATTTTTGTGATATGTGGAACAAATCTGCCTACTTCTGATTGATCACTTTGAATTTTAATATAACTTTGGGAAAAAAGAATCAGTTCGAAATTAAAAATTAAAGTTGCTTTGATGTTGTTGATGTGTTTTTTGACTTTAAATGCTTCCAGATCTTGATGCTTTGTTGTTCCAGGAAGAGACATACGTCTTCTAGTGTTTGTACATATCCTTTTTTTAGGCTTTGTTCATACATTTTCTGGCTATCAAAGATTCTGCATCATCTATTTTTACATTTAGCCCTTTCAATGCTTGAACACATTCATTTGTTTTGTCCAATAGTTGTTTTACACTAAAGGCTGCTCCAGTATATACCGTTTCATGATCTAAGATCTTATCTACTTATGTTGTAAATAGTAATCTTTTATTTTGATATCTTGAACTTAAGATATTTCATGCTGCTTCATAATTGGAGTTTGTCACTTTTAAATGTTGAATAAGTCTTCCAGCCTCTCCTCTGACGTAATTTTTTAGTCGATAAATACTTTCTGCGTTGGAGAAACTATGTTGGTTATGCACGAGATTTTTAAAAAGGTCATGGAAAGAAGGCCATTCAGCTACGTTTACAAAAAATACTGGAATTTTATGTCCTCCAGTTTAATGAAATTAAAAACTGGGCTTGCTTCATCTTTTTCTAATGCCACTACTATTTCTTTAAAAGTTATTCTGTACTCACGAGCAATACATTCAAATTTGTTTTCTATTGCTTCATCGATTTCAATTTTGTCACTTATTTTTTCAAATTGAAATTCTAGTTTCTTGGAAATTCTCCTCCATTACTACTTTTGCTATGGCTAATTCAGCTTTTTTACTATTATGCCTCGTCTATTAATTCTCGTAAACTACTTATTTTTTCCTTAATTTTCTTATTGATGCTTGATTACTAGTGTTTGGTTCTTCATGTTCGAGGTCACCTTCTATATTTTCGTGAGTAGCTGACGGCTTTCTTAGATGTTCTTCGTCTGAATCTTTTTGTTGCAGGCCCGCATACGCTTCTTCTATTATCGTATTTATGGCTTCAAAGTAATTATTCTTAAAATATTGCTCGTCATTTGATTGAAACTCAATTAACTTGTTATTATTTGATATAAACTCAGCTTGTATTTTTTCAATAGTTTTTTGGTCTCGTTTATTTGCGCTGACCGAATTTTTCCTTCGAAAATTTTGCCTCGAAGAATTATAGACTCTTCGCCAAGCTCCTTTTGTCTTTCAAAAAGTTAATCTTTTGTCATGTTGATTATTGTTAATATTTAATGTTATTACCGATGTTTAAGCCTCGGATACGCATAGTTAATTATTATCTAAAACACCTAAAGGTTGATTCTATTTCTCAGAGTATCTTGCCATTGGTAGGGGGAACCACTGAGAATAGCTCAAAGGACCAAAATGTAAGTAGTTACGGTGGAATACTTTTTTAGTACTGCCTGATTTCACTAATTTTTCTTCCTTATATAATAGAACTTTGAAACTAATTAAAATTAACAGTGTTTGTTTGCAAATACAGGCAATGTTCAAACATAAGCATATTTAGCAGATGGGAAATATATTATATGTGAAATGTGCTACCATATTTCAGAAAACAGGTGTTTTGCTGATTATTCAAAGTATTTCAAGTGTTGTGTGCAATAAATATTCTTTTATTGATTTTTGACTTTATTTTATTGATAATTAATTTTTTACGTATTTTTTAAAATTTTGTAGCAAATTTTTCTCAATATCAAAATATTTTCTTGTTGTTAAAAGAAACAAAAGTCATAGTCATATGCTTATTGTGCACGATTTAAATTACATTTAAATGGCCAATGAGGGGCATTTAAGTCTTATTTAAGTTTGCGGTGAAAAACGAAATTTGGTACTTAAATGACTATTAAAGATAAGCTAAATTTAAATAGCCACTCATTTATTGGGCTTGTCAATAGTTGTCTGTATTTACGAACAAACACGAAGAGTCAACTAAGTTAATTTCGCAAGTACAGCAATAAGTTAGAGATCTTTCTCCAACTCTTAACACAAATGGCGTACAAAGTTTTCATCTTGAGTCAGTTTTTATGCTATGAAGAACGGTAAAATTTGTACTGCAAATTTTTGTAGCTACTATTTTATGTTCATATCACGAATATGTAAAAATATGTGCTAAATAAAAAAAAACATATTTCGATATGAGATGACGTTGCTTGTAGACGTGCCAATACAACAATGTGTAATACTAATGACGATAA
Organism: Linnaemya vulpina; assembly: GCA_963675445.1. NCBI lineage: Eukaryota > Metazoa > Arthropoda > Insecta > Diptera > Tachinidae > Linnaemya > Linnaemya vulpina. The sequence goes on from OY776281.1 coordinate 38,785,906, forward strand.
TAGTGATGGACGCTTCATTAAAGCAGCAGAAAAGAATTCAGAAATCACTGGTGTCTACAAAGATTTGGTTCAACGTTATTATATTATTTTATAGACTTAAGGTAGTGTGACGAAGAGGCTTTTGAAAATTTTATTTTTGTCACACGATATTTGTACTTAAACGAATACATTATACCAGCTAGCATCCATTAAATCCTTTATAATGGAAAAGAAATAGTAAGGTCTTGCACTCCTCCTATAGTACATCTGTCAGTAAAAGGTCAAGAAGTAAGAAATAAGGACACAAGAGAATTGCTTACGAGCAAAACATCGACAATGAACATACAGAATATACATACAATGATATTTGAATATATTTGAGATATCTGTACTTTTATTTTAGCTGGCCCACATTCAGAAATTGTTTGGAATATCTAAAATTTACGTTGCTTAAATTGAAATAGCTTCTCGCGGTATTACGCAATAGACTGTTTGCCATCAACTTATTCATATTATCCAGACAAGTGTATGTAACTTAATTTGTTTTAAAAAATTCGTATTCAATATCCAAAAATTTTCTATTAATATCTTAACGCTCTTACACCTTTTCGTAAAAATACTTTTATTTATTCCTCAGGAATTCATTTGATTGCAATAAAAAAAAAGACGGACAATTAACTTACAAAATTACCGCGGCAGCACTTTATTTAATTTTTAATTCACACGAGTACTTGTACTACTAGACATAGTGATTTAGCACGTCGAGCTGATATCTAGTATGGTTTTTGTATAGGCAAAGTGATATCTTGTAGTAACTATGTGAAACATTTGGTCATGGTTGTTGTTTATTGTTCTTTAAGACCGAGACATATAGAATCGTTCATACATTATACTGTAGCGTAGTTTATTTTTCCAGCTGAGGTATGACTCCAGGTTCGTCTCAAAAGTCTACTTCCTTTGAAATAAAACACGAATCTTTTAGGTGGTATAATAATTCTAAAACAAAGTGTTTATTTAAGCGAAACTTAACTACTTAGACTATCTTAAAGCTATTATATTATATTGGAGTTATCGGGTGATACGATGGTTATACTGCGACACTGGTCTGGCAGACTTGTCTTCTGTTCAGGCTCCTAATGGCACAAAACAGGTAATATTAAGATTATTCGGCTAAATGGAAAAACCACGAACTCAAGCGTATTGGGTACTTGAGATCGGCTACGGTCTAAATACGATTAGTACGATCGTGAGAGGTGTTAAGGAGCCCTCGCAATCGGCAAAACTAATTCGGCTACGGTCTAAATACGGTTAGTGGTATTACATATTAGTATTGGAACAAGAATCGGTAAAGATCTCGGACGACAACTCAAGAATATTTTTCTTGTAATTATCGTTCATACGGTATCGGTAATTGCTCCCCGATTGTGTGAAAATGTTGTCTACTATCCTTTGTATGATATGAAGCTTATGAGAATAATTAGTTATGAAGAATGATCTGTTTTGTTTACCTACGTTTACATATTTCTTACCATGTATGTGCATGCATATGTTTTCTAGAGCTGTACCGAACTGAATCAAACGCTCTCAAACGCTCGTTTTTGACAAGAACCTCTAATCAAACCCATGTAATTTAAATGGGTTTGATTAGAGGTTCTTGTCAAAAACGAGCGTTTGAGAGTGTTTGAGAGCGTTTGATTCAGTTCGGTACAGCTCTAGAAAACATCAGTCTCTGCTCAAGCTTTATGAAAACAACATCACGCACGCTTGTTTGGCATTGTTTACTTTTCTTTTCGTAATCAACACAAAAGCATACAGAACAAAAATGTTCAATAATTCTTGGGAACTGATGTATTTTTTTTGTTTGTAGATCGTGAAAGGAAGCCGCAATATTATATTTGTTCGAAGGAATTAGCAACTGCATCACTAAATTTACCTATTTCAGATTCCTTATTTCGAGTGTTTCTCACAACAAATGAAACAATATTAAACAACATGAGCAATAGATTTGAAGATTTAAATAAAATATCACCGATTATAGGCTTGCACAACAACACTATAGCTTGCGATGCAGAAAATCAAAGCCCTGCAATTCAAAAAGAAATGCTAGAAGATGATACATTAACTTTGGCGATGGGCAGAGAATTTTAGAAGCAAATTTCACTAAAGCAATACCCGAATAGCACAACTGAAATATAAGTTAACGAATGGGTTAATTTGTTGATATTTAACTACTTTTGTTGCTAGTTAACAATAATGTAAACATTTCACTCATCTTTCCTTTTCTATTCATGTTTTTAATATTACTATGCCGTTTTATTTCTCGGCAAAGTAAAAGAAATAGCGGAAGTAGAAAAGAACTCCTCTCTCATAAATATTGTAATCGTAACTATGCAGTTTAATTCCATTGATCTCCGTCTTTCATACATTTTAAAAAAATTTTTTTTGTTGCTACGTCAATAGTAATACATCATTGATATTTACTTTTGCAGTCAAGTTCGTTGTTGTTGCTACATCAATGAACGGGAAAAAATTAATTCATTTATCATCTCCTTTTTGGATACGATCTATACTTGAACTATTTTAAAATAATGGAGTTAACTATACTCAATCGATATTTTGAACTTAATCAATCAACTTGAAGTCTTAGAAAATAAGCGAAAAACTATATCTCAAATAAATATTCTGAAAATGAATAAAAATATTTAAAGATTAAAATTTAAAATTAAAGTATGAAAACTTATATTTGAATATATAAAGTCAATATGAAAGAGAAAAGGAATATTCAAAATTACTTAAAAATTTTAATATGTAATGCAAATCTACATAGTAGAGGCAAAATAAAATATATTATTATATAATAAAAAATGATACTTTACATTCCAAAATACAATAATAATAAAGTGTTAAATAAAACTTTTATACTTAAACATTTCCAGTTCTACATAGTAGAAAATTAAAATTTTTTCTAATTCCAATAATTCTTAAAGAAAAGTGTAAATAACTCAAAATTAATTAATTCATTATAATTTTTAAATTAATCTGAAACCTCAAGCTCTGAATTGAATAGTTTTATAGTAAAGGTTGAAACCTTAATAAAATGTTTCTTATTTGAAAAATCGTAACAGTTTCGATTCTATGGATGGGTATCAAACTCTAAAATTTAGTAAGCTTTATTCGATGTGTGCATCCACATATAATTGAGAAAACGCTTTTTCTATATTAAAAATCGTTAAAAGCAAACATAGGAATAGGTTGACACAAAATTAGAAGACTTGCTGAGACTTAAACTTCATAAAATAAATATAGATGAAATATTAAAAACTTCTTGAACTTTCAAGTTCATAACTTATAATTGCAAAGTTCACACAATTCCCCTTACCTTTGACTAAACAACACAGAATTGTATTCTTTTCAAAAGTTTACAAAGATATACTTAATATTGTTACACAGTGTACAATTCGGCAGTGACTGCAGCTTTTGTTTGCGACCGTACACAACACGTAATAAGCTAGGAGGCCAATGTACGCGGCACACGATTGCGGGCGGCAGTCAGCTGTATAATTTTCCGCTTAAAGTTGCTTGTGGTAGGCCAATGAACGCGGCATTTTGATACTCGGTATCAAATATGAAAACATTTGTTTACGGAAAATTTGTAAGAAAATTGTGTTTTATAAAAATAAAAATTAAAAATGGATGGAGAATTTTAGGAGAATATATTCCTGTTTTTATGGATTTTTCAAATGTATATCCTGCTAAATGAAATAAAAAAGAAAAGTGTGGGTGCGTGATCTTTATTTGCAAAGGGATTCGTGCGGGGTTTTCTCAAATACTTTCGAGCACTTGAAAACAAAACACAGGGAACAGTTTCAAATTACTACTAGACTGACGCCGGAAGTGTTTGATGCCCTTTTGAACATGCTTCGGGACAAACTAGAAAAATTTTCACTAAGAAAGTCAATTAGCCCAGAGTGCAGACTGTTCCTTACACTCATGTAAGTTGCTTCATTTGCTTATTGTTTTATTATTGATTATAACTATTGTTATTTAGCTATTTAGCACAAGGAGTCAGTAGACAATACCTTTCTATGACATTTAAGATGTCTGTGCGATCTGTAGCATGTATTGTATTGGAAACATGTGCGCTAATATGCACACCCAATCAGCATAAATGGGAAAAAATTGCTGAAGGTTTTGAAAATATGTGGAACCTTCCAAATTGCATTGGATCGATAGATGAAAAACACATCGCCATTGCGTGTCCACTGCATTCGGGATCTAATTTTTATAATTATAAATGTTTGTATTGTTGTATAGCCGAGCTTGGCCGACTATACTTTCTAAATTGCTTACATTATTATATAAATTTATATATAAATAATTTCTATTACAACTTTTTATACTGTTATCCTACTCGCCAATTGTGACGCAAATTAATCTTTTACTGCCGTTGATATTAGGTCTTATGGCAACCAAAGCAATCACGGAGTATTGTCGTTTCCTGAAATGGGGAAACGATTACTTCGAGGTTCATTAGATGTACCACCACCAAGTATGTTACCACACAGCAACACAACATTCAACTACTATTACGTTGGAGATGCTGCCTTTCCCTTGGATCCCAACCTTATGCGACCATATTCAGGATATCTTCTAGATGAAGTCAGGGAAAATTTCAATAAAATATTATCAAGGGCGTGAAGAGTAATTGAGAATGCATTTGGGATTCTCAGGGCAAGATTGCGAATATTAAGAGCAACACTGAACATGTACCCAGAATCAGCAGAAAAGGTAATAAAAGCTGCAGTAGTTCTCCATAACTTCGTAAAAATGAACGACGAATCTTACTGCCCCCCTAAATATGTTGACCATGAAGTTGTTAACATTTTTTTAAAAGGACTATGGAGAAACGAAATCACTTTATTACCAAATGTTAGGGGTTTGACGTCAAATAACTGTCCTTGGTCAGCATTGATCGCAAGAAATTTATTGAAAGACTACTTGTGGGGAAAAAAATATAGACTTTTTTTAAAATTAACTTTTTTATATTAATATTTATATAGGCTAAATTGTTCTAACTTAGTTAAAATCTCAGAAAGACATGATGATAAATATTCCTAGGCACAAAGAAAGTCAACATCAGTTTTATTCAACTTACACAGCAGAGCAGAACAGCTGTTTTCGAAAGTCGCTACACTTTCATCTTCAGAGCTCATGTGTATATTGTGTTTATCATCACTGTTTAGGTGGCTTAGTTGAATGTGATAACAGTTTTCTATTTACACAAATTTTATTGTGAAAAACAATCCGAGAACTGTATTAACCTGATGTTAACACTTGTGTGTTATAATACCTGTGTTACCATTTGATTATTTTCTTTATGTCCTATTTTTCTGAATTTTTTGTTCCATTACACATTAAGTCAAACTTTTTTGGTTTGAATTTTATACTTAAGTATAAGTGAACGTTTTTTTTTTTCCAATTTTCATTGGTAGCTCAAGCCAAAGCTTAAATTGTATGTGATTTTATTTTTATTGAACATTTTTATTTTGCTATACTAATATTTATATAGGCTAAATTGTTCTAACTTAGTTAAAATCTCAGAAAGACATGATGATAAATATTCCTAGGCACAAAGGAAGTCAACATCAGTTTTATACAACTTACACAGCAGAGCAGAACAGCTGTTTTCGAAAGTCGCTCCACTTTGTTACGTCTTAGACCTTTTCGTAAAAACGGGTTTTTACTTATCCTTCAAGCATTCGTTTAATTGCATCATATTAAAACACAGAAAAATTAATTTTAGAAGTATAATGCGGCGTTATTTATTACTTTATTAACACGAGTATTTGTACTACTAAACACTTGTTGTAGATGTTAACACGTCTATATTTGAAATCACACTCTCTCGCTGAGCTCTGTCAGCATCTTTATATAGCAAAGTGACGTCGTCTGGTAACTTCTTGTAGCTTTTGGGCATGGTTGTTGTTGGTTGTACTTTACTTAACATGTAACTATATACGTGTGTTTGTATACATGACAATGCTGACTTGTGTAGTTTTGTTTCTTCTTCTGCTATGTGTATATGGCGGTGTATACTTGTGAACCTGTTTAGCTTCGTTAGCAGCGAATACGATCATTAAGAATAACATCTCTTAGCATTTATGTTGCTAGGTGTTTCGTTGTTGTTATTTACACTTATTATTGGCACATCATCGAATGATCTTGTATATTCCGGAGTATTCCATTTCCGTTAATTTTAATATTATCTATATTGTTTTGACCAGGGATGTAACATTTTGACAACTAGAGATTAATTGGCAGTGCTACCAAGTACATATAGCCACATTATCGTTTTATTTAAATCTATTTCTAAATTTCTAATCTTTGTAACAATATATATATATATATATATATATATATATATATATAATAAATGAACTATTTGACATACTGTTAACTATAAAAACTCACAAATGATTTAAAAAAATCACATTATAATAAGTGCTATGAAACCTATACAAACCAAAACCAAACAAACAACTTTTATTCCATATGAATCTATTTTATTTTTCTACACCTCTATACAATTAGAAATCCTTTGGATAACAATGAAAATATTTATAAGGCAAATGAAAAATAAAATATAAATTTAATTGTTAATAAATGAACTATTTAACATACTTTCATTGTACTATTATAATATGAAATTTATTTGTTGGGTGGTTAAGCAATGCCTATATGCATTTCATTGGTGCTTTTTACCAAATCGTCAGTAGACTTCAACCACAATTTTGAAAATTTTCAAACTTCTCAAGTTATTAAAAGACTTTTATAAACCATCTGAGAATTATGTTAATAAATTAACTATAAAAACTCACAAATGATTTCAAAAAATCACATTATAATATGTGTAGTAGGCTATGAAACTTATACAAACCAAAACCCAAAAAACAACTTTTATTCGATATGCATCTATTTTATTTTTATACACCTCTATACAATTAGAAATCATTTGGATAACAATGAAAGTATTTATAAGGCAAATGAAAAATAAAATCTCAATTTAATTGTTAATAAATGAACTATTTGACATACTGTCATTGTACTATTATAATATTTATATAATATATATAATATTTGGTAAAAAGCGCCATTGAAATGCATATAGACATTGCTTAACCACCCGACAAAGAAATTTCATATTATATATATATATATATATATATATATATACATTTGTATATACTAAACAGCGATGCACAGTGCTATCAGCCCATACAGCCAATGGACAAAAGTCGAAGTTGTCCTAGATAAATGAAATTTGGTATGTTACTTGATATGGATTCAACATGATAATGATTTGCGTAATTTTAGCAAAATTGGTCGAAGGACACGGCTACCGCTTATATATTCTATAATATCGAAAAATCAATCGTATTCAGAAAACCAAAACATCTCCTGGATGAGTTACTGTAGGTAAAACAAACTGTTGGGAATGATTTAATATAGGATCGACAAAATCGGCTTAAGGATACGGCTAGAATGCACAAATCTTTAATTTTGGAAGAATCGACAAGAACCACAAAGCGCAAAATATTTCTGAAAGCAGTTGTCGTATATAAATGAAATTTGGTGTGTAACTTGATGTCGAATCGGTATATTTGTGCCTAATACCCTCAAATACTTCAATATTTAAGAGTCAACAAAAATTGCAAGATTCAAAATAAGTCTTGTCGTAAACAAACGAAATTATGTTTATGATTTGATGTGGTATCATTTTATTCATTGAAATTCGCAAAACTGAAAGGCTTGTTGCATGTGAAGTCAGGGACCCGCCTACCACTCATATCTTCTTAAATGTGTTAAATTTAACTTAAACCAAGAAAAACAAATATACCCAGGAAAACCATAGCTGAAATCTGATTACCTTTTCGTGAATGAGCCTAACCAATGCATGTCGCAAAATTCATTCATTGCTTTTTGTGTATAAAGTAATGGAAAAATTCCACATATCCCTTCTAGAAAAGAATCTACGAGCCGTATTTCCGTCGTTAGTGTTCCTAAAACCATATTTAACTTGGTCAATTAATAATCCGTTGCGTTTTCTAAATTCGTATTCTAGTTTTATTTTGCAAATATTCGTTTTTGTGTCCTTGCCAACACGCCAAGTTTTAAATGGGACTCTCTGCATATATATAAACCCCATTTCTAATGGACTAGCATTGCCAATGAGACACCTACTTGCTGCACTTGTGCTACTCAAAACATTGGCAACTAAACCATCTATCATAGTGCAATGTATGTCGGTAGTATGTTAACCCTCTGCGACTGATTTGGATTTTATACCGTTATTGTGTTTAGATCCATTTATAAAAGCACACATGGCAGCTTTAAGCACAAAAGTGTCTGCGAATCAACCACATTAATGTTAAGGTAGGTGTCTGAGAGACAACCACATCCGTATTTCGTCATATTTTCAAAATGTCTCCTAAACAACACGTCAGCAAAATTATTCAAACAAGTCGCAAGATCCACACTGTTTTAAGAGAACGTCATCTGGAACTTTTAAAAGCCGAGATGATCTAATAGAACAGTGGTTGGAGCAAGATAGTGAGCACGAGTTCTATTCATTCATGTAACCGAAAAACTCGTCGATAGCCTATGGCAGTATTTCAAAAAGTACTAGATATGGTCAAAATAGACGAAACAAATTTATCCTGAATCTGGCAAGAGAATTGGTACTAGATCATATGAAACTCCGCGTATACAAGGAAAGTTTTCCATGAGCCCTACGAATGATGCTCACCAGGGTTCCTGGCAAAGATCTACCTCCCCTGCCACCAACTATTAAATCTGCTCCACCAAGTGGAAGAAAACTATGTTCAATTTGTCCCCAAAAGATAAAAAGGGTTACAAGGTATTGCTGTTGACATTGTTTGAAGCCAATTTACCTCATGTGCTCTAAGCCTCTTTGCGAAACCTGTCAAAAAAACTTATAGTTTTCACATACTATATGTATATGTATATATGTTCAAGTCTTACGAATTTTTACCTTAAATGCAAGCTAAATTTAATATTTTTGCTATATAAATTATAACATGAAATATATTTTGTTTGTTACGTTATAGGCTTCGATCTGCCAATTAAAATGTTCATTTATTTTTTTTTTCAACCACTAAATTTACTTTTTTTGTTTCCCACTGCTAAATTGAAGTCTGAATAATAAAAAATAAAAAACATTTGTCAAAAAAAATTTAATTTTTGCATATTTTTTTGCTGTTCTACTATAGGTCTAAATTTTTTATAGGAAATTCATGCTATAACGATTAATAACATATAACACCAATTTTCACTTTGAATTAGGCAAATAACTATATAAATAATAACTTACACTTATAAACAATAAACAAAAATGATTTTATTAGTTTTACAAAACGGAACATGGAAAATATAAACCACGGAACAGGTGTCTGATAGTCAACCACGTCATTAGAATTGTTAGAACTATAGCACGTCAGTCGCGCGGCTAAGCACAGCCAAGGAAGAAAATATATGGTACAAATTTATTTGACATGTTTTAATTAAGTAGTAGAAAAAACTTTACTTTTTAATGATACTTAATACTTAAAACAACTTTTATGATATCGACATCATGAATTTACCGTTATTTTTCATATTCTGTTTTGATATCGTTGTTTTCATATAATATAATTATATAGTACAAGTAAAATTTTTAACAGATTTTTCAAATATATTGCAACTGAAACAAAATTTTAGGTGCAAAAAATATTTTTTGGCGTAAGTTTAAAAGCATATTACTAAAAGCAAATAAATAATTTTTCTTTGTGAGAAAATTATTGAATTTTAGGCAGAAATGCCCCGTGGAACCCAACTTTCGATAGTAGAACGTACACAGATTGAATTATTGAGCGAAAATGGGCACTCAATTAGGTCTATAGAAAACTAAACGTAACAAAGAGGCGGATTAATCAAATTTTAAATGAAGGTCTAGATGTGAAAAAACAAAAAATTATACCCAAACCACGATTGACCCCTAGACACGTGGCAGCCAGATTGGCTTTCGCTGAAAAATACAAATTTTGGGAAGAGGAGTGGCGTAATATGATGTTCAGTGATGAAACAAACAATTCAACCTTGATGGACCTCATGGATTGCAATATTATTGGAGGGAAAAAGGAGGTGATACGCGGATCAGAATAGTACGTAATTTTCAGGAAGGATCCTTAATGATTTTGGATGCTTTTCGATATAGAGCATGTTTTCCAATCTGTTTTATTTCTCATAAAATGAATGCAGAGAACTATGTGGAATCACTGGACAATATTTTAGTTGAATTTTCTGAAGAAAATTATGGAAATAATTTTACTTTTCAGCAGGACAACGCCCCTATATATACCCAAAATACCCAGAGCATTTTTTGAAGAAAAGAATATAGCTGCTGTGGACTGGCCACTACTTCGTCCCGATCTAAATCCCGTTGAAAACCTCTGGGGAATTTCCAATGCCGAAATATACAAAAATGGAATAACATATAACTCGTTAAAAGAGCTTAAAGAAGCTTTAATAAACAAATGGAACGGAATTTCCCAAGATGGGTACAAAAATTAATAAACTCTATGCCACTTCGGTTGAATGAAGTAATAAAAAATCGAGGAGGACACACCCGTTATTAAAAATTCCATAATACCACCAATATTATATTCCTTTTCAATCAAACCCTTCCTAAATTCTTCGATAGCCTCATATATAGTAAAGTGTTTATATCCTGCATCATTATACATCGGATCATAAGAACTTCATGATGATTATTGTTGTAATTTCATCATCATTTTTCAATTGAAGTGATAAATGTACTCTTACATTCACAGAACCATTTCGATGTTTCATTTGAAAGTCTAACTTAATATTTTGTTGTTGATTATAAGGATTTTGATTACTATGGAATATAATGTTGAAATGAATGAGAATTATAAAAATACTGACGCGAATGAATTCATATTGTTTTGCCTTTAATGGTTGATGGTATACTAGTATGAAAACATTATTTGATAACCATTTTATACATTTGAATGCAGTTTTTAACATCAATTATGTTTATGTTATTTAATTTATGTGAAAAATCAGGTATTCGAACTCTGTCAATTTCACCATTATTTAATATACGTTCGTCATTAACTTCACGATATTCATAACAACTTATTTTTAGATATTATATCTCGTATATACTATCATATGTACAATGAATAGGAATATCAATATTATCATATTTAAGATTAAAATGTCGTTAAAATGACTCATTAGAGTCCAGTATGCCACCAATATTAGTAGATAGGAACTGTATGTGCCAGGACCATTAAAATTGTAAAATTTCGGCAATTAAAATTTAAAATTTTAATTGGCAAATTTGTGTCAATTTATTTTTTTATTAATTTGATACTTTAATGTTTGTGTGTATTTTCCCACGGTTAAATGGGGTGTTCACATTGTTGTTGTTGTTTTTTTTTTATTATGTTGGGGTAGGCCTGGGTATTTTTTTCTGTCCATATGAGACCTTGGGAGTTTGTGTCTGTCCATATGTGACCTTGAGAATACATGTCTGTCGGTATGTGAGCGTGGGAATTTGTGTCTGTCCATATATGAGCGTAGGAATTCTGTCTGTCCATGTGTGATATGGCCTAATTGAAAATAAGAAATTTTTAGTATCTGACAGAACATTTTTTAGGAAGCACAATATTTCAAAAGTGTTGTATATATAAATGGATGGCCTTAATGTTTGTGGTTCGTTTCTTCTTGCTGGAGTGAGATTTCTTCTTTTATATTTTGCTTGTTTTTAATTTTGGTGTGTGTTTACTTAAGATATTTTGTCCAGCAATTCAGTTATTTCTTTTTTGTGTGGTATGCGTGAGTGTGGGGGAATAATTTCATTATGCTGGTCTTGAAGACGTTGTGAAAAGAAAGCTATTGCATAAATATTGAAACTGATATTTTGTTTATTTTATACATGACGATCATCGATGGATTTTATTTGGGGATCTGGATGGTGGTGCGATTTCTGTATTTTGTAGAATATGAATATTTATGCTATGTTTAAGTGTGTGTGTTTTTGTGTTCTGAGTGGCGATTGGAATGTCTGCCTATCAAATAGGCTGTGTGTGTATGTGACGATTGGTGAGTCTGTATGACAGTCCGCTTTTTTGCTTTCCTGGATTTAGCGCAAGTGGGTCAGTATGAAATGTGATAAGATGTATATATTCATGCGTACATAAATATCTACAAATTAATTCATTTACGCATATACATAGAAACAAATAATAAGCGTTTAGTCTTTGTGCCCAAATATTCCCTTGACCATTTGAATGAATGAATGAACCATTGTGTATGTTTGTTTGTGTGTTCTCTGAAAAAAATAAATATGTATGTAGGTCTTTTGTTTGAAATAAAAAGACATTTATTTTAATTTTATAAGCATTTATTTAAAAGTTTGTTAACACTTTCATTTTTAAGTAAAATTGCATTCCTTAAGGCACAAACACCATAGTCGTGATAGCTACAATAGAGATATATTGAATGCTTAGTTTCCTTTTGTTTAAAATTAATGCAGCCGATGTCTTCAATGTCATAAACTGTTTGATGAATCATTTTTTCTAGCCATTTTTTCTAGCCATTTTTTCTTCTCTCCCCCCTTAACATATATTTGTGAATTTCTTATATTGGATTTTAAAAACTAGCAAACACTTTGAAATGAGACTGATCCATCATTCCAGTTAATATGATGATAGTTTTTTGTTAACCAAACTGCTTCTCTCTGTTATTTGGCTGATAAACATGCGAAATCAAAAGGAGGTTTTATGATGAAATTGAGGCATTCGTTGTTGCTGAAAACTACTGCTACTTCTTTTGCGATGAGTAGTTGGGAACTGTATATGCTGGGACCATTAAAAATATTAAATTTCAGCAATTAAATTTGAAATTTTTCAATTTTAATTGCCAAAATTTTCAAATTTCACAAAATTCTCAAATTTCATTTTGTGTGTGTTCGTGTGTGTATTTTTTCCCACGGTTTAATAGGGGCGTTCACATTGTTGTTTTTTTTTTAAATAAAATGTTGGGGTAGGCGTGGGAATTTGTGTCTGTCCATATGTGACCTTGAGAATACATGTCCGTCGGTATGTGAGCGTGGGAATTTGTGTCTGTCCATATGTGACCTTGAGAATACATGTCCGTTGGTATGTGAGCGTGGGAATTTGTGTCTGTCCATATGTGACCTTGAGAATACATGTCCGTCGGTATGTGAGCGTGGGAATTTGTGTCTGTCCATATGTGACCTTGAGAACACATGTCCGTCGGTATGTGAGCGTGGGAATTTGTGTCTGTCCATATGTGACCTTGAGAATACATGTCCGTCGGTATGTGAGCGTGGGAATTTGTGTCTGTCCATATGTGACCTTGAGAATACATGTCCGTCGGTATGTGAGCGTGGGAATTTGTGTCTGTCCATATGTGACCTTGAGAATACATGTCCGTCGCTATGTGAGCGTGGGAATTCCTGTCTGTCCATTTACACTGTGTACGCCTGGTGAATAAAAAAATTTAGAAGCATTTTTAGGAATTACACTATTTAAAAAGTGTAGTAGTTATATATGGATACCCTTAATGTTTGTGGTTCGTTCCTTCTTGCTGGAGTGAGATTTTTTCTTTTATTTTTTTGCTTATTAAAATTTGGTGTGTTTACTTAAGATTTGTCGTCCAGCAATTCAGTGTTTTTTTTTTTTACTTTTTTGCTTGCAATGCTCGAGTCTGGAGGAATAATTTGATTATTCTGATCTTGAAGACGTTGTGAAAAAAAAAAAAATACTATTGCATAAATATTGAAACTGATGTTTTGTTTATTTTATACATGACGATCATCGATGGATTTTATTTGGGGATCTGGATGGTGGTGCGATTTCTGTATTTTGTAGAATATGAATATTTATGCTATGTTTAAGTGTGTGTGTTTTTTGTGTTCTGAGTGGCGGTTGGAATGTCTGGCTGTCAGACAGTCTGTGTGTGTGACGATTGGTGAGTCTGTATGACAGTCCGCTTTCTTGCTTTCCTGGTCAGTATAAAATGTGATAAGGTGTACATATTCATGCGTACATAAATATCTACAAATTTATTTCATTTACGCATATACATACAAACAAATAATAAGCGTTTATTCTTTGTGCCCAAATATTCCCTTGACCATTTGAATGAATGAATGAACCATTGTTTAAACATATGCATTGTTTTAATTTTTATTAAAATGTAATATTTATCAAATTAGGTATATATTTTTTATTTATACCTCAATTTAAATTTGCCTCTACTACATCCGCTGCCTCTAACAACAATTGATCGTCTCCATACATTGCAAGAAAAAGAGGTATATCTATTTTTGGTAGTATTTCAACACTCAATATTTCTATTTGAGGTTTTATTGCTACCTCTCTTCGATGGTCTGTTGTGGTTGGCTGCGAAGACACCGCTAAAAAGTGATCCTCATCGCCTGTTAGCATCTCATCGTATTCTCCATTCGAAGGATTTGATGTCTCAGGTGCAGATGTTGGCTGCGAAGACACCGCTAACAAAAGTTCCTCATCTCCTTCAAGATGTTTCTCGAACTCTTCCTGTCTGGCTTTTCTTAAATACTCCTTCAAATGGTGACGCTGAAGTCTCCGATATAATGGTGTGTACCAGAAGGGCTTCATTGTACAAATAAAAGCTCAACTTCAAAATTTGATAATTTTGCTTTGAAAACTTGTGAAGCTACAAAAATGTTGTAGTTTATCAGATACCACAATGTTTTGTCCACGTAGCAGTTTGTCCATACGTAGCTACAAAATTTTGTGACGTATCTGCATGCATAAGCATGCCTCCGTATTCTGTGTATATCACATATCATAATGCTTGTTTATGTAAATATTGTCCACTTAGCAATTTCATTCCCGTAAACATTTTGTATCGTAGAGGCATGCATAAGCATATCCCTGTACTCTGTATATATCAAATTCCGTTCAAAACTTTGTAACGTATCTGCATGCACAAGCATGTCACTTATCAAAATTTTTGTTTACATAAATATTGTCTACGTAGCAGTTTCATTCCCTTAAACATTTTGTATTGTAGAGGCATGCATAAGCATGCCTCGGCAATCTGTGTATATCAGATACCACAATGTTTTGTCCACGTAGCAGTGTATTTTGCTACAAAATTTTGGAACGTCTCTACATGCATAAGCATGCCTCCGTATTCTGTGTATATCACATATCATAATGCTTGTTTATATAAATATTGTCTACGTAGCAGTTTCATTCTCCAAAATATTTTCTAACGTATTTGCACGCATAAGCATGCCTCGGCATTCTATGTATATCAGATACCACAATGTTTTTTCCACGTAGCAGTTTCTTTTCTAATTTTTTAATCTTAACCGTTTCTATCAGCAGATACGCTACTTTTGCAAAGTAACGCAAAGTTACTTTGTTGGAATGAAGCGTACTATACCAAAACAAAATTTTCACGGATTTATATTGATCTAAATTTTTTAGGATACAATTCAGTACATTTTTGTATCTAAAAGTAACAAGTCGTGACTATTAAAAAATTCCTTGTGTTATTAATAAATCTAAGACAGAAAATAAATACATATTCTCAAAAAACATATTATTTGTATATCCAAAAAATAAGAGTGTGTCATATAATTTAAGCAAAGACAGAATTTAAATATATATATATATATATATATATATATATATATATATATATATATATAAATCCTTGTAATATTACATTTTATTCAAGCAATCAATATATTTTTTAATAAAAAAGTACACTATAACCAAAATAATTTTTATAAGTGTAAATCAAAATATTAAAAAAAAATTGAGTTCATCAATTTTCAAGTGCAATATCTGTAATAGGGTATATAAATACCAAAAATCTTATTTAGAACATTGCAAAGGTCATGTTCAACCACAACAAGTGCAACAGTCGATACAACCCCCAACATCTGCGTGCAACCCCATAGCAACATATCAACAAAAAAAAAACCCTCATAAAACCCTCAACATATGCATACAACTCAATGGTCCACAACAATTTGGAGTATCAGTATCCGGCGCAGTATCAGTACCAAGTGCAGTATCAGTACCCAGTGCAGTATCAGTATCCAGTGCAGGTACCAGCGTATCCTTTATATCCGTATCCAGTGTCAACCAACCAATTCACAGCACCTATGGAGATTCCATATCCCATTGAATATAGCGTACCTATACACTTGCAGCAAAATAATATGCCTAATTATTACCCAAGCTATTTGCCCGTAGATAATCCTTCTCAAGACATGGATATAAGTCAAGTTATTCCACATGATCAGGCAAATACACAAAATAATGAAGTAGAAATGGATATCTCAAATTCTGCGGATGATCTACTGTCTCAAGCTCCAAATGAATGCAAATATTATATAATAAATAGTGCTTTTAAAAATAATATTACAACATTTGGAGTTCCAGTAAATAAAGATTGTATTCTATTTGAAGATGTTATTGTGGATAATAAACATATCATCAAAGAAAGACTTGAAAATAGTCTTGCCGTACACAACATTATTAAATTTAATATTACTCTTATTGGAGAGTATATTAACATTATAAGCGATGATATGGAATTGTGTACTATTTCTCACCGGGCAAAGATGGATCTTCTGTGCATTGGAGATGATGTTGAGGAAATTATGGCAAAGCAATTTCAAGAAATCCACAACAAAATGTCTGAATTTCAAGAACGGGACTCAGGATGGACTTTAATTAGAATTTTTCGCCTCGAAATCGCTATAAATAAGTCATCTTTGGTGAGAGGATCGAACTGGATAAGTACGCCGGAGAACTTAAAAAGTAAAAAGGCATGTATAAATGTTGAAAATAATGACATTTATTGTTTTAAATGGGCAATAATATCTGCACTGGATACATCTGATATTAAAAGACCACAACGTTGCTGCTCATACAACATTGCAGACATCAGCGCTGATATCATATGTTTGCAAAACGGAATTGAGATTGACTTCAAAAATTTAAAGTTTCCGTTGGCGTTAAAGAGTATCAGGATATTTGAAGAAAGCAATCCAAATATTAGCGTCAATGTGTTCGGATACAATGATGAAAGCAATGAGATTGTTGGACCATTCTATAACACCAAGAATGAAAAAGCTAAACATATTAATTTGTTATTATTAGAAAATGCTGAAGGATATCAGCATTATATTCTTATAACAAATATATCAAAGTAAGTAATAAAACATACATTTATTTACGTAAATATATTAATATATATTCTTATAACTTTTTTCTTTCCACAGACTTTTAAAATCTCAGACTACCAAGCACTGCAAAAAACTTGTCTTCTGTAATAGCTGCCTCCAATACACCCACAATGAGAGGACGTTAGAGCGACATAAAGAAGAATGTGGGAAAATTGTTGCGGAGCTGCCGTCTGAGGAAAATGCCGTGTTGCAGTTTAAAGACCACCAACGACAAATGGATGTACCATTTGTTGTGTATGCAGACTTTGAATGCATACTGGAGGAGGTTAATATTAGAGTAAGTGACAAAAGTAGGTATCGCAAAAAGCACATTCCTTGTGCTTTTAGTTATTATATTAAATGTAAGCATAATGATAGTTTAGATAAGTTTAAATTATATACGGGGAGGGATGCAGCAGAAAAGTTTGTAGAAAATTTGATTGAAGATTGTGAAGATATTTATAATGAATATCTAGTAAATAAAAGGGAAATGGATGCTTTAACTCCTTTCGAAAATTTTAATTTTCGAAATGCGATAAATTGTCATATTTGTCATAAATATCTAGGCAATGATAGAGTGCGAGATCACTGCCACATAAGTGGTAAATTTAGAGGAGCAGCTCATAATAGATGCAATTTAAGATTTCAAATTCCAAAATTTATACCAATCTATTTCCACAATTATTCATCTTATGACGCGCATCTTTTTGTTAAAGAGTTAGGTAAAAAATCTGACAATATAAAAGTCCTTCCGCTCAACAAAGAATTATACATATCACTATCTAGATTTTCAAAAATGACCGACAACTACAACCTTGAACTTAGATTTTTAGACACAATTCGCTTTATGCCTGAAAGCTTAGAATCTTTAGCTAGATTTCACATCATTAAAAGACAATTTAAAACAAAAAAAGAGTTTGATCTAGTGAGAAGAAAAGGTGTCTTTCCCTATGATTTTCTTAATTCTTTTGAAAAATTGAATTTTGGTGAACTTCCAGCAAGGGAAAATTTCTTCAACCATCTCAATAATAAGGAGTGCTCGATTGAAGACTATGAGCATGCAAAAGAAGTTTGGAATGCTTTCGGCTGCAAAACCTTGCAAGATTACATGGAAGTATATTTAAAAACGGATGTTCTCTTACTTGCAGATATATTTGAAAGTTTTAGAAAGGTTTGCAAGAACATCTACCACTTAGATCCATGTCAATATTACACTGCACCAGGACTATCGTGGGATACTATGCTAAAGTACACAAATATAGAACTAGAGCTTTTGACGGACATAGATATGTACAATTTCTTCAAGAAAGGAATACGTGGTGGACTTGTAGAATGCAGTAACCGATATTCAAAGGCTAACAACAAATATCTACCTGATTTCGATAGAGAAAAGCCCTCAGAATTTATTGTGTACTTAGACGCAAATAACCTCTACGGTTGGACTATGTCTGAGTATTTACCTTATGGTGGATTCAGATGGCTGTCAGCTGAAGAGCTAAATCTGGATCCTAAAACCATAGGTGATAATTCAAGTGATGGATATGTCTATGAAGTTACTTTAGACTGTCCTTCTCATTTGCATGACTCTCACAATGACCTACCTTTCTGTCCAGAAAATAAGAAAATTTTGCAAACAAAGCACATTAAATTAGTTGCAGATTTTTCAACAAAACAAACATATGTCATACATTATAGAGTTCTTAAACAATGTTTACAGTATGGTCTAGTTCTAAAGAAAGTGCATCGAATTCTCACCTATAAGCAATCAACCTGGTTGAAAAGTTATATAGACTTGAATACCAAACATAGGGCTACTGCAAAAAATACTTTTGAAAAAAATTTTTTCAAATTGTTAAATAATGCAGTATACGGTAAAACTATGGAGAATGTGGAAAAGAGAAAAGATGTACGAATAGTTACGAACTGGAAAAGGACAAACTGTAATCATTTAGGAGCTCAAGATTGGATATCTAAACCTAATTTTCATAGTTTGTCAATATTTTCTGAGAATATGGTAGCGATTCAAATGAATAGAGTGAAAACCTATTACAATAAGCCTATATATTTAGGATTTTGTGTATTAGAGCTTTCCAAATGGAAAATGTATGATTTCCATTATGGGTACATGCAACCCAAATTCAAGTCAAACTTATCACTGAATTATATGGACACTGACTCTTTCATTTACACAGTAAAAACAGAAGACTTTTATGCTGACATAAAAACTGACCTCGACCATAAGTTTGATACATCAGATTACCCAAAAGACAATGTATATGGATTTCCTCTGGTAAACAAAAAGGTATTGGGTATGATGAAGGATGAAAATTGTGGAAAGGTAATGAAGGAATTTGTAGGATTGCGGTCAAAAATGTACTCTTTTAGTGTGCAACATCAAAGTGATATTAAAAAATCGAAAGGAGTAAAGAAGTGCATTCTTAATAATTATAGTATAGCTTCATATAGAAATTGCTTATTCAATAAGTCGACTGTGTATGATGATATGCTAACATTTAAATCAAAAATTCATCAAATTTATACAAATGAAATAAATAAAGTAGTATTAAATTATGCAGACGATAAAAGAAAAATAAGAAGTGATAAGATGAGTACATATGCATGGTATCATTTTCGAATCGAGGAAACTAATCCTGATTATGAACTTGACATGCTACTGTGGGAAATTTCAAGACTAGAAGAGGAAGAAGCAGTGCTATAACTGTATCCCTATTTTTAAGTAATAATTTTTATATTTATTTAAGTAGTTAAATCTATTAATAAGTGAAAAAAATTGTTGTATTGTTAAGAGAAATAAACAAAAAAAATTTACAAATATATTTAAAATGAAAAAACATTCAGAATTTGTTTTATTTTGTTTGGTGATTTATTATTTAGTTTCATCGAAATATTGCATAATATGAATTAATTAAATGATTTATCATCATTTTTCTTAAGTAAAATACGGAGCACCGACAGGTATCTGGCCCCTCCTCACAATCTGGATGGCTCCATGGACAAGACTTAAAGTGACCATCGTCCTTGTCCTCATCTTCCATTATACCAAAATCATCATTTTCATTCAACATATCGAGGAACATTTTCACCATTTCCATGTGTTCGTATATTACACATCTCTCAAAATCAACTAAGAATTGTGCGAGCTTGTTTCTAATGTCACTCATGATTTTATGAAATATTTTATACTATTACTAAAATTTACTTCCGATCTTTTTGACTGTTAGTTCTCTACTAATAATTGTTTTCAACGAACCAGTACTAAGGTGTATGTTATGAAATTAAAAAAAAAACGATGTCAGCGTTTTTAGTCCAGAAAATAATTTAAAATTCGACTCAAAAAAATGAATACGTATATATGACATCTCTCTATCCTTTTCCAACTACTTAGTTTTAAATACTTATATATATATATATATATATATATATATATATATATATTTAATTTTTCCTCACTTCGTCTTTTGTCAAAAATAAAACAAAAAAATCATTGTATAATGATTTTCTGTTAAGCTTCTTACAGTCTAGAAAGCTAAAATCGAGATTAGTTTGCAATAAAAGTTCAAAGCTATAAGTTGTGAAAAATTTCTACCGCAATGGATCTAGTGGAAAAATTTAATTCGTACAATACAAAATCCTTAATCCATATAAAGGATCTAGATGAATTATCCAAACACACTATCGTATGTGCAAAGCGAGTAACAACAAAGTATGGGGAAACAGTTCAACTTGAGCTGGAAAACCACATAATGTTTCTCCCCAACCGATACAATGCATTGACCAATGCAGAATTAGAAGATCTTTCGAATAATAAATATCGACTACAAAGAAAAGGAGAGCGAAACCTGATCTTAGAAAGCGAGATGAACGAGTTTTTAATACCAACTCCCAGTACCCCGTTTGGCAGTAAAAAATATGTTATGTTCATATATTTTGTAATTAACAAGAAAAAAATAATAATAATAAAAAAGAAAATGTTTTTAAATATGTATGTATATAAATATATATAATTGTGTTCTATTTAATATCTTTGGTTATATCATAAAGAAATTTCAAACATAAGTGACCGCAATTATATGTATTAAAGTTTTGATATTGATTGTAGTTGTATTGAATATTTCTACCTAAATATTTGATTAATTCTAGAGGAGGTTGTAAATTTCCAAAGCTGTCGAAATATTGTTTTTCATTCTTGTTTCTATAGTATGCTACCCAATGAGTACCTGGGCCTGTTGATAAATCCAAATTGATTATTCCACACTCTACAGTCTTTGGTCGTTTTGGTAGTGAATCCAACATATAAACTCCTCTAAAGTGTGTAATATATTTTGAAAATTTTCTTAGATCAAATTCTGATAATGGTCTGTTGGGTAGCATTTCTAATAGTTTTTTGAATGATCTTTACAAACAAGTCCATAACCGTTTTTATATGGTTTAAGGTACAGTCCTTCTCCCACAGCAATAGACTCCATTGCCTTATTGTGTCTGGTGGCTTCCTCAAGTTGTTTTTTTGCATTCTTTGTTGCATTTACAGCTTTAGCTATAGCGGCACCTCCAGTTGCTAGACTACCAAGTGCACCTAGAGCAGTTAGAATCGGTATTATAACACGAGCTTTTTTCCCCTTAAGAGATTTACTGATAGCTTTACGAGCAATCTTAATGGCTGAATTAATATCTTGTGGTTTTTCCTTCTTCAATATCTTTGTTGCTGATTTAATTGTTTTATGAAACAGATTTTTGTCATTTATACGAATTCGTGGTGATGGTCTTTTCACTGTATTCCTTTTCTTTGCTTTCATTGCGTTGGTGACTATATATGAAAATGTTTTTTCTGCAAGATCACTATCTTTTGAAAGAACTCTTTCCCAAGCCGTATTTACAAGAATTTTGTCAGCTTGATGTCTGCTGTTTAAGTCCTTATTTTTCGAGTAAGCAATATCGTGATTTTTGCAAGCAGCATCCAATAAGTTTATTCCCTTATCTCCTCTATCTAAACCCTTTTGTAATCTTGTGCCAGGTCCACAATACTGGTATCCAGGAAGATGTAATTCAAAAGGTAGAGAATTTATTGCTTTATTTAGTAAACCTTCTCCAACGATAGTTTGTTTGTGACTAAAACTTTTGTTATAAAGTACAACCATATTAATTTAATCTACAATAAAAGATATTGTTTGCAAGTTTAGCAAGTAGTTATTAAAATGCGCTTCATAAAACAACATAAAAATATTTTAGTTCGTAATGCTGATATTTGTTCAAATGACAGTAAAAAAATAAGACATAGTTCCTTGTTACCAAATTCTATTCGAGCATTAATAGTTGGTCCTTCAAATTGTGGAAAAACTAACATAATGATTAGTTTGCTGGAAAGTCCTAATGGTCTCAAGTTTGAAAATATTTACTTGTACTCAAAATCTTTATATCAACCTAAATATGAATACCTAAGGAAATTAATTTCACCAATTAAAGGAATCGGATACTACACATTTGCAGAAAACGAGGACGTTGTTCCTCCTAGTGAAGCTAAAAGCAATTCAATTATGATTTTTGATGATGTTGCATGTGAAAAGCAAAACAATATACGTGCATATTTTTGTATGGGTCGTCATAAGAACGTAGACTCATTTTACTTGTGTCAGACTTACACGCGGATTCCAAAACATTTGATAAGAGATAATGCTAATGTAATTATCATGTTTAAACAAGATGCGACAAATATGAAACATGTATATGATGATCACGTTGCCAGCGACATGAACTTTGAAATGTTTCAACGAATTTGTAGAGAATGTTGGAAGGAAAAATACGGATTTTTGGTGATAAGTAAATATAATGAACTAAACAATGGTCGTTATAGAAAGTCATTTGATTGCTTCATCATAATATAATTTACTGTTCATCAAATGCACCCTGCAGTATTTAATCTGACTTCAAACTTTATACATGTGATTATTGTAACTGATCAGATAAGCAGATCTGATACCTGATAAACTGACCTGATACCTGTTAAACTGACCTGATAAGCTGATCTGATACCTGATAAACTGAGCTGATACCTGTTAAACTGACCTGATAGCTGTTAAGCTGATCTGGTAAGCTGATCTGGTACCTGATAAACTGATCTGATACCTGTTAAACTGACCTGATAAGCTGGTCTGATATCTGATAAACTGACCTGATAAGCTGGTCTGGTACCTGATAAACTGACCTGATAGCTGTTAAACTGGCCTGATAACCTGATCTGCTTCCTATTGAACTGACCTGATAGCTAAAATGAATGACCAAATTCTTAAAGACTTGGTGGCAACAAGAAATATCTTGAAGAAAAAGCTTCGTAGTATAAAAACTGGTGAAATAGATACACATCAGCAATTAACAGATACATTCAAGCCTATCACAGAACCTTTAAAAGAATTTATCAATAGCTCTAAATACATTGGTAGACCAGTTAAAAAAGAACCGAGTGATAAGGAAACTGGAATTGATGACAATGAAAGTTTTCATCCTCAGAACTCAACAATAAAATTGGAAACGAGTACGCCCAAGAAACTAAGTGAAGAAAAAATGTTTAAGCAATCTAATAGTAAAAGTAGCAGTAATTATGATGAAGATGACTTTTACTCACAAAATTCGAATAATGAAGAAAGTTATTCTGACTTATCACTATTGCAATCGAGAAACGAACTAGATACTAACTATGGTCCACATAAAGATAATAATAACGAATGGAGATTTGGTAATAGCACCATCGAGTTAAATCAAGATAAGATTTAGGTTGGGGGACAAATATGGGCGCTCACGCCAGGACTCTTTTCTTTAATGTTTCATAAAGCACCAAGAAACTATGATAAATTCGAGCTGGAAATCTATAAAAAAAATATTACTTGCTACCAATGCCCACAGGAGAGGCTATAAGTCTGATGGTCAAATCAAAGGGAGCATAGCCCATAAGTACAAACATATTATTGGAAAACTTTTCAAAGGAGACAATCATACAGGCTCATCAGATGTAACCAAAAGTAATTATTTAGGACGGGGTTTGATGCAGTTTAACCCTCATAATCCAAACTATATATACTGGGATGATCCAAACGAGTTGGTAGATCGACTTAGACTACTGCTTGCATCACAGTCTGCAGGCCATACTAATCACAACAACGAAATTGTGTCAATTATTGAAGAACTACGTGAAGCTAATATAATTGTATAAACTATATACATACATAGATTTTTACATAAAACATGTCCGTTGATAAATTTGGGCATTATATTAACGATAGAAGTGAAGTAATTTCAACCAAAAATGCGCCTTAGTTGTTGGGCTTCTTTATGGATACGAACAAAAACATTGATGTCCAATACAAAAGAATCAAAAATGTTGCAAATGCTCTGGAGGAAAACGATGTTATCAGTAAATTGTTTCTGCAAACTGAACTCAAAAAACAGCAACAAGAAGTAGCTTTCCAGTTAGAAAATCTTAATGCTCATTTGCAGGATATCAATAAGAAAATGGATGGTAATAAATCACTTTTTGATATGGAAATTGAAGAGCTACGAGAAAAAATTTATAGAATAGAAAATTACATGTTCGTATCAATAGGTGCAAGTGCATCAAGTAGATCACAACACACTTAAAACAGCGACTGGAAAAATAAGATGTCTTCAAAGAAAAATGTTGTAAATGAATTGCATAAGCAGGCTCGAAAACGTTTTGTACGTCGTAGAGTTGTGATGAAAGGAATAGATGATCTTTGGCAAGCTGATTTAGTTGAAATGGGAAATTATTCCTTAGACAATAGAAATTATCGATTTTTGGTAACTGTAATTGATACATTCTCAAAATTTGCTTGGGCAGTACCTTTGAGAAGAAAGAATGCATTCGAAACAATGGAGAATATTTTCAAATTGGGACGAATACCGAAAAACTTGCAAACAGACGATGGTAAAGAATTTTTCAATAAACATATCAGTCAGTTGATGAACAAATACAATATTAATCACTTCTCAACATATAGCACTGTGAAAGCCTCAATAGTAGAACGATTCAATAGAACATTAAAAGGAATGATATGGAAGGAATTTAGCTTAAATGGTTCATATAATTGGATTGATATGTATAGAGATTTACTTGATGCATACAATAGAAGAATTCATCGCACCATTAAAATGTCACCGATTAAAGTAAATTCAACAAATGAAAAACAGCTTTTAAACACAGTATACAGTCATTTAAAGATGTATAAAATGTCAAAATTTAATGCAGGAGATCATGTACGCATAAGCAAATATAAAAACATTTTTGAAAAAGGTTATACTCCGAATTGGACAACAGAAATCTTTACAATTAAAAGAGTACAAAATACATATCCTACAACATATATATTAGAAGACTATCGCGGAAATCCTATTAAAGGCGGATTCTATGAAGAAGAACTTTCAAAAACCAGATATCCTAATACATACCTAGTTGAAAAGGTTCTCAAAACTAAAGGACATAAGGTGTTTGTCAAGTGGCTGGGCTTTGGTAATGAGCACAATTCTTGGATAAGCAAAGATGAGATATTGTAAATGGAAGAATACAATAAATAAACAACAACAACAATGACATCAATATTTAATTTAGTTTAAAATAAGTAAATAAACAATAAATACGAAATCATACTGTGTGTTTAACCTCATTTATTTACAATCAAACAGTCACAATGTCAATAACATTGACTCTGAGCTCCAATTCATCAGAGCTATCTGCTAATTATTTTCCTCCTATTGATTTAAACGGAACCTATGAATGTGCTCTAACTGATTTTCATTCATACAACAGTATCCCGAATGTGGATGTCTACAACAATATATTTTATATCGGTGAACTTGTAATTGAAATACCGATCGGATCTTATGAATTAAATGATATAGTTGACTATATAGAAGAACAATACAAACGATATAGACCAGAAAACAAAATTTTGATTGAAGCTAATAACAATACAATGCAAGTCAAAGTCAGCACCTCTAAAGAACCAATATATTTTAATAAAGAAAATACAGTAGGTAGACTTTCAGGATTCAATAGCAGAATATTAACGCCAAACAAAGAACATTACTCTGATCTTCCAGTAAATATCTTTAAGGTGAATCTCTTGAGGATTGAAAGCAGTATTGTGGTTAATACTTATATGAATAATTCTAAAGCTCATACACTACATGAATTTCCGATTAATGTACCGGCTGGATATAAAATAGTTGAGATTCCCAAAAATCTTATTTATTTGCCAGTAAACTCCAGAGAGATAAGTTCACTAGCTCTTCGCGTGGTTGATCAAAACGGCGACTTAATTAATTTCAGAGGTGAGGAAATTACAATACGAATACATTTAAGGACAACTAAATAATGATAATATACAACACGAGTATATCGAAGAATACTACAGCAACATCTAATTCTCAAACGTTACAATCTAAGCAACAATTGAAAAGACCTGTTCGCCAAAAATCGCTTACAGCAGCAAACAAGAGTTTTCTCAAGTCACTGAACTTTAAATTGAAAACAAAATGAGTTCAATAATAGACGTTTTAGATAAACCAATATCTGACGAAAATATTATCAAAAAGGATTATCACACATACATACCATACCTTCAGTCTTTTAACAACAACGATGAAATAAGAATTTCAATACAAGACCAAGATCTATATGTGTTACCCAGTGAAAGCTATATATATGTGGAAGGACTTGTTGTAGACGAAAAAACATCGAAATCTACACCCAACTTTCAGTTGAAAAATAATTTTGTTGCATATCTCTTTGATGAAATCCGCTATGAACTGAATGGTATTGAAATTGATCATACAAGATATTTGGGAGCCACCAGTACCATAAAAAATTTGGTTTCTTTATCACCTACGGAAAGCGTTGTGTTGCAAAATGCTGGATGGAATAAACTTGATGAAATAGATAGGATTCGCTGAAGACTACAATAAAGTTTTATTAAATGGTAAACATGAATTGATACTCTTGCGTAATAAGAACGATGAAGATCTTGTACACTCGAATGTTTCCACCGAGAAAGCAAAACTTACAATTTCACTAATATCATGGAGAATTCCACATGTTCAATTATCTGATCATAGTAAATTGAATATGATCAAAATACTTAATAATGGTGCTGCTATACCAATGGCATTCCGTAGTTGGGATTGTCATATGAATCCACACCTTAATACGGGAACCAATCTCATATGGAATGTTAAACTGGCCGCTAATAAAGAACGCCCTCGTTTTGTCTTGATTGCCTTTCAACAAGAAAACAAGTTTGTTCATTGTGATCTTACTAACTTAAAAGTACATTTAAACTCAACCTCTTACCCATATGACGATCTTAATATAAAATTCAAAAATGAGCGCTATGCGATTCTATATGATATGTATCTAAGATTCCAACAAAGCTACTACATGAAACAACCCCAACCTCTTCTAACAGGTCAAGAGTTTAAAAATAACGCTCCAATTATTGTAGTTGATGTCAGTCACCAAAACGAAACGCTCAATACCGGACCAATCGACATAAAAATTGAATTTGAAACAGCAACAAATATTCCAGCAAAAACATCAGCTTACTGCGTTCTTATTCATGACCGCGTAATAGAATACATACCAATAAAAGGTCAAGTCCTGAAGTTCTTATAAATTAAATAACATGGATGGTGATATTGTTTTTGTAGACTTGCAAGGTTTCAAAACTAATTCAAATGACTTCATCGCAAAAGAACTAGCTGTAGTTTTCAGCAACAAGGAATGGTTCAATTTCATCATAAAACCTCCTTTTGATTTCGCATGTTTATCAGCCAAAAAACAGAGAGAAGCAGTTTGGTTAACAAAAAACTATCATCATATTAACTGGAATGATGGATCAGTCTCATTTCAAAGCGTTTGCAAGTTTTTAAAATCGAATATAAGAAATTCACAAATATATGTTAAGGGGGGAGAGAAGAAAAAATGGCTGGAAAAAATTATTCATCAAACAGTTTATAACATTGAAGACATTGGCTGCATTAATTTCAAACAAATGGAAACTAAGCATTCCATATATCTCTATTGTAGCTATCACGACTATGGTGTTTGTGCCTTAAGGAATGCAATTTTAATTAAAAATGAAAGTATTAACAAACTTTTAAATAAATGCTTATAAAAATTAAAATAAATGTCTTTTTATTTCAAACAAAAAACCTACATACATATTTATTTCTTTCAGAGAACACACAAACAAACATACACAATGGTTCATTCATTCATTCAAATGGTCAAGGGAATATATGGGCACAAAGAATAAACGCTTATTATTTGTTTGTATGTATATGCGTAAATGAAATAAATTTGTATATATTTATGTACGCATGAATATGTACACCTTATCACATTTTATACTGACCAGGAAAGCAAGAAAGCGGACTGTCATACAGACTCACCAATCGTCACACACACAGACTGTCTGACAGCCAGACATTGCAACCGCCACTCAGAACACAAGAAACACACACACTTAAACATAGCATAAATATTCATATTCTACAAAATACAGAAATCGCACCACCATCCAGATCCCCAAATAAAATCCATTGATGATCGTCATGTATAATATAAACAAAACATCAGTTTCAATATTTATGCAATAGTAATTTTTTTTTCACAACGTCTTCAAGATCAGAATAATCAAATTATTCCTCCAGACTCAAGCATTGCAAGCAAATAAGTAAAAAAAAAAAAAACACTGAATTGCTGGACGACAAATCTTAAGTAAACACACCAAATTTTAATAAGCAAAAAAATAAAAGAAAAAATCTCACTCCAGCAAGAAGGAACGAACCACAAACATTAAGGGATCCATATATAACTACTACACTTTTTAAATAGTGTAGTTCCTAAAAATGCTTCTAAATTTTTTTATTCACCAGGCGTACACAGTGTAAATGGACAGACACAAATTCCCACGCTCACATACCGACGGACATGTATTCTCAAGGTAACATATGGACAGACACAAATTCCCACGCTCACATACCGACGGACATGTATTCTCAAGGTCACATATGGACAGACACAAATTCCCACGCTCACATACCGACGGACATGTATTCTCAAGGTCACATATGGACAGACACAAATTCCCACGCTCACATACCGACGGACATGTATTCTCAAGGTCACATATGGACAGACACAAATTCCCACGCTCACATACCGACGGACATGTATTCTCAAGGTCACATATGGACAGACACAAATCCCCACGCCTACCCCAACATTTTATTTAAAAAAAAACAACAATGTGAACGCCCCTATTAAACCGTGGGAAAAAATACACACACGAACACACACAAAATGAAATTTGAGAATTTTGTGAAATTTAAGAATTTTAACAATTAAAATTTAAAAATTTCAAATTTAATTGCTGAAATTTAATATTTTTAATGGTCACAGCACATACAGTTCCCTACTACATGCAGGCTATAAAATAGATGAGATTCCAAGGAATCTCATTTATTTACCTGTAAACACAAAAGAGATAAGTTCTCTATCACTGCGCGTGGTTGATCAGAACGGTGATTTAATTAATTTTCGAGGAGAGGAAATTACAATACGAATACATTTAAGACCAACTAAGTAATGATAATATACAATACAAGTATATCACAAAATACGGCAGTTACCTCTCATACACAGATATTACAACCTAAACCACAATTCAAAAGATCTGCTCGGCAAAGGTCACAGCAAACAAAAGTTTTCTCAAGTCTCTGAATTTCAAACTGAAAATAAAATGAGCTCAATAATAAACGTATTGGAGAAGCCATTGTCTGACGAAAATATAATAAAAAAAGGACTATCATACCTACATACCATATCTACAATCGTACAACAATAATGATGAGATTCGAACCTCAATACAAAATCAAGATTTGTACGTGTTACCTAGTGAGAGCTATATATATGTGAAAGGTTTCGTTGTAGATGAAAAAACTGGAAAATTTTAAATTGAAAAACAACTTTGTTGCACATTTATTTGATGAAATTCTCTACGAGCTTAATGGCATTGAAATCGATCATACAAGGTATTTAGGAACAACAACCACAATAAAAAATTTGGTATCTTTATCACGAACTGAAAGCGTTGTAATTTAAAATGGTGGATGGCATAAAACTGATGATTTGAATCTTAACAACGTATATTTTAATTTTTATGTACCACTAAAAATGCTTTTGGGATTTGCTGAAGACTACAATAAAGTTATACTTAATGAAAAGCATGAATTGATACTCTTGCGCAATAAAAATGATGAAGCTCTTGTACACTCGACCGTTTCTACTGAAAAATCTAAACTTACAAT
Source organism: Linnaemya vulpina (assembly GCA_963675445.1). Classification (NCBI taxonomy): domain Eukaryota; kingdom Metazoa; phylum Arthropoda; class Insecta; order Diptera; family Tachinidae; genus Linnaemya; species Linnaemya vulpina. Next base: position 38,816,627 of record OY776281.1, read on the forward strand.
TTCACTCATCTCCTGGAGAATTCCACAGTGCAATTATCTGATCAGAGCAATTTTAATATGATTAAAATTATTAACAATGGTGCTTCTATACCGATGGCATTTCGTAGCTGGGATTGTCATATGAATCCACAATTGAATACAGGGACAAGCCATATTTGGAATGTTAAATTAGCTGCAAGTAAAGAGCGACCACGCTTTGTATTGGTCGCATTTCAACGAGATAACAAATTTGTTCACTGTCACCTGCCTAATTTAAAAGTACATTTAAATTCAACCTCTTACCCCTATGATGATCTTAACATAAAATTTACAAATGAACGTTATGCAATTCTATATGATATGTATGTAAGATTTCAACAAAGCTACTATATGAAACAGCCTCAACAATTCTTAACTGCTCAGGAGTTTAAAGCCAACGCCCCAGTTATTGTAGTAGATGTAAGCTATCAGAACGATTCAGTCAATACCGGACCGATTGATATAAAAATTTAATTTGAAACAGCAACAAATATTCCAGCAAAAACATCAGCTTACTGCGTTCTTATTCATGACCGCGCAATAGAATACATACCAAAAAAAAGTCCGGAAGGTCTTATAAATTAAATAACATGGATGGTGATAGTGTTTTTGTAGACTTGCAAGGTTTCAAAAATAATTCAAATGACTTCATCGCAAAAGAAGTAGCAGTAGTTTTCAGCAACAACGAATGCCTCAATTTCATCATAAAACCTCCTTTTGATTTCGCATGTTTATCAGCCAAATAACAGAGAGAAGCAGTTTGGTTAACAAAAAACTATCATCATATTAACTGGAATGATGGATCAGTCTCATTTCAAAGTGTTTGCTAGTTTTTAAAATCCAATATAAGAAATTCACAAATATATGTTAAGGGGAGAGAGAAGAAAAAATGGGTAGAAAAAATGATTCATCAAACAGTTTATGACATTGAAGACATTGGCTGCATTAATTTTAAACAAATGGAAACTAAGCATTCAATATATCTCTATTGTAGCTATCACGACTATGGTGTTTGTACCTTAAGGAATGCAATTTTACATAAAAATGAAAATGGCAACAAACTTTTAAATAAATGCTTATAAAAATTAAAATAAATGTCTTTTTTATTTCAAATAAAAAACCTACATACATATTTTTTTTCAGAGAACACACAAACAAAGATACACAATGGTTCATTCATTCAAATGGTCAAGGGAATATTTGGGCGCAAAGAATAAACGCTTATTATTTGTTTCTATGTATATGCGTAAATGAATTAATTTGTAGATATTTATGTACGCATGAATATGTACATCTTATCACATTTCATACTGACCCACTTGCGCTAAATCCAGGAAAGCAAAAAAGCGGACTGTCATACAGACTCACCAATCGTCACATACACACACAGCCTATTTGATAGGTAGACATTCCAATCGCCACTCAGAACACAAAAACACACACACTTAAACATAGCATAAATATTAATATTCTACAATATACAGAAATTGCACCACCACCCAGATCCCCAAATAAAATCTATCGATGATCGTCATGTATAAAATAAACAAAATATCAGTGTCAATATTTATGCAATAGCAAATTTTTTCTCACAACGTCTTCAAGACCAGGGGGCAAATTACGGCATTCGATAAGTAGTATGAATAAGGGGTTTCTAGATAGAAATGTGCAAAGGAAAAATGTGCATACCTTAACGCTTTAACGACCGATGGGGTTAAATTCGACCCCATGATATTTTGTGTTATGAGGGGGCAGCGTGTTCGGTTTTGCTTAAAGTGAAGTCGTGGTGGGGGGTTCGGTTTTGCTTAAAGTGAATATGAGGCGGCAGCGTGTTCGGTTTTGCTTAAAGTGAAGTCGTGGTGGGGGGTTCGGTTTTGCTTAAAGTGAATATGAGGCGGCAGCGTGTTCGGTTTTGCTTAAAGTGAAGTCGAGGTGGGGGGGTTCGGTTTTGCTTAAAGTGAAGTCGTGGTGGATGTTATTTTTGTTGAAGTGAAGTCGTATCATTTAATGTGTTTCTTAGAGGATTAATACAATATGAATTAAACTACATTAGGGCGTTTACGAAAGTCTGTGATTTTTTTTGCTAGTATTTAATAAATAAAATTCATTTACTGCGGTATATATTAATATCCCTAATACTACTCGTATTTGTTATCAGTATAAAATGTTAACCACATTATTTAAAAACAAAACACTAGTATTTAATAAATAAAATTCTTAGGACTTGTATTATAATTTTGTATGAGAAAACTAACAACGATGATATAAGTGCCACCCTATTGTATTGTTGTTCTGTTGTGGGTTTTTCATTGATATATATGAATGTGTTTGAAACAGTTGATTTAATTAAGTTGTTTGAATACAAAAGCTTGATTCTAACCATACACAACAAAGTTGATTAGAAATAAAAATCAAAAAAATACTATTTATGTATATACATACATATATTATTTATTAATTTGTTTGAAAATTTTATAACATAATAAAAAATAGTAAAAAAGAAAAAAATAAATCTCATATTGAAGTATATATAATATTATTGAAGTTCATCTTTATTGATCCAAGAATTATGTTGATTGGAAAATCCCAACCATTTTACGTACGCCTGGTGCCCCTTAGTTTTAATAACATTTTCAATCAAGTATGTATTTGGAAAATGTGTCTTTAATAGTTCATGTTCATAGAATCCACCAACAATCGGATTCCTTTGATAGTCTTCCAATAAATAGGTAATGGGGTTTGTGTTCTGTAAAGTACGAATTTTAAAAATTTCAGTTGTCCAGTTTGGAGTATATCCTTTTGAAAAAATATGTTTATATTTGCTAATTCGAACGTGATCTCCAACTTTTAGTTTACCAGATTTATATATTTTGGGATGATTATAGACTTGTTTTAGTATAGAACTTTCATTTTCTGCGTTAACAGACTTTGGTGTCATTCCAATTGTTCTATGCTTTTTATTATTATATTGATTAATTAAATCCTTGCATATATGTATCCATTGATAATTTCCTTGTAGACTAAAATTTTTCCACATCATTCCTTTTAGAGTTCTATTAAATCGTTCTACAATAGACGCTTTCATGATACTATATGTAGAATAGTGGTTGATATTATGTTTTTTCATCAAGTTTTGAAATATTTTATTATAGAACTCTTTACCATTATCGGTTTGCAAGTTTTTTGGAATTCTCTTTAGCGAAAAAATAGATTGCATAGCATTGGTTATATCTTCACTACTTTTAGATTTTACAGGTACAGCCCAAGCAAACTTTGAAAATGTATCTATAACTGTTAAAATAAATCTATAGCCTTTGTTATATTTTGAGTAAGCACCCATTTCAACAAGATCTGCTTGCCAAAGATCATCAATTCCCTTGACCACCACTCGACGTCGAATGAAATTTCTACGTGCTTGCTTATGAAGCTCCTGAACCACTTCTTGTCGCTCCATTTCTAACGTCTATCTTACAGATTACATCAATTTAAATGCTGTTGATATTGAATTTAAATCAAAAACGATTTATATTTCTATGTTTAAATGTTTTGTAATGAGTTTCGTTTTTTCATTTAGACGTTCTTCAACTGAATCAATTTTGTAATTAAATAATGATCTCATTTCTTTTAGTGATTGATTGAGATTATCTAGTATTATACTTTGATCACGTATTAATTTACTTAAACGTGTTTCTACATTATCAAATTTTTCTGTATTCAACACGTTTTGTTGTTGTATTATTTCGTTAAAAAAAATCCTCCATTCCCTTAATTCTCTCCATATACATTGTATCCAGTTGTTTCTTTATTTCACTTAAATAACTTTTCATGTAAATTTTGTTTACAGCATCGTTTTCCAATACAGGACTAGCAATATTTTTTATTCTTCGCAAGTTAAAGTTGAAATTACGATCACTATCCAAATGAATCTTGAAATGTTGATTTTGGTATCTTGCAGATTTTTCAATATAATGTCCAAACTTATCGATAGGCATTTTATGAATATGAATTGTTAAACATTTTTAAGTCTATTTATATAATAATTTTTGCTTCTCTCAATTCCTCAATAATTGATACAATTTCATTATTATGATTTGAGTGACCAGCTGTTGTTGATGAAATCAAAAGACGCAATCTATCAACCAATTCATTAGGATCATCCCAATAAACATAATTATGCTTTTTTCTATTCAATTTCATTAAACCTTTTCCCTTATGAATTTGCTGTTGTTTAAATAGGTTTTTAATAATTGTTGTATATTTAATTGAACGATTTCCTTTAATTTGACCATTAATACTGTTATTTCGTTTATGGGCATTAGTCATCTCCAATATTTGTTTATAATTATTTAAATCTCTTTTATTATAACTGATTGGTTTCTTATAAACTAACAATTCATATAAGCCTGATGTGAAGGGCCATTTTAAATTACCTACAGTAATATTGGTTGAATTGAAAGCGATGGGTTCATTACCCAGTCTCCATATTTGATTTTTATCCTTATGAGGACCATAGGTTTTATCATATATATTTAAGTTAATTTTTGATAAATTGTATTGAATACTTTGATTGGGATGTATTGCAATGGTGTTATCATCATCATTGTTATCATCCTCATTATCAAAATTATCATTATTATCATCATCATCATCATCATCATGGTCATCATGATCATTTTCATCATCAAATGATTGAAACGTGTTTGAACTTTTCTCGATTTTCTTGTTATTAGAGCCTGAAGAAAACGTGTTATAATCAAGCTTACTCTTTTTATATGGTGTACTGAAGGCAACTTTATTATTCTCAAGATCATGTTTAAAAGAGTCATCCGGATATTTTTCATGTTTTATAATGGTGTTATTATTATTATTATTAGTTGATTGAACTAATTCTTTTAATGGTTTTGATATTGGTTTCAATGTCTTTTCCAACAATTCATCATTTGCAATTTCTCCAAGCAAAATATTCCTATATTTCTTTTTTAAAATATTTCGAGTTTTAATAAGATTATTAACTAGATTTGTGTTCATATTTATAGATAGAATTAGAAACAGATTCAAAACAGATCAGTTTAGCAGTTAGCGGTTTAATAGTTGAGAAGCTATTAGTTTAATAATTAATCTTGTACTGATTTTAAAATATCTGTAATGTTTCTTTTATAGATTTATAAATATATCGAAACCTTTTCTATATCGACCATTATTCATAGAATCATCTTTGTTAATAACTAGAAAACCATATTTTTCTTTCCAACACTCGGCACATAACTTATGAAATGTTTTGAAAGTCATATCAGAACCAACATGATCATTGTAAATATGCTTAATATTCATTACATCCTGTTTAAAAACTATAATCATATTAGCATTATCGCGAATCAAGTGTTTTGGTATACGTGTATAGGTTTGGCATAAATAAAAACTATCAATATCTTTATGACGGCCCATACAGAAGTAAGAACGTACATGATTTTGTTTCTCACAAGCTATATCGTCGAATATAAATACTGAATTTGGTTTAACTTCGTCTGGCGATAGAACATCATCATTATTGGAAAATGATGAAAAATTTATCTCCTTGATAGGTTTAATTAGACTTTCTAAGTACTTATATTTCGGTTGTTGTGTTGACTTTGAATATAAGTAAATATTTTGAAATTTCAATCCATGAGGACTTTCAATAAGACTGATCATCACATTTGTTTTTCCACAATTTGATGGACCCACAATAAGAGCTCGAATAGAATTCGGTAGTAATGAGCTATGACGAATTTTATTTGATGAACCGAGCTCTGATTCGATATTCCTTACATTAATCCTTTTATGTTGTTTAAAAAAACGCATTCTGAAATCTAATGATAGCATAATATATAAACCAGTCTCTTTTATTTGTTTTCAATCAATTTGATTTTAATCTTTAATCGATAAAGTGTCAATAGATATGACAATCATTTATAAAAAGATATTCAATCGTCATCCATACTTCATCGGTAAAGGTTTTCTGAATAAAATAATTAATAAACTTCCTATTGAACTTCATTTACCCGGTTATCAATTTTGTGGACCTGGAACAAAATTAAAGAAACGTTTAGAGAGAGGTGATCAAGGAATCAATCCATTGGATACTGCTTGCAGAGAGCATGATATAGCATACTCAAACAATAAAGATTTAGAGAAAAGACATATTGCTGATAGAATCTTAACTGAAAAGGCTTGGCAAAGAGTTAATGCTAGCGATAGTAGTTTCGGTGAAAAATCAAACGCTTGGTTTGTTACTACTGCAATGAAAACAAAAACAAAATTCGGAATGGGTAACGTTATTAGTAAAACTAAAAGATTGTCTTCAGTAAATAAACATCAACTATTTAGACATGCATTGAAAAGTGCAAGAAAGAATATAAAAAAAACTGAAAACTTGAAAGATGCTATAAAGATTTCACGAAAAGTAGTAAACAATATTTTCAAGGGCAAAAAAAAATCATTAATAAAAACACCTCGAATTATACCTCTACCTAAATCTGGAGGTTTTCTTCCACTTGCACCTATATTCGCTGCACTGGGCGCACTTGGTGGTTTAGCTGGTGGTGTATCTGGCATTACAAAAGCAATCAATGCAGTCAAAAATGGAAAGGAACAATTGACTGAAGCAAAACGACATAATAGTACAATGGAAGCCATTGCGATGGGAAAAGGCATGTTCTTAAAACCATATAAAAAAGGATTTGGATTATATTTAAAACCTTATCAACAAAATTTTTAATGAAGCTAAAAGAGCTCTTTCTGATGTAGACTTGAGAAAATATGCAAAACATATTCCAAATTTTAGAGGCGTGTTTATGTGTAACACTCTTCCAAGCAAACCATTTAAAAAAGAATGTAGAATAATCAATCTGGATACTTCAAAGGGACCTGGTACACATTGGGTAGCATACTGGAAAAACAACAATCAAATCGAATATTTTGATAGCTTTGGCAATTTGCAACCACCGAAACAATTAATAAAATATTTAGGAAAAAACATTAGTTATAATTATGATAGATATCAAAATTTTAATACAATAAATTGTGGTCATTTATGTTTAAAATTTTTGTTTTCGAAGCTAAACTAAAAAGAAACTATAAATGTTTTAATAAAATACATTGATTAAGAATTAAAAAGATCTTGTTTTATTTATTTTTTTTAATTTTAATTTTTCTAATTTATTATATTATAATTAAATAATTTTTCTAATTTCACTTGTTAGAGGTGAGTATTCGATTAAGCGATCATGAATAACTAAACAGTATGCTGATGTTTTTTCTGGAATTGGTTTGTTTGCTTCAGTATCAAATTCAATTCGTACATCAATAGGTCCAATTTTAACAGTTTCATTTTGATGTGAAACATCAACAACAATAAGCGGTGCGTAAGACTTGTAATCATTAACATCCAGCAATGGTTCAGGTTCTCGCATGTAAAAACTTTGTTGAAATTTTGCATACATATTATATAGTACAGAATACTGGCCATTCTCAAAACGATTATTTAAATCATCATATGGATATGACTCTGAGTTTAGATATACTTTTAAATTAGAGATATTACAATGGTCAAATATATTTCCTTGTTCTTTACTTTTCACTTTTTGTAAACCAATTATAAGAAATCGTGGTCTTTCGTTTTGTGGAGAAAGCTTCACATTCCATAGAACCTTTGTATTCGTTGGTAGTGCAGGATTCACATGACAATCCCAACTACGAAATGCAATTGGTATAGAATTTTTGCTGTTGAACATTTTCCATTTAGATATTTCTAAAACAGAAAATCCAATATAAATGGGTTTATTGTACACAGATTTAATTCTTTTCATTTGAATGGCATGCATATTATCATGAATCTGAAGTGAACTATGAAAATTTGGTTTAGCTATAAGAGCCCTAGCTCCTAAACGTTTACCCCTACATTCAAGTTAAGTAAATCATCAAAAATGGAATCACATTTAAAAAAATTTTTTCAAAAATCACAAAATAAAACCATTCTCCCTATAAAGGAGATGGTTTTTAATCATAATTATAAAATAATAAAGATGGAGCGTGTACAGACACGCTTTGGGATGAAAATTCGGTGTCTGGTAGAGGGAACTCATTATATATACCTACCGAGTATATTTATTGAGACGATAGACGATGATGCTATTGCAGAAGTTAATGTTAATACATACTACATTTCCAAAATAAAGAAAGGAAGCAGTGGGTTATACTATGAATTAACCATTATTGCGGAAACATCAGGTAATTTCTGGTAAAATAATTTTTATTTTTATTTTTTGATTATTAAATATAATAATAATAATTGATTATTTTCGTTTAAGCTCAAGATACACCAGAGAAATAAATTGAGTATTGAAGACAAAAACAACAACAGCAACAACAACAACAACAACAACAACAAACATTACTTTGAATGATGAAGCTGCGATTTTTATAATTTTTTTATTTTCTTTTTTAATAATGGGTGGGGGTTTGGGTGGGGGTTTGGCTGAGGTTTGGGTGGGGTTTGGCTGGGGTTGGTTGGTTAGGATTTGTATTATAATTTTGTATGAGAAAACTAACAACGATGATATAAGTGCCACCCTATTGTATTGTTGTTCTGTTGTTAAAAGTTCTGTTGTGGTTTTTAAGTTCTGTTGTGAGTTTTTTTTCATTGATATGTATGAATGTGTTTGGTATGTGTTTGATTTAATTAAGTTGTTTGAATACAAAAGCATAATTGTAACCACACACCCAACAAAGTTGATTAGAAATAAAAATCAAAACAATACTATTTATGTGTGCATATATGTATATACATATATTTTATTTATTTATTTGCTTGAAAATTTTATAATATAATAAAAAATAATAAAATCTCATATTGAAGTATATATAATATTATTGAAAAGTTCTTTCTAACGCACACACGTAATAAGTTCTAAAAAGAAAACAACGTAAAAAATGAACGGTAGATTTATTTGTGAATTTTGTAAATCGATAAAAGTTGGGAACAAGCATTATGTATAATGAATTTTTATAATAATTTAAAAACAAAGACTTTATAAACAGTTCTACAGTCGTCGTCGTCGTCGTTGTGACTTGATTAGTATTGCACAATGTCCGAGGAGAGAATATTAGTTGTAGATGTACAAGGTTTTTATCTCAACAATAAGTTCATCGAAAAAGAACTGAGTATTTCAATTAACGATATACAAGTACAAACATTTATTATTAAGCCACCTTTTCCATATTCATTGTTGACAACAAAAGAAAAAGATTCAATTAATTGGCTTTATAATCATCATCATGGATTAAAATGGAAAGATGGTGATTCAACCTTAACAAATATTGTGGAATATTATATTGCGCATGTTAAAGATAAAAACTTTATTTATTATGCTAAAGGATTAGAAAAAATTAAGTGGATTCAAAATATTTTTAAAGATAAAATTAATTTTTATAACCTAGATGATCTAAATTGTCCAAATTTAAAAACATTATATCAAAATGATAAATCTGTAAATGTTTGTTGTTATCATAGAAAATATTGTATATGTGCTGAAAAAAATGTAATACTATTAAGAAAGTTTATTAAATCAAATATTAATAAAGAAAACATAAAATTATAAAAGACATTTTTTGATTTATTATTTAACACTTAAATCAGATAAAATAATCATCAAACATCAGTTCATTCTGAATACTTGAAATGTCAATAACAATATCTTTAAACGGAAACACTTCAACTCTGGTTGGAGAATATTTTCCTCCAATTGAACTCCCTACAAAATATGTTTGTGGACTTATTGATTTTGCAACATTCAATTCCATACCCAATGTAGATGTTCACAACAATTTGTTTCATATAGGAAATCATATTATTACTATTCCGGTTGGTTCATATGAACTTGAGGATATTGATTCTTTCTTAAACTCAAGCTTAAAAGATATTGATGAATCAATTTATCTAATAATTGAAGCTAACAATAACACACTTAAAACTGAAATAACCTCATCAATGAATATAGATTTTTCACAACCAAACAGTATAGGAAAGTTGCTCGGATTTAGCAAAAGTAAATTAGAAGTAAATTCAACTGACTATTATAACACTGATCAAAATCTTCAAAATGATAAATCTGTGGAAGTGACGATTGTAGATATTAATCAATTGAATACTACAAGGTTATTTGAATCTGACTTACCTACACATATTACGGATGTTAATACAATACGCATTGAAAGCAACTTAACAACCGGATCATTTATTAATAACACTTCGACTCATGCTATTCATGAATTTCCTCTTGATGTTCCTCCAGGATATAAAATAAGCGAAAAACCTCGAAATGTTATTTATTTTCCTGTCAACTGTCAGCAAATAAACAACATAACGATTAGAATCTTAAATCAAGACGGTGAACTTATAAATTTTAGAGGAGAAAAAATCACTCTTAGACTCCACCTCAAACCAGAATAATGATCATTTACAATAAAAACGTAATGCAAAGAGGATTTCCATTCAATCCCTCATCAACTCACATTCGAGAAAGTATAAAAAGAAAAAACCCGTTAACATCATATAATACAGAATACTTAAAATCATTAGGATTTAATATTCAACCATGAATGAAATACTAAATGTCCTTCAAAAACCCATATATGATGAGAGTATTGTAAAAAGAGAATATCATAGTTACTCTCCATATCTAAAATCATTCAACAACAATGATGAAATTCGTATACCAATTCAAAATCAGGATCTCTTTGTCTTACCAAGTGAGAGTATGATTTACATTCATGGTTTTATAGTAAAGAAGGAAGCAAACAAAGAGGTTCCAGCTATAGATGTGAAAATTAAAAACAACTTTGTTTCATATTTGTTTGATGAAATTCGTTATGAAATTAATGGTTTTGAAGTTGATCGTACACGCAAACTTGGAATTTCATCCACCATGAAAAATTTCGTATCATTGAATAAGGCTGAAAGTGCTACACTAAAAAACGCTGGTTGGTGTCTTAACAAAACTTTTGTTTTAGAAAAAAGTCATTTTAGCTGTTGTATACCTCTGAAAATGTTGATGGGGTTTGCTGAAGATTATAACAAAATACTATTAAATTCGAAACATGAACTCATTCTTCAACGTTCTACATCCGATGAGAGATCATATTATTCTACAAATACAACTGATCAGTTGAAATTAACAATTCTGGATATAACATGAAAAATGCCGCATATTCAACTATCAGACTTTGCAAAATTGGAAATGTTTAAGATAATCAACAGCAAAAATTCTATACCAATTGCATTTCGTAGTTGGGATTGTCATGTGAATCCTGCACTACCAACGAATACAAAGGTTTTATGGAATGTGAAGCTTTCTCCACAAAACGAAAGACCACGATTTCTTATAATTGGTTTACAAAAAGTGAAAAGTAAAGAACAAGGAAATATATTTGACCATTGTAATATCTCTAATTTAAAAGTATATCTAAACTCAGAGTCATATCCATATGATGATTTAAATAATCGTTTTGAGAATGGCCAGTATTCTGTACTATATAATATGTATGCAAAATTTCAACAAAGTTTTTACATGCGAGAACCTGAACCATTGCTGGATGTTAATGATTACAAGTCTTACGCACCGCTTATTGTTGTTGATGTTTCACATCAAAATGAAACTGTTAAAATTGGACCTATTGATGTACGAATTGAATTTGATACTGAAGCAAACAAACCAATTCCAGAAAAAACATCAGCATACTGTTTAGTTATTCATGATCGCTTAATCGAATACTCACCTCTAACAAGTGAAATTAGAAAAATTATTTAATTATAATATAATAAATTAGAAAAATTAAAATTAAAAAAAATAAATAAAACAAGATCTTTTTAATTCTTAATCAATGTATTTTATTAAAACATTTATAGTTTCTTTTTAGTTTAGCTTCGAAAACAAAAATTTTAAACATAAATGACCACAATTTATTGTATTAAAATTTTGATATCTATCATAATTATAACTAATGTTTTTTCCTAAATATTTTATTAATTGTTTCGGTGGTTGCAAATTGCCAAAGCTATCAAAATATTCGATTTGATTGTTGTTTTTCCAGTATGCTACCCAATGTGTACCAGGTCCCTTTGAAGTATCCAGATTGATTATTCTACATTCTTTTTTAAATGGTTTGCTTGGAAGAGTGTTACACATAAACACGCCTCTAAAATTTGGAATATGTTTTGCATATTTTCTCAAGTCTACATCAGAAAGAGCTCTTTTAGGTAGCTTCATTAAAAATTTTGTTGATAAGGTTTTAAATATAATCCAAATCCTTTTTTATATGGTTTTAAGAACATGCCTTTTCCCATCGCAATGGCTTCCATTGTACTATTATGTCGTTTTGCTTCAGTCAATTGTTCCTTTCCATTTTTGACTGCATTGATTGCTTTTGTAATGCCAGATACACCACCAGCTAAACCACCAAGTGCGCCCAGTGCAGCGAATATAGGTGCAAGTGGAAGAAAACCTCCAGATTTAGGTAGAGGTATAATTCGAGGTGTTTTTATTAATGATTTTTTTTTGCCCTTGAAAATATTGTTTACTACTTTTCGTGAAATCTTTATAGCATCTTTCAAGTTTTCAGTTTTTTTTATATTCTTTCTTGCACTTTTCAATGCATGTCTAAATAGTTGATGTTTATTTACTGAAGACAATCTTTTAGTTTTACTAATAACGTTACCCATTCCGAATTTTGTTTTTGTTTTCATTGCAGTAGTAACAAACCAAGCGTTTGATTTTTCACCGAAACTACTATCGCTAGCATTAACCCTTTGCCAAGCCTTTTCAGTTAAGATTCTATCAGCAATATGTCTTTTCTCTAAATCTTTATTGTTTGAGTATGCTATATCATGCTCTCTGCAAGCAGTATCCAATGGATTGATTCCTTGATCACCTCTCTCTAAACGTTTCTTTAATTTTGTTCCAGGTCCACAAAATTGATAACCGGGTAAATGAAGTTCAATAGGAAGTTTATTAATTATTTTATTCAGAAAACCTTTACCGATGAAGTATGGATGACGATTGAATATCTTTTTATAAATGATTGTCATATCTATTGACACTTTATCGATTAAAGATTAAAATCAAATTGATTGAAAACAAATAAAAGAGACTGGTTTATATATTATGCTATCATTAGATTTCAGAATGCGTTTTTTTAAACAACATAAAAGGATTAATGTAAGGAATATCGAATCAGAGCTCGGTTCATCAAATAAAATTCGTCATAGCTCATTACTACCGAATTCTATTCGAGCTCTTATTGTGGGTCCATCAAATTGTGGAAAAACAAATGTGATGATCAGTCTTATTGAAAGTCCTCATGGATTGAAATTTCAAAATATTTACTTATATTCAAAGTCAACACAACAACCGAAATATAAGTACTTAGAAAGTCTAATTAAACCTATCAAGGAGATAAATTTTTCATCATTTTCCAATAATGATGATGTTCTATCGCCAGACGAAGTTAAACCAAATTCAGTATATATATTCGACGATATAGCTTGTGAGAAACAAAATCATGTACGTTCTTACTTCTGTATGGGCCGTCATAAAGATATTGATAGTTTTTATTTATGCCAAACCTATACACGTATACCAAAACACTTGATTCGCGATAATGCTAATATGATTATAGTTTTTAAACAGGATGTAATGAATATTAAGCATATTTACAATGATCATGTTGGTTCTGATATGACTTTCAAAACATTTCATAAGTTATGTGCCGAGTGTTGGAAAGAAAAATATGGTTTTCTAGTTATTAACAAAGATGATTCTATGAATAATGGTCGATATAGAAAAGGTTTCGATATATTTATAAATCTATAAAAGAAACATTACAGATATTTTAAAATCAGTACAAGATTAATTATTAAACTAATAGCTTCTCAACTATTAAACCGCTAACTGCTAAACTGATCTGTTTTGAATCTGTTTCTAATTCTATCTATAAATATGAACACAAATCTAGTTAATAATCTTATTAAAACTCGAAATATTTTAAAAAAGAAATATAGGAATATTTTGCTTGGAGAAATTGCAAATGATGAATTGTTGGAAAAGACATTGAAACCAATATCAAAACCATTAAAAGAATTAGTTCAATCAACTAATAATAATAATAATAATAACACCATTATAAAACATGAAAAATATCCGGATGACTCTTTTAAACATGATCTTGAGAATAATAAAGTTGCCTTCAGTACACCATATAAAAAGAGTAAGCTTGATTATAACACGTTTTCTTCAGGCTCTAATAACAAGAAAATCGAGAAAAGTTCAAACACGTTTCAATCATTTGATGATGAAAATGATCATGATGACCATGATGATGATGATGATGATGATAATAATGATAATTTTGATAATGAGGATGATAACAATGATGATGATAACACCATTGCAATACATCCCAATCAAAGTATTCAATACAATTTATCAAAAATTAACTTAAATATATATGATAAAACCTATGGTCCTCATAAGGATAAAAATCAAATATGGAGACTGGGTAATGAACCCATCGCTTTCAATTCAACCAATATTACTGTAGGTAATTTAAAATGGCCCTTCACATCAGGCTTATATGAATTGTTAGTTTATAAGAAACCAATCAGTTATAATAAAAGAGATTTAAATAATTATAAACAAATATTGGAGATGACTAATGCCCATAAACGAAATAACAGTATTAATGGTCAAATTAAAGGAAATCGTTCAATTAAATATACAACAATTATTAAAAACCTATTTAAACAACAGCAAATTCATAAGGGAAAAGGTTTAATGAAATTGAATAGAAAAAAGCATAATTATGTTTATTGGGATGATCCTAATGAATTGGTTGATAGATTGCGTCTTTTGATTTCATCAACAACAGCTGGTCACTCAAATCATAATAATGAAATTGTATCAATTATTGAGGAATTGAGAGAAGCAAAAATTATTATATAAATAGACTTAAAAATGTTTAACAATTCATATTCATAAAATGCCTATCGATAAGTTTGGACATTATATTGAAAAATCTGCAAGATACCAAAATCAACATTTCAAGATTCATTTGGATAGTGATCGTAATTTCAACTTTAACTTGCGAAGAATAAAAAATATTGCTAGTCCTGTATTGGAAAACGATGCTGTAAACAAAATTTACATGAAAAGTTATTTAAGTGAAATAAAGAAACAACTGGATACAATGTATATGGAGAGAATTAAGGGAATGGAGGATTTTTTTTAACGAAATAATACAACAACAAAACGTGTTGAATACAGAAAAATTTGATAATGTAGAAACACGTTTAAGTAAATTAATACGTGATCAAAGTATAATACTAGATAATCTCAATCAATCACTAAAAGAAATGAGATCATTATTTAATTACAAAATTGATTCAGTTGAAGAACGTCTAAATGAAAAAACGAAACTCATTACAAAACATTTAAACATAGAAATATAAATCGTTTTTGATTTAAATTCAATATCAACAGCATTTAAATTGATGTAATCTGTAAGATAGACGTTAGAAATGGAGCGACAAGAAGTGGTTCAGGAGCTTCATAAGCAAGCACGTAGAAATTTCATTCGACGTCGAGTGGTGGTCAAGGGAATTGATGATCTTTGGCAAGCAGATCTTGTTGAAATGGGTGCTTACTCAAAATATAACAAAGGCTATAGATTTATTTTAACAGTTATAGATACATTTTCAAAGTTTGCTTGGGCTGTACCTGTAAAATCTAAAAGTAGTGAAGATATAACCAATGCTATGCAATCTATTTTTTCGCTAAAGAGAATTCCAAAAAACTTGCAAACCGATAATGGTAAAGAGTTCTATAATAAAATATTTCAAAACTTGATGAAAAAACATAATATCAACCACTATTCTACATATAGTATCATGAAAGCGTCTATTGTAGAACGATTTAATAGAACTCTAAAAGGAATGATGTGGAAAAATTTTAGTCTACAAGGAAATTATCAATGGATACATATATGCAAGGATTTAATTAATCAATATAATAATAAAAAGCATAGAACAATTGGAATGACACCAAAGTCTGTTAACGCAGAAAATGAAAGTTCTATACTAAAACAAGTCTATAATCATCCCAAAATATATAAATCTGGTAAACTAAAAGTTGGAGATCACGTTCGAATTAGCAAATATAAACATATTTTTTCAAAAGGATATACTCCAAACTGGACAACTGAAATTTTTAAAATTCGTACTTTACAGAACACAAACCCCATTACCTATTTATTGGAAGACTATCAAAGGAATCCGATTGTTGGTGGATTCTATGAACATGAACTATTAAAGACACATTTTCCAAATACATACTTGATTGAAAATGTTATTAAAACTAAGGGGCACCAGGCGTACGTAAAATGGTTGGGATTTTCCAATCAACATAATTCTTGGATCAATAAAGATGAACTTCAATAATATTATATATACTTCAATATGAGATTTATTTTTTTCTTTTTTACTATTTTTTATTATGTTATAAAATTTTCAAACAAATTAATAAATAATATATGTATGTATATACATAAATAGTATTTTTTTGATTTTTATTTCTAATCAACTTTGTTGTGTATGGTTAGAATCAAGCTTTTGTATTCAAACAACTTAATTAAATCAACTGTTTCAAACACATTCATATATATCAATGAAAAAACCACAACAGAACAACAATACAATAGGGTGGCACTTATATCATCGTTGTTAGTTTTCTCATACAAAATTATAATACAAATCCTAAGAATTTTATTTATTAAATACTAGTGTTTTGTTTTTAAATAATGTGGTTAACATTTTATACTGATAACAAATACGAGTAGTATTAGGGATATTAATATATACCGCAGTAAATGAATTTTATTTATTAAATACTAGCAAAAAAAATCACAGACTTTCGTAAACGCCCTAA
Source organism: Linnaemya vulpina (assembly GCA_963675445.1). Taxonomy (NCBI): domain Eukaryota; kingdom Metazoa; phylum Arthropoda; class Insecta; order Diptera; family Tachinidae; genus Linnaemya; species Linnaemya vulpina. Next base: position 38,833,660 of record OY776281.1, read on the forward strand.
TGTAGTTTAATTCATATTGTATTAATCCTCTAAGAAACACATTAAATGTTACGACTTCACTTCAACAAAAATAACATCCACCACGACTTCACTTTAAGCAAAACCGAACCCCCCCACCTCGACTTCACTTTAAGCAAAACCGAACACGCTGCCGCCTCATATTCACTTTAAGCAAAACCGAACCCCCCACCACGACTTCACTTTAAGCAAAACCGAACACGCTGCCGCCTCATATTCACTTTAAGCAAAACCGAACCCCCCACCACGACTTCACTTTAAGCAAAACCGAACACGCTGCCCCCTCATAACACAAAATATCATGGGGTCGAATTTAACCCCATCGGTCGTTAAAGCGTTAAGGTATGCACATTTTTCCTTTGCACATTTCTATCTAGAAACCCCTTATTCATACTACTTCGATATGATTCGAAATTTTAAAATATTTCCATATAAACTCTATTGAAATATTTCGTAATTTCGTTCGATAACGAGTGCTGTAATTTGCCCCCAGAATAATGAAATTATTCCCCCACACTCAAGCATTGCACACAAAAAAGAAATAACTGAATTGCTGGACAAAATATCTTTAGTAAACACACACCAAAATTAAAAACAAGCAAAATATAAAAGAAGAAATTTCACTCCAGCAAGAAGAAACGAACCACAAACATTAAGGCAAACCATTTATACAAAACTTTTTAAATATTGTGCTTCCTAAAAAATGTTCTGTCAGATATTAAAAATGTCTTTTTTTCAATTAGGCCATATCACACATGGACAGACAGAATTTCTACGCTCACATATGGACAGATACAAATTCCCACGCTCACATACCGACGGACATGTATTCCCAAGGTCACATATGGACAGACACAAACTCCCAAGGTCTCATATGGACAGACAAAAATTCCCACGCCTACCCCAACATTATAAAAAAAACAACAATGTGAAAACCCTATTTAACCGTGGGAAAATACACACACACAAACATTAAAGTATAACATTACTAAAAAAAAACAAATTAACACAAATTTGCCAATTAAAATTTTGAAATTTTAATTGCCAAATTTGACAATTTTAATGGTCATGGCACATACAGTTCCTATCTACTAATATTTGATTCCTTTCCAATTGACTCCTTACGAAATGCCACTATAACGTCATCTACTGTAAACAATTTTTAAGCAAATATTCTGTTCATAAACATAACTTTTATTTATTTTGAAATAGCAATATATTACACGATATTGAAATTAAAGAAAAAGCTAAACATTGTTGAAAGCCAAGAGCTAAATGAAATATTTCCAGCTAAACATTAAAAAACAAAGCTAAGTTTATCTCCAAAAAAACTGATATGGCCAAACTGTAATGGAATAAGAAAATGAGCTTTACAAGTGCTTGTATTAATGTAGGAAAAAGAATACGTATTTTATTTTTATAGAAGCAAATATATATCGACTCTCACCGAAGTGTTAATACCTACATACATACATGTATATATTATGAATGTGCAATATTTGATGCAATATTTGAAGACTACTTTCACCTTCAACTTCGTAAAATAAAATATCCATAGTATTTAGTTTAAAATTACTTTATTGGTAATAACACATATAAAAAAAAGATTCCGTCTCATAATGATTGAAAATTTTAACTTTCTGAGCACTTGACGATTTGTACTTATATGTAGGTCTCCCATTAAGAATGCTTACGCAGTAAAGTTATTATATTAAGCATATCTATACCATATTTGTAACATACGTTGTTTTCATCGAATCGTGTTTAGAGTGTCGACTAAATATTAAAGAAATTAAAAATTTACATATGTTGAAAAAGGCAACACAAGAAAAGGACAGTTTTCTTCGGTCTTTGCAATACTATGACAAAATTATTATAATAAAATGACATGTACATATATACAAATATACATATGTACATACATAACAACAGAGTCTAAGAATATATATTAAGTTACGCAAAAAAACATTAGAAAGAGAATAAATAAGCGATTGGATTTCGTTGCTACATACTTGTCCCCCGCATTTTAGAGAAACACAACATTTTTGAATTTTAATAATATATGGCGTGCAACATCTTTATTTATAGAGTCTTTGGTTCAAGTATTTTTACAAGAGTTATTTTTGTCTATGTCAATTTAAGCTTCGTGAAATAAATTTGAAAATTAAAAATAAAAAATACATACACATAGTTCAATTTTTTTACGCAACAATAGTTATAATAAAGTTTAAATATTTTGGTTCCCGAGATATACAAGTGTTTACTCTCGAATGAACTTTTACATTTTTCAATTGGCGATTGTAAAAAATATGAGTTTTGGCCGACTTCGCTTAAAATGGTCTGAAATTATTTTCTGTTAAAAATTCTGTATAGGCGGCAAAGCTGTTTTAGAATGATTTTTTATGAATCTGTAAATCGTTCAACAATTGATTTCTATTTTAAATGAATTCATTCTGTCTTATATATGAATCAAATTAAAATGTGGATTAATCCATAATGAACGAAATTTTTTTTTGTCAAAAGGAAGAATTAAAAGAAATTTATTGTAATAATTATCTTTTAATCAGATAAAATGGTCATATGCATTAAGCCTTCCAATAAATTCTATAATGTTATTGTTTACTGAGGATAAAACATTTAGGTTTTCTGAATAATACAATATAGTAAAGGATACCTTTGTTTTTGTAAAATCTAGATTTGGAGATTTTCATAAAACAAACTAAACCTTTTTAAAAATGTTTATATAGAAAAAAAATTATATTATATATTAGTAATATTTTGTTTATTTAATTAACTTTCATTTTTTGTTTTATTTCTTTTTTCTTATTATTTTTTTATAGATTTGTATTATAGTTTATGAGATAAAATCTGCACCTTTTCTATAGCCCAAGAGCACTGCTTTCGAAGTTGGAACAATCATCACTGAACCATTCAGGGGTTGAACGTTTTTGTTGTTTCGAATCCATCTATTAAATGTAAACTCTGGTTATTAGAGCTGTACCGAACTGAATCAAACGCTCTCAAACACTCTCAAACGCTCGTTTTTGACAAGAACCTCTAATCAAACCCATGTCATTTAAATGGGTTTGATTAGAGGTTCTTGTCAAAAACGAGCGTTTGAGAGCGTTTGATTCAGTTCGGTACAGCTCTACTGGTTATACCTTAAGTCTTTTCTTATGCTCATTTCGTCCATAACAAAAACCATATACCTAGAATCTCTTTCATCCAACTGTGCGCCTTTTTGCTTTACGACCTCAAACGCATTATTCTTTAAGCCAGGTTGAAGAAATTTTATTGATGCCCATAGGGTGGAAATATGGGGTAATTAAAATTTAACTTGTTTCTTAGAAAATTGTATGTGGATTGAGACTTGTTTTGCTTTCCATGCTAATATTTTGGACAGCGATTATATAACAGCATTTCCTAACCGTTTTCTGACAGTTCTAGTTTTCTTTCTGGAACCCAAAATTTTCTTGTATTTTCGTAAAAAATCGTTATATTCTTTCTTATATAGATTTGACAGTTTTGATTGTTTTTCGCAATTTGAACAAAAGGAATCGATGACATATTCAAAGTGAGTGTTTCTTAGTGAATTCTGAACTTCTGAAATTAAGTTAAATTTGATGAAACCAACTTTAAACATGTTCGATGACCAACGATCCAACACGTTGGTTTCTGATTTTCCCTTACCCCCGGCACCAATAAAGATTTTAAAATTTTATTTCATGCTTTGTTCGGCAGGCGTCTTCTTATAGTGTATATTCTTTGAAAAAACCCAACTGTTCAACTAAAGACACACCCAACATATCAAAGAGCACATGAGAAATGTTAGATTCTTTGTGAATCTGTGAACGATTTTACTAATGTCAAAACAGAATTCTGCGAAAGTGGCCACAAAGTGGATTTTAAAGTCCTGGACTCCTATTTGCTTAATCATTCGGAGGAGGCCCAGGACAAGTTAAAAAGTTAAATTTTTTGTCAATCGTTTTTAGTGGTTATATCTATATAAAGTGGGCTTTCAACATACATACATAATTAAGCGGCACAACTAAACTATTGGTATATACATACATATGTACTTATTGATTACGTAATCTCCTAAAAATTGCGGCCATCGATATGTAGTTGTTGTTATTAATTTCTGGTTTTTTATTACTTTTGTTTTCTAGTTTTTATCATATATGTATGAACATATGTATGAATGAGTTTTTGTATTTTTTTGGCGTTTTTTAAATACAAAACGTTAACTTAGAATTTTAAAATATTTAAAAAAACACATCTATATATATAAAAATAAGTTGCACTGTGTTAGTAATTGATGTTCTCTGGAATGCGGGAGCCGATTTTGTTTCTGAAAATTTATATGAAAGGTGATGTCAATACCAAGGTTTTTGTGTAAATACAGTTTCTGTATGTGTGTTGGTTCGTGAGTTATAGCCATTTTAGTGGACACTGCAATAATTTCCAAATATTTGAGTTAATATTTTGAAAAACTGAAATACAATTCGTTTTTAAATTCATTACAATTAAATTTTGGTCCAACCGTTCCTTTAATATTTAAACTTAGCTATTTTAAATCACAACTTCGGGGATCTATGAAATAAATTATATATAAATACAACACAAAAAACATAAATATTTGAACACATTATGCACAGCTCAGGTCATACGCATGAGTACGCGCATGGTCCAATCACTTATGTGCGTCATTCCGATCGACCAGATTTGTTTATAACAGTTACGTGTAATCCGCAATAGAGTGACATTAAAGATAATTTATACGCAGGCCAAAGTCCTACCGACCGCCACTATATCACTGCCCGTGTTTTTAAGCAGAAATTGGAAGCGCTTATTGGTTTTAGCGGGAAATCTAAAGTGTTTGGTGAAGTGAAGTTCTGGATGTGTTCTGTGGAGTGGCAAAAGCATGGTTTGCCACACGCTCACATTTCAATATGGTTGGTGAATAAAATCACGACGCATGAAGTTGACAATGCTATATGTTATGAAATTCCATATCAAATAAGTGATCCTGCATTATATGATGTTTTTGTGCAAAATATGATACACGGTCCATGCACAGCCCACGTCATATGCAAAAAATATATTTTATTTTTTTGCTACACCGAAACGTGTGGTTCTTTATTAATAATATTCTTAAGACTGATTACAATTTGTTTCTTAACATCTATTTATGGTAACAATTTTCTTTATCATTTCTTATAGCTAGGTATTTTAATATGCACGAAAATATGTTTTCCACTTGTTCTTTGTTAAGTACCTTTTTTATCAGTAGAATATGTGTTTTCTATTTCACTTTGTTTCGGTCATGTTTGTTCATGCCCTTTGACTTATTACTTTACATTTTCTTATGAGTACAGCTGGGTTTAATAATATAATTCTTATCTATTACAGTTAATAATATTGTTCTTATCTATTTTCTATTTAAAGGGTCTGACCTTTGTCCTCCACGTATTGCTATAGTGGAAATGCTTTGTAGATAATGTTTTAGGTGCAGATGGTGTGACGGGTGTTAACTCTCCCCTGTGTTAAAAAGAAACGTCCTCGTTTCATACTGTAGTCTGAGTAATTCTGCTTCATAATATCTGTTATATAATTCTTGTTTCCTTTTTTCTTGTTGTGATAAGTAACACTTGCAAAGCTGTACTAAAAAGTAAATTATTGCTAATAGTATAGTAAATATTAAAATTATGTGTAGTATGCTTCTTAATGGGTGTTCTTCCAACGGAATGAATAATGTAGATATTTCTTGAATATTTGTAAATTTATTCTCTGAGTTTGTATATAGGATTTCGAGTATACTTAATTCTGCATTATGTCTTTTATGAATGATGTCATAAATTCTTTGTTTTTCGTTAAAGTACATCTTACCATCTATAGTTATATTTTGGACAAACTGTACCAAATGTGGTCCATTTATAGTTAAATTATTTAACGTATGTTTATTGTCGATAAAAATGTTTCCGTTGCCGAAGTCTTCACAATCTGGGTTGTTCTCAAGTCTTGTTTTACACTGAGCTGATTCATTGTTTAAAATGGTTAATGTACAATTATCTTTAGATTCAATTTTGCATATATGGGAACCTATAATATTTTTACATTTATTTACTCTTTGATAATTATTTTTGCATAAGGCAATCTTATCGTCTAATAATAATTTTCCGAGTTTATTTGCTAAGGGATAGATTTTGTACAGTTTACATTCTTCTTCGATAATAGGATATTTATATATTACAAAAATTGCTTGGGTAAATTCACAAACATGTATATCTGAATATTCTAGTATATTAATTACAGGAATTTTTAATTTTTCATTTTTCATAATAGATTCAATTTCTTCTACATTTTCCAGGAATTTGGCGTTGGGGTAAGTGAGAGACAGAATTTCATCAATATTTTTATACATGTCTTTCTTTGTTGGGATGTGTCGTATATGACAAAATTTAGAGAACTTGTCTAAACTAGTTATAAACATTTGTCCGCCAAAGTAAAATATATCCATGTGTATATGCTCACCAGGTTTTGTAGGTATTGGTGCTTTGCCAATAGGAATTTTATTAGGTTTTCTGTCGTATTTATGAGTTGGGCATGATTCACAGTTACTACTAATTTCATAGCACTGCTTTTTTAACTCAGGCCAAAAATAATCTCTTTCTAATTCTAAAATATTATTTCGTACGTTTCTATGAGCTCTCTCATGAATTTGTTTAACTAATTGTTTCTGTCTTTCTTCGTCTAATATATCTTCAACTAAATTGTTCGCTTTTACAAATTTTACTGTAGGGAAGGTTTCTTTCAATAAATACCTAATACTAAACATTATTTCTGAATCCACTAGTAATGCATTAATTACTTTTGGTCTCAGTATTAATTTCATGTTACTTATCAATTTTTCGTTGGTAGTGAATTTAATATGGTGGCGTCTGAAATTAAAAATATTTTTTGATTCTAGTAAATCTTCGTTGGCGTGTGTTAGAATTATTTGATTTTTAAAATGATTCAAGGGTTTAGGACTTTCTTGTATAATATTCATTGGTGAACTTTGGGCTGAATGCTGAGATTCATTCGTACTTGAATTTATTTGTTGTCTTGACAATGCGTCAGCAACTATATTCTGGTGTCCAGGCTTATATAATATTTTTTCACCATATTCCTCGATAAAATTTTTCCATCGTTTCAACTTTGTATTTAGATTTTTATCAGATACATAAAATATTCATGACTGATGATCTGTATAAATTGTTAAATCTGCTATTCCATATAAATAATTTCTCAACTTTTGTAAGGCCCAGACTATGGCCAAAAGTTCTTTCTCATTTGTTGAATAATTTTGTTCAGTCTCGTTTAGAGTTCTGGAAATAAATGCAATGGGTCTTTGTTTCTGTGACAGTACAGCGCCTATAGCAAAATTGCTTGCATCGGTAGTTAGCTCGAAAGGTTCTTTGAAATCGGGTTGAAATAATTGTACTTGGGCTTCAAGCTCGTCCTTGATTTTATTCATTGCTTCTAGAGCAGGTTGATCTAATTCTATATTTATTTTTGCGCTCTGATTTTTTTATATACTTCCGTTTTCTCCTCTCAAAAATGTTGTTAAGGGTTTAACAATTGCAGCGAAATTTTTGACAAATTTTCTGTAATAACTGGCTAAGCCTAAGAAGGATCTTAACTCTTTTAGTGTAGTTGGAGTAGGATAATTTCTAATTGTCTGTATTTTCGTGGGATCTACAGTGATTCCATTATGTTTAATTATATGACCTAAATATTCTATTTCTTCTTTAAAGAAGTGAGATTTTTCATTTGAAATCTTCATATTTGCTTTGTGCAAAGCGTTAACTATAGTCTCGATATGTTCAATGTGTTCCTCAGGTGTGGAAGAATATATTAGTACATCGTCAATATAGACGTATGCAAATTTACCTATGTATGGCCTCAAAATATCATCGACGCATCGTTGAAAAATTGAAGGAACATTCGTTAACCCGAATGGCATCCGAAGGAATTCATACTTAGCGCCGTTGATTGAGAAAGCCGTTTTTTCACGGTCTTCTTTTTTAATTCGAATTTGGTGGAAGCCTGATTCCAAATCTAATGTTGTGAAAATCTTTGCTTTACCTAAGTTTTGGATAGTCATATTCACATCTGGGATGGGATATCTATCTGTAATTGTCTGTGCGTTCAATTTTTGAAAATCTACGACCATCCGCCGTTTAGGTTTACCTTGGTCATCGGTACCTTTTTCTGCTACTGTCCAGATGGGATTATTGTAGGGACTTCTACTAGGTTGTATAATTTCGTTACGCCATAGATCCTGGATTTCTTTATTTATAAATTCATTATCAGAGTACGGATATGGATATTGTTTTGTCCATATAGGTTCATCTGACTTTGTTCGAATAGTTCCTTCAATAGTAGTGGTGTATGGTAGTTTTCCATTCGTGTATGAATTTTTATTTATAATTTCTTCTATTCTTTCCCTGTAATTTTCATTGTTCACTGTAAAATTTATTTTATGCATTTTTTCTTTACATCTATACTTGAGTCTATTATTAATTAAATCTATAGTTGCTGTCAGTGAATCTATTTCAAAGAATGTCAACTGATAATTTAGTAGATTTATAGACTTTTTACTTTTAACATATGAATACCCGTGTAATGTTCTTACTTTTACAGGAGTATCTAATATTTTACTATAATCTATTTTACAGTTCATATCTATATAATTATTTGTTGCACCGCAATCTATTAATATATTGATGGTCTTACCCGTTTCTCTATCGTGTCTTTGTAGATGAGGTAAACCATCCTTTAGTCTAAAAAAGCTACTTTCGTGTCTTCATCTTCATCGTACTCAGCTCTAGTTGAATTGGCTTCATCCTCCTCTCTGGAGTTATTAATTCTTTGTGTTTATTAGGATTAAAGTTGTTTTTGGAGTGATTGAATTCTCTCTTGAAGGGTTGATTTTGTCTGAAGGGATTGTTGTACCTTTGGAAATGTGTTGGTTGAGGAACATTTCTGTCACTTGTATCCACTTCCATTGGTTGTACTGGAGGTTGTCTTTGGATATATGGTAGCTGATGATTTGGGTTATATTGCACATTTGGTCTATACTTCCGCTGTTCAAACTGTTGATGGTGTGGTTTCCGTTGGAACCGTTCTTGAGTCACTGGATGTGGTCGATGTGCTTGTGTTGGTGTATCGAACTGTAAATTTCTGTCATCATGGTAGATAGTACTTGCATATGCAGTCTCCAAATCTTTCGGATTTTGAGGGTAAAGTGTACCCACTGTGTATTTGGAGTTTAAGCCAGTAATAAATGTCCTCACGGCTTCTTGATTAGCGAATGCTTTCATAGTTCTATCGCCTTGTTCCATCTCAATTTTTGATAATATTAAATTCAATGCTTCATTTATGCATGAATGATATTCGGCCAAATCTTTTCTTCCTTGTGATATCTTCTTCATCTTTTCAAGTAAAACTTACATTGGACGTTGGTCTGCATATGTATAATCAAGTCTATTTGTTATCGAATAGAAGTTGAATATAGTGTTGTGGTTGATTAGTATATCTGCAGCCACACCTTAAATTTTTGCTCGTACAATAGCAAGTGCTGTATAGTATGTTGGTGTGTTTTCAAAGTTTTTAATGGTTTCCATATGTGTCCATGCGGATGATCTCCAGGCACGGTATTTCTTTTTGTCTCCGTCGAATATTGGTAGAGTTTTAAATACTTCTAAATTTATTTGGCTTTCAGTTGTTATTCCACTTGAGCATGGAGTCAATTGTACTGCCGGTTCTATATTGAATGATCTGTTATTTTTTAATGCTGTGAGAGTTCTTTGCGTCTCAGTTTGAGCGGCTACCAGTATAGCAATTTGAGCTTGCAGGGTTGCTAAATCTTGGACAGACATTTTATTTGTATCTGTATCTGGGATTATTCCTCTTACTAGGTCAAAAATCTTTTGTCTTTTACTAGTCTGGATCTCCAGTATTATTTTTTATTTCAAGGGATTGTCGTGAATACAAGATTCTACTGTATTCCAATGAATTTATTTTATTCCGCTTTGTCGGGATACGTGGTGCTGATTTTGTACTTTATTAGACTATTCCTTTTTTTTGTCTTGGAAGTCCTTTTGTACTCACTGTGTTTTTTGTCTCTTGATTAATTAGTTCCTTTCCCTTTCAGGATAATGTTGTTACAAGGATCGAAAGTGTAGTGTTCACTTAAGTGGCTTTTAGAATTCCTTAGCATTAATTTAACTAAAATATCCCGGTTGAGCCCCCAGTTAATTCCTTGTCTAAGGAATGAGTCAAAAAAATATATTTTATTTTTTTGCTACTCCGAAACGTGTGGTTCTTTATTAATAATATTTTTAAGACTGATTACAATTTGTTTCTTAACATCTATTTATGGTAACAATTTTCTTTAACATTTCTTACAGCTAGGTATTTTAATCTGCACGAAAACATGTTTTCCACTTGTTCTTTGTTAAGTACTTTTTTATCAGTAGAAAATTTGTTTTCGATTTCACTTTGTTTCGGTCATGTTTGTTCATGCCCTTTGACTTATTACTTTACATTTTCTTATGAGTACAGCTGGGTTTAATAATATAATTCTTATCTATTACAGTTAATAATATTGTTGTTATCTATTTTATATTTAAAGGGTCTGACCTTTGCCCTCCACGTATTGCTATAGTGGAAAAGCTTTGTATATAATGTTTTAGGTGCAGATGGTGTGACGGGTGTTAACTAGCACGCGAATAAGAAATCTGTTGAAGCTTTGGAAAGAACAATGAAATATCTCCGAGATAACTCAGAGTTGTATGGTGGTACGCTGATTTTATTGTCAAGCGATCTTAGGCAAACATTACCCGTCATTCCTAGATGAAATTAACACTTGCTTAAAGTCTTCATATTTATGGAGATTTGTTAAAAATATTGAAACTCACTATCATTGTTCGTGTTCAATTGCAGAATGATCCATCTGCTGATAAGTTCTCTAAGCAATTGCTGAAAATTGGGAATGGTGCAATGCCTGTTGATGACACTGGATTAATAACACTCCCAAATGATTTTTGCCGTTTCGTACAGTCTAAAGAGGAATTTATTGAATGTGTTTTCTCTAACATAGCACAACAATATACATGCAATGTATGGTTGAGTGCCAGAGCAATTTTAGCGGCAGAGAAAAAAGATGTTACTGAATTAAACATGGCTATACAATCAAAGATTCCTGGCGATTCATTTTAAAGAAACAAAATCGGTTCTCGAATTCCAAAAAACCATCAATTACTAACACAACGCAACTTATTTTTATATATATAGATGGTTAATTACTGAAAACTCATATGTAATGTTTGGGAATAAGCTTTAACGTTGATTGTTCTTGTATTTATATCATTTATACCGCGGCTAACTACAGCTAAGGAAGAAAATATATGGTGCAAATTTATGTTACATGTTTTGATTATGTAGTAGTAAAAACTTTACTTTTTAATGGTACTTAATACTTAAAATAACTTTTCTGAGATCGACATCATGAATCTACCGTTATTTTTTATATTCTGTTTTAATATCGTTGTTTTCATATGTAATATTTATATAGTACAAGTAAAATTTTTAACAGATTTTGCAAATATATTGAACTAAAACAAAATTTTAGGCCCAAAAAATATTATTTGGCGTAAGTTTAAAGGCATATTACTGAAAGCAAATAAATAATTTTTCTTTTTGTGAAAATTATTGGGTTTTAGGTAGAAATGCCCTGTGGAACCCAACTTTCGTTAGTAGAACGTACACAGATTAAATTATTGAGCGAAAATGAGCACTCAATTAGTCTATAGCAAACTAAAAGTAACCAAGAGACGGATTAACAAATTTTAAATGAAGGTCTAGATGTGAAAATCAAAAAATTATACCCAAACCACGATTGACCCCTAGACACATGGCAGCCAGATTGGCTTTCACTGAAAAATAAAAATTTTGAAAAGAGCAGTGGCGTAGTATGATATTCAGTGATGAAAAACAATTCAACCTTGATGTACCTGACGGATTGCAATATTATTGGAGGGAAAAAGGAGGTGATACGCGGATCAGAATAGCAGGTAATTTTCAGGGAGGATCCTTAATGACTTGGGAATCTTTTGGATATAGAGCACGTTCTCCAATCTGTTTTATTTCTCATAAAATGAATGCAGAGAACTATGTGGAATCACTGGACAATATTTTCGTTGAATTTGCTGAAGAAAATTATGGAAATAATTTTACTTTTCAGCAGGACAACGCCCCTATACATGTAGCCAAAATACCCAAAGCATTTTTTGAAGAAAAGAATATAGCTGCTGTGGCCACTACTTAGTCCCGATCTAAATCCTATTGAAAACCTCTGGGGAGTTTCAAATGCCGAAATATACAAAAATGGAATAACATATAACTCATTAAAAGAGCTTGCAGAAGCTTTAATAAACAAATGGAATGGAATTTCCCAAGATGGGTACAAATATTAATAAACTCTATGCCACTTCGGTTGAATGAAGTAATTAAAAATCGAGGAGGAAACACCCATTATTAAAAATTCCATAATACCACCAAAATTATATTCCTTTTCAATCAAATCCTTCCTAAATGCTTCGATAGCCTCATATATAGTAAAGTGTTTATATCCTGCATCATTATATATCTGATCATAAAAACTTCATGTTGATTATTGTTGTAATTTCATCATCATTTTTCAGTTGAAGTGATAAAAGTACTCTTACATTCACAGAACCATTTCGATGTTTCATTTGAAAGTCTAAATATTTGCTACTTTCACCATCTAACTTAATATGTTGTTGTTGACTATAAGGATTTTGATTACTATGGAATACAATGTTGAAATGAATGAGAATTATAAAAATACTGAAGCGAATGAATTCATATTGTTTTTCCTTTAATGGTTGATGGTATACTAGTATGAAAACATTATTTGATAACCATTTTATACATTTGAGTACAGTTTTTAACTTCAATTATGTTTATGTTATTTAATTAATGTGAAAAATCACGTATTCAAACTCTGTCAATTTCACCATTATTTAATATACTTTCGTCATTAACTTCACGATATTCATAACAACTTATTTTCAGATTTCGTATCTCGTATATACTATCATATGTACAATGAATAGGAACATCAAAATTAAAATGTCGGTAAAATGACTCATTAGAGTCCAGCATGCCACCAATATTTGATTCCTTTCCAATTAACTCCTTACGAAGTGCCACTATAACGTCATCTACTGTAAACAATTTTTAAGCAAATATTCTGTTCATAAAAATAACTTTTATTTATTTTGAAATAGAAATATATTACACGATATTGAAATTAAAGAAAAAGCTAAACATTGTTGAAAGCCAAGAGCTAAATGAAATATTTCCAGCTAAATATTAAAAAACAAAGCTAAGTTTTTCTCCAAAAAAAACTGATATGGCCATACTGTATGTGAATAATAAAACAAGTAAAAGTGCTATATTCTGCTGTGCCGAATCTTATATACCCTTCACCAACGTACGTCGGGCATTACACATATGTTTAAGTATCAATTTTGTGCTTGCTAATTTATAAGCGCAATAAAAACAACTTGCATGTTTTGGTTACTTTTATAAATAAAAAAGTATTCAAAATTTTCTACGCCTGGAAACGAAATTTTAATTTTTTCAAATTTTTTTTTACCAATACATAATATGTATTTACAATAATGTGTAAAGCGGTTTTATTTAAGCAAAACTACAAATTCTTAACTATTTTGGCAACTTTCATGTTATACAAAATATTGGAATCGAAATTAAGATTTTTTAAATACTTGATATTAATTTTGTCTTTTCCTGAATTAAAAAATAGTTTTAATTAATAAAAAAAATGCGTTAGTTGCCCTTTGATTTATATAAAATTTAAATTTCCCACCCCTGGAAGCGAAAAATTTTTTTATCAATGCAAATCCTTATGATGTATAAAACGGTTTTATTTAAGAAAACCTTGAAATTTTCAGACATTTTAATTATTGTATGTACCACGAAATACCAAATGTACCAAAAAAAAAAATATTCAATTTCCAATCCCTGGTACCGAAAATTTAAATATTTTTAAATAATTTTTTATTATGTTTTTATTTTTTTTTTTTTTTTAAATTATTTTCATGATGTATAAAGCGGTTTTATTTAAGAAAAACTACAAATTTGTAACCATTTTTGTCACTTTCATGTACTACAAAATATTGTGGTATCCAACCCTGGAATCGAAATTATGTTTTTTTTTAAATTTTTGATACCAATATTGTTTTTCCGAAATTAAAAATAACTTTAACCAGGAAAAAACGACGTTAGTTGATTTTTGGTTAGTTTATTGTATAAAAAAATTTTAAATTTCCTAACCCTGGATGGGAACTTTAATATTTTAAATATTTTTTCCATCGATGCAAATCTTCATGATACTAAAAACGGTTTTATTTAAGAAAAATTTAAACATTTTAGCTCTTATATGTACCACAAAATACCGAATGTGCCAAAAAAAATTAATTTCCCATCCCTGGAAATTTTTTTTTAGTTCTAAATAGACAATTGACGAGCCCAAAGCATGGACTAGGTTAAATTTTCAACTAAGCAAAAAAATAATCGGTTTTTGGTGTTAATATTGCGTCGAGAAATGGGTGTAAGCTTCCCAGCTCTGGAAACGTCCTTCCGATTTTTCTGAATTTATGTTCAATTCCAATACAATAGCCCAAGAATGAAGTCTCTAGCTCTTCTGGGGGCTTGGGAAACCCGATTTTACGTACAGACAGACGGACATCGCTTAATCGTCATCGCTTTTCATAAGGATCCAGAATATATATACTTTATGGGGTCGCATATTGATATCGAAAAAATTACACACGGAATGACAAACCTAGATATACCCTTTCACTTTTTTGTGAAGGGTATAATGAGCTTTACAAATGCTTGTATTAATGTAGGGAAAAGAATACGTATTTCATACGTATAGAAGCAAATATGTATATATCGACTCGCACCGAAGTTTTAATACCTACATATATACATGTGTATGTTATGAATGTGCTATATTTGATGCAATTTTTGAGCACTACTTTCACCTTCAACTTCGTAAAATAAAATATCCATAGTATTTAGTTTAAAATTACTTTATTGGCAATTACACATATAAAAAAAATAACTCCCTCTTATAATGATTTAAAATTTTAACTTTCTGAGCACTTGACGATTTGTACTTATATGTAGGTCTCCCATTAAGAATGCTTACGCAGTAAAGTTATTATATTAAGCGTATTTATACCATGTTTGTAACATAAGTTGTTTTCACCGAACCGTGTTTAGTGTGGCGACTAAACAATAAAGAAATTAAAAATATACATATGTATGTTGGAAAAGGCAAAACAAGAAAAGGACAGTTTTCTTCGGTCTTTGCAACACTATGACAAAATTATTATAAAAAAATGACATGTACATATATACAAATATACATATGTACATACATAACAACAGAGTCTAAGAATATATATTAAGTTACGCAAAAAAACATTAGAAAGAGAATAAATAAGCCATTGGATTTCATTGCTACATACTTGTCCCCCGTATCATAGAGAAGCACAACATTTTTGAATTTTAATAATATATGGCGTGCAACATCTCTATTTATAGAGTCTTTGGTTCAAGTATATTTACAACAGTTATTTTTTTCTATGTCAATTTAAGCTTCGTGAAATAAAGTTACAAATTAAAAGTAAAAAATACATATACATAGTTAAATTTTTTTACGCAACAATAGTTATAATAAAGTTTAAATATTTTGGTTCCCGAGATATACAAGCGTTTACTCTCGAATGAACTTTTACATTTTTCAATTGGCGATTGTAAAAAATATGAGTTTTGGCCGACTTCGCTTAAAATGGTCTAAAATTATTTTCTGTTAAAAATTCTGTATAGGCGGCAAAGCTGTTTTAGAATGATTTTTTATGAATCTGTAAATCGTTCAACAATTGATTTCTATTTTAAATGAATTGATTCTGTCTTATATATGAATTAAATTAAAATGTGGATTAATTCATAATGAACTAAAAATTTTTAGTCAAAAGGAAGAATTAAAAGAAATTTATTATAATAATTATGTTTTAATCAGATAAAATGGTTATATGCATGGAGTTGCGATCGAACTGTCATGATAGACGGACGTGGATCATTACTTTGTAGTCTATTCTTTTTTGACTTTTTTACATATTCATATTCTTGAATAAAATTGTAGTCATAAATTCCAAGAGAAATAGATTCTTATCCATATATATAAAATTAGCTTAACTATGAGTGAGCATAATGCTCTTTACTCATTTACAAACGATGACAAAAACATTGAAAAAAGCAGGTCTATTGATACACCAAAAATAATAAATGCATGCAAAAGAAAAAGTGTTACAATGCTAGAATCAACACCTAAACACTTAAAAAATAATTATTGGGTACTTCTTGCCGATGGAAAAAATTGTAATAACGAAGTGATACAACAATTTAAAAAACATGTGCAAGATAGAGAAGTACCTACAACATCAAAAAACGTTACCTCAATTAATTCTCTAAATAGCGAGAACATAAATAATAATAAGACTTTTAATAATACTAGCAATGTTGAAAAACCGAGTGCTAATCAAAGTAAAAATAAAAAAACAACTCCACTCTACATTTTTGATGTGGATCCTAACTCTCTTATAGAATTCGTTAAAAATGGTCTTAATATAAATGGTTTCAAGATAAGAGAATATAATAATAGTAAAATCCAATTACTCACCTCTTCGATAGACGATTACTCTAAAATAAGAGCATATCTTCTTAAAACCAAAACTAAATTTTTCACCTTTACTCCGAACAATCTAAAAACAAAAACATTTTTATTAAAAAACATTTTTACTAACCGAATTAAAAATATTTGAAAATGACAATTTGGAATTCATTAAAGTAAGTCCTTTTACAACTAAAAGAGCTGATACCAATGGCCATACTTTACCAATTTATATGGTTCAAATAAGCGGTGAGAGTAAAGTTAACGAGCTGAAAGCAATTAAGGGGCTGCTATATCGATGCATCCATTGGGAAGGGCTACGTAAAACTGAAATTACCCAGTGTAGAAACTGCCAAAGCTTCCTGCATAGTGCTGCAAATTGTTATTTACCACGTAGATGTGTTAAGTGTAAAGACCACCATGAAATCGGTAAATGTTCGCTTCGAGAGGTTCCAGAAACTGAAAGAAAGAGGCTTTTCTGCGTTTTATGCAATAATTACGGACATCCTGCTTCTTATAAAGGTTGCCCAAAGTACAAGGAGCTTCAGCAAAAGTTAAGGGTTAAAAAACAACAGCTGTCAGAAAAGAGGACACAAAACTCTCCAGTTATAGTTAATGAAAATATAAGTTATGCCAATATGTTAAAAAGTAATTTTACACAAAATGTTAACACAAACAACACTATTAATAATATCTTAGAACAATTAAATAACTCAGTACAAGCCTTATCTAATCAAATTATTAATTTGAACAAACAATTTCAATTACAAGCATCTAGAATAGATGCTCTTTATTCTATGATAGAAGCTTAATTATCAACAATGGCTGAAACTATTGTAAAACAATTAAATATTATACACATAAATATTAACTCCTTAATCAACTTAAGTAGAAGATATAACCTTAATGTATTCTTAAGTAATAACAATCCAGACTTAGTTTTAATTAACGAAACAAAGCTTAACTCCAAACACAAACTGAATTTTGAAAACTACAATTTTTTACGAAACGACAGAATGAACGCTAAAATGGGGGGAGGAACAGCTATTCTGATCAGAAAAGGAATAAAATATAGTCATTATAGTAATAAAAACATTAATCTATTTAGACACCTAGAAACATCTATGGTAAAAATACCACTTTTTCCAAATAAGACTCTTCTCATTATAGCTGTCTACTATCCTTCGGGAAACAACTGCAACTTTTTAAAATCAGAGCTTACAAGCCTTTTTCAAACGCTAAATCTTGCCAGTTCAGATAATTATTATATTCTAGCTGGCGACTTAAATTGTAAACATACTGATTGGAAAAACTCAGTGTCGAACCCAAGAGGGAACCATTTGAAATAATGGATTGAGGATTACGAAATAAGATATAGATGTAAACTGTGTGCGACTTATACCCCATCATATCCGAGATGTAATTCATATTTAGACTTATGCATAATTGATTCGAGACTGAAGCTTCATAGAGTAAATGATTCCATAAATTGTCTTGAGACCCAGGAATATGATAGTGATCATGTCACAGTTAAAATTAAACTACTAGGAGTTGAAAATGACCACCCTTTATCATTCTTTAAAGAGTCCCCCGAGGCAATACTTAACTTTAAGAAGACAAATTGGAACAAGTTCAAATATATTTTGTTAAGAGAAACTAATGATAATATTATAATTCCGAATGAGAGGAATCTGATGAATAACGAAATAGGTTTTTATTTGCATGAAAGGAATAATTATATTTTAAGAGCCATGGATACGGCAATCCCAAAATATAAAACACATGACTCTATTGAAAGATTCACCAATTCGACAATTAAAAAGTTACAAGTGGAGAAGAGTAAAATTCTTACCATGATTAAACGCTTTAACAGACTAGAGACCTCTTTAACACAATCCGAAATTAAAGTTCTTAAGGCGAAGTTGAAACTAATTAGAAAACTTTTGAATGATAACTTTATAATTGCAGTAAATAAACATTTACAAGATAAACTTACTAGATTGAGTCCTAAAGACTCATCTAATATGTTTGGAGAAATTAGAAAACAGTTTAAGACAACACGGCCTTTTGAACTAGATATTATGAGAATTTCTCTAGAGGATGAAAGGTTGATAAGAAACGCTAATATTGACCCCCTAGATCTAGAAAAAGAAGGTAACAACTATTTGAGTATCGGTGAGGAGCAAAACCTAAACATATTTGGTTCGTTTTTAGAATCGGTTCACTCTTATAAGGAGATTGATCCTGATAATACAGTTCATCTGGAAGTTGATAATCGTTTCAATGTATTTTTGGAAGAAAAAATGCAATATGAATACAATTTTTCAACCTTGACAACATTTTCTGAGTCAAATAAATCAGATGACTTAAACGAAACTCAATTAAATAACACATTCGTACAAAAAGATAAAGTTTTACTAATTTTTTAAAAATTAAGACCCAAACTGTCATCAGGAGTTGATGATATTCCCAACGTTGTCTTGCGTAATTTACCTGATAGTTTCATATTCAAATACGGAATTCTTTTCAATAATATTGTTACAAAGATTTGAAATAGATTTAAATAAAACGACAATGTGGCTATATGTACTTGGCAGCACTGGCAATATTATCTATAGTTGTCAAAATGTTACAAACACTATATAGATAATATGCAAATTAACGGAAATGGAATACTCCAGAATATACAAGATCATTCAAGGCTGTGCCAATAAGAGTAAGCCACAACAACAACAAACATAGCAACATCAATGCTAAGAGATGTTGTTCTTAATGATCTTGTATGCAAGTATTCGCTGCTAATAAAACTAAATAGATTCACAAGTATACACAGCCATATACACGTAGAAGAAACAAAAACCACACACTCATTCATACAACCACTCATAGTTACCATAGGCAAAACATACAGAACACTCATACATTCGAACACACATAGTTACCATAAGCAAACCAAACAAGTCAGCATTGTCATACAAACACATGCCAAGTAAAATACAACCACCATACCCAGAACTTTCGCGAGGTTACCAGACGACGTCATTTTTGCTATATAAAGGCGCTGCCAGAACTCAGCAATAATCAGTGTGATATCAGACATAGACGTGTTAACATCGCTAAGTGTTGAGTAGTACAAGTACTCGTGTAAATAAAGTAATAAATAAATTGTTGCCGCATTATAATTCTAAACTAATTTGTCCGTGTTTTAATTTGATGCAATAAAACGAATCCTTGAAGGATAAGTAATAAAACCGTTTTTACGAAAAGGTCTAAAAACGTAACAATTGGTGTCAGAAGTGGGATTGCAAAAATAATTAAAAGGACATTGCAATTTAAGAAAGGAAAATAAAAGGACATTAAAAAAAAGGACATTATAAAATTAAAATAAATAGTCATGAAATTTGATGAGTTAAAAGTTGAACAGCTGAAAAAGGAGCTCAGCAAGCTTGAATTGCCAACTGCAGGTAACAAGGCTGAACTACAGAAGAGGCTAATAGATGAGTTTAAGAATCGCGGCATGGACATCGGGACATACGAGTTTGAGGACAAAGACGATGTGCAGGTATGCCCTCCTGTCACGATCAGCAGCATGGACATAAATTCAATGTTCGCTGCTATGATGATCGAAATGAAACAGAACTGTCAGCAGATACAGGAGGCATCAAGGATCAACAGTGACAAGCTTGTAGCCGAAATAGCTGAAATAAAACAGAACTCTCAGCAGATGCAGGAAAAGCTTGTAGCCGAAACTCAGCAGATGCAGGCAAATCTTGTAGCCGAAATACAGGAGTCAAATAAAGCCATGAACGAGACCCTGGTAGAGGTTTCTGAAGCCATTAACAGGAGGGTGGATTCTATTGAGAATAAATTCTCAGAGCTGGAACAGCATGCAAAGGAGGTCGAAGAGAAATTGCATACTCTAGAGGACAAAGTGCATAACCTGGAGTGTAGCGCCGGGCCAGTACGAGCAGTTGCGGAGGTTTCTGCGCGGATAAAAGCGCCATGCTTCGACGGCAGCGTACCATTAGGCATCTTCAAATTCCAGTTCGAGACGGTTGCTAGCAGAAATGGATGGGATGCTGAAGAAAAGGCCATAGAGTTGATCTTGTCGTTAAAGGGTACCGCCGCAGAGGTACTTGAGACTGTGCCAGTAAGCTGCAGAAACAACTACAATGAAATAATGGCAGCATTGCAGCGCAAGTACGGTGGTGAGCATAAGCGCGATTTATACAGAATGGAATTGCGATGTAGAGTTCAGAAGCCTAACGAATCTCTACAAGATTTCGCAATGGAAATTGAGCGTTTAGTGCAGCTCACATATCCAGGCGAGAGTCACCCGTTCCTGGACCATTTTAAAACTGAGGCTTTCGTTAACGGCATTCGCGACTCTGATGTTAAACTGGCGGTGTGCGCTACGCAGAAATCCACTTTCGCTGAAACTGTGTCATTTGCGCTGACTCAAGAGACTGCCAGAATGGTTTTCAAGCCACAGATATGTAAAGTGCGGAATGTGGATGTTTTGTCTGAGGAGGATAACAACCTAGTGGCTAGCGTTAAAGAGGCAATGCGACAACTGCTGGCAGAGAAGGCTATCAAAGAAAAGCCTAAGTGTTTTAACTGCGGAAAAATCGGTCATTTTCAGCGCAGCTGCAAAGCACAAAGGAAGAGAGGTAGATCTGTTTCGCCACCAAGAAACAGCAAACGGGTGAACCAAACAACATCCCAAGAGTCCCCGTTAAACTAAAACGAGCTAGCACTAAGGGGCAAGAGCTAGCTCTCACAAACGAGGGCCCCACAATCTCCATATCAGTGATGCAGCAGAAAAATAGCAACCTCACTGCGTCCGGACACATCAACGGGGAAAAGCACGTACTTACCATAGACACAGGGGCATCGCAGTCAATAATAAGGCCCGATATAGTGAAGGGGAAATGCGAGCGGTTAAGCAATATACGGCTACGTACAGCTACTGGAGAGCCTGCCACTGTCTATGGTAAGATTGAAGTGAAGGTGACTATAGCCAACATCAACGTGAGACATGTGTTTATTGTTGCCGATATTGTCGACGAGGTTATTATTGGAGCCTATTTTATGATTAATCATGGCATTAGTCTACATATGGGACAACAGCTGATGATTTGGCGTAATGTGGAAATACCCCTTGATGTTGGATATGACAACAAACCGCAAGTAACAAGAGTATTTGCTATTGAGAGTCAGACAATACCACCGCAGTCTGAAAAATCCGATGTTGGCCAGTGTACTCCAGCAGAGGCAATAATAAACTGCGAGAAGAAGATAGAGCCTACTAATTTGTCCGCAAAAGAACGTGAACAATTTGAGGAATACGTAGAGAAATGGGTAGCAGGTCTATCAGCGACAGATAAAAATAAAGCCAAGCAGTTACTAAAAAGGCATGCCAGTATCTTCGCCATGGGAAGCCAAAGCCAGGGTAGAACTGCATTGGTTAAACATGAAATTAACACAGGCGAAGCTAGGCCGATTAAACAGCCACCCAGAAGCGTACCCCTAGCAAAGCGAGACAAAGTAAAAGAGCTTGTAAGTGAAATGGAGCGTGATGGCGTAATTGAGCCATCTTCTGGTCCTTGGAGTTCGCCTGTAGTCTTAGTTAAAAAGAAAGATGGCAGTACTAGATTCTGCGTAGACTACAGGAAGCTCAGTGACATAACCAAGAAGGACAGTTATCCGCTCCCCAGGATCGATGACACTTTGGACACGCTAGCTGGTACCAAATGGTTCTCTACGCTGGACTTGCGAAGCGGATATTGGCAAGTGGAGATCGCAGAGAAAGATAAGGAGAAAACTGCCTTCAGTGTCGGCAACGGATTATGGCAGTTCAAAGTTATGCCATTTGGTCTCTGCAATGCTCCGGCCACATTTGAACGTCTAATGGAGAGGGTACTGATAGGACTTCACTGGAAGACATGCTTGGTATATCTCGACGATATAATCGTGATGGGGAAAACTTTTGATGAACACCTCAAAAACATGGCAGAAGTTCTTAAGCGGATATCATCAGCTGGATTGAAACTCAGCTTGAAGAAATGTGCATTGTTCCAGAAAGAAGTAAAGTATTTGGGGCATCGTGTTACAGCAGACGGAATCTCAACAGATGAAGATAAAATAAAAGCAGTAAGGGACTGGCATCAACCTAAAAATCTTCATGAATTGCGTAGCTTTTTGGGCCTTTGCACATACTACAGACGTTTTGTGCCGAATTTTGCCAGTGTAGCTGCAAGCTTGCATGAGCTGACAAAGAAGTCAAGACCATACCATTGGGGCGAGCCACAGGAAAAATCCTTCCAGAAACTCAAAGAATTATTATGTACGTCACCAGTGCTAGCGTATCCCATAGCTGGAGAAAAATTTGTGCTGGATACTGATGCGAGCGGCTATGGCATAGGGGGTGTACTATCCCAAGTAGTAAATGGCACTGAGAAGGTCATAGGGTACTATAGCCGTGTACTCTCAAAACCTGAGAGGAACTACTGTGTGACACGACGTGAGCTTCTGGCGGTATTGGAATGCATTAAACATTACCATAAGTACCTGTATGGTCAACACTTTACATTAAGGACCGATCACTCTGCACTGAGATGGCTATTGCAGTTTAAAAATCCTGAAGGGCAACTGGCAAGGTGGATTGAGCGCCTGCAGAGCTACGACTTCAGCATTGAGCATAGAAGGGGCACAAAGCATAACAATGCGGATGCTCTTTCGAGAAGACCGTGCTGTTTAGAGTGTAAACATTGTGTTAGAACCGAGCAAAAGGAAGGCGTTGTGGATGTTCGGCTAATGCACATCGGCCCTGATGAAGACTGGTCAGCGGCACAGAGGGACGACGATATACTAAGGAAAATTATAGCGGCCAAAGAAGAGGACAGACGACCATCCCGGAATGAAATTTCGGCTGAAAGCCCACTCGCCAAATCTTATTGGGCTCAGTGGAACAGCCTTAAGGTAATAAAAGGGTGTTTATACCGCGTATGGGAAAGTGTAGATGGCAAAACAACTTCAAATTTAATAGTTGTGCGATACTCCAAGATAAGTAAAGTATTACAGGAGTTTCATAATGGACCCAGTGGCGGTCATCTTGGAGTAACAAAAACACTTGAGAAACTGAAGCAGCGATTTTATTGGGTTGGATGTCAACAAGCCGTAGCTGACTGGATAGCAAAGTGCCCACAGTGCATAGCAGCCAAACGCCCAGTAAGAAGAAGCCGGGGACAGCTGCAACAATACATCTCAGGAGCACCATTCGAGCGGATTGCAATGGATGTAGCAGGTCCCTTTCCCGTCACCGAAGCCGGACATCGTTATGTACTTGTGGTAATGGACTATTTCAGTAAATGGCCAGAGGTATATGCTATACCTAACCAGAAAGCAAAGACAATTGTAAATGCTTTCGTCAACAACTGGGTATGTCGCTATGGTGTCCCAATAGAATTACATTCCGACCAAGGAAGGAATTTCGAGTCTGCCATATTCAGGGAAATGTGCGAGTTGTATGGGATAAAGAAAACCAGAACGACGCCGCTGCATCCACAGTCTGATGGCATGGTAGAAAGGTTCAATCGCACCTTAGAAGAGTACCTACGAAAAGTAGTAAGCACCCATCAGAGGGATTGGGACGAGCACATCCCCAAATTTTTAATGGCATATAGGTCAGCTGTACACGACTCAACATCGAGAACGCCAGCCAAAATTATCTTCGGGACGGAATTAAAACTACCTGGTGATTTGGAATTTGGTGTTAAACCAACTGTAGAGGAAGGAGCTATTACGTCCCAGGAGAAGGAGGATTTAAACGAACTGCATGAGTTCGTGCGCAATAGAATCAAGATGGTCAGTGACAAGATGAAGGCTAGGTATGACCGCGCAGCAAACTCGGAGGGATTTATGGAAGGACAATTGGTTTTACTGTATAACCCACAACGGAAGAAAGGATTGTCCCCAAAATTACAGACTCACTGGGATGGCCCGTATAAAGTGATTAAGAGAGTGAATGACGTTGTATACCGGATACAGAAGCACAATAGCCCAAGGTCGAAAATGAAGATAGTACATCTCGAACGATTGGCGCACTATGGAAGAGGTGATTGTATGCCTATTCGGAACGAACAGGCTTAAGTGGGCGGCAGTGTTACAAAGATTAGAAATAGATTTAAATAAAACGACAATGTGGCTATATGTACTTGGCAGCACTGGCAATATTATCTATAGTTGTCAAAATGTTACAAACACTATATAGATAATATTCAAATTAACGGAAATGGAATACTCCAGAATATACAAGATCATTCAAGGCTGTGCCAATAAGAGTAAGCCACAACAACAACAAACATAGCAACATCAATGCTAAGAGATGTTGTTCTTAATGATCTTGTATGCAAGTATTCGCTGCTAATAAAACTAAATAGATTCACAAGTATACACAGCCATATACACGTAGAAGAAACAAAAACCACACACTCATTCATACAACCACTCATAGTTACCATAGGCAAAACATACAGAACACTCATACATTCGAACACACATAGTTACCATAAGCAAACCAAACAAGTCAGCATTGTCATACAAACACATGCCAAGTAAAATACAACCACCATACCCAGAACTTTCGCGAGGTTACCAGACGACGTCATTTTTGCTATATAAAGGCGCTGCCAGAACTCAGCAATAATCAGTGTGATATCAGACATAGACGTGTTAACATCGCTAAGTGTTGAGTAGTACAAGTACTCGTGTAAATAAAGTAATAAATAAATTGTTGCCGCATTATAATTCTAAATTAATTTGTCCGTGTTTTAATTTGATGCAATAAAACGAATCCTTGAAGGATAAGTAATAAAACCGTTTTTACGAAAAGGTCTAAAAACGTAACAATATGTTAAATAATGCTTACTTTCCGCGGGCTTGGAAACAAGCCAAAGTAATAGCGCTACCCAAGAAAGATATGGATACGTCAAATCCAAAAAATTTACGGGCAATAAGCTTACTTCCAAACATAAGCAAAGTATTTGAAGTATGTATCAATATGAGTATTATCAAGCATTGCGAGAAAAATTATTTAGTTGGTCAAAAATAGTTTGGCTTTAAATACAAACATTCAACAATACACGCGATACATTTACTTGTTTCAAATATTCAGTGGAACCTGAGCAAATCTTTATATACTGGCGCTTGTTTAATTGATTTTGAAAAAGCCTTCGACAGTATTTGGATTCCTTGCCTTATTCTTAAATTATTTAAGTATAAATTTCCATTTCATTTCATAATCCTTATACATAACATGCTAAATAACAAAACATTTTCAATTTATGGGAAGAAAACAGTTGGTACTGGAAAATTCAAAATTGTCAACGGACTACAACAGGATACTGTTAACTCTCCCATACTATTTACTTTATACTTGTTTGATTTATTAGATAAAATAGACAATGTTATAGCCTTCGCAGACGACATAAATATATATCATGCAGACAATACAGTTACAGTACAGGTCAAAAAATAGTAACTATAAAAAATATATATATAATAAAATTCTCTATGAAAAAGCTGAAATATCTAGATTTGATAACTTTATTATTCACATTATAAGAAACCATATTGTAAGCAGCTCAAATACCCTTGAGAATAATTAAATTTTGGCTCCTTACTACGCTAATGAGGAATATATTTTAAAAACAATGGAAAATGGTTTCATTCCTCCCGAGGCGTTTCTTTATCTTGATAAAAATGGTTTTATACAAAACGTTGATGGCATTCCTATACTTTATCACATTTACAGACAATCCAATATAAAAACTAAGTCTAATTAAAATTTAAAGTCTAAGCCTAATTTAAATCTTAATAAATATTGGTGGCTAACTCAATAAAAATTCTTTGATTTTAACCCTTAACCTTACGTTTTATCTTTATTATTAATAGTGAGATTTTTATTATATTTTTGCTTACTACTAATCTGGATACCAAATTTTTATAATATATATATATATATATATATATATATATATATATATATAATTATATATAATTAACCGAAAAATTAAATTAATTACTAAATACGTTTATACTTGAGAGCTCGTTAAAATGGGACTTTGTATATAAATAGTATCATTACACTTTTTGTTTATTTGGATTTATAACTTTTATTCTAAATATATATTAAACACACATTAAAAAAAAATGGTCATATGCATTAATCCTTCCAATATATTATATAACGTTAATGATTATTGAGGATAAAACATTTAGGTTTTCTGAATAAAACAATATATTAAAGGATACCTTTGTTTTTGTAAAATCTAGATTTGAAGATTTTCATAAAACAAATTAAACCTTTTTAAAAATGTTTATCTAGAAAAAAAAATTGAACAAAAGGAAACGATGACATGTTCAAAGTGAGTGTTTGTTAGTGAATTCTGATATTAAGTTAAATTTGATGAAACCAACTTTAAACATGTTCGATTACCAACGATCCAACACGTTGGTTTCTGATTCTTTCTTCGTTTTTCCTTTACCCCCAGCTACAATAAAGATTTTAAAATTTTATTTCATGCTTTGTTCGACATGCGTCTTCTATACACTATTAGCATTCTTTGGGAAAACCCAACTGTTTAACTAAAGACGATTTTATTGGTGTCAAAACTAGAGCTGTACCGAACTGAATCAAACGCTCTCAAACACTCTCAAACGCTCGTTTTTGACAAGAACCTCTAATCAAACCCATGTAATTTAAATGGGTTTGATTAGAGGTTCTTGTCAAAAACGAGCGTTTGAGAGCGTTTGATTCAGTTCGGTACAGCTCTAGTCAAAACATAATTCTGTGAAAGAAGCCACAAAGTGGATTTTTAAGGTCGTTCGGAGGAGGCACAGGACAAGTTAAAAAGTTAAATTTAGTTCATACCTAAACTTTACAAGCCTATTTCATAATTGTCGTACTTAATTTTTGAAAACATTTTTTGCTAATCGTTTTCAGTGGTTATATCTATATAAAGCGGGCTTTCAACATACATACATAATTAAGCGGCACAACTAAACTATTGGCATATACATACCTATTGATGAATCTCCTAAAAATTGCGGCCATAAATATGTAGTTGTTATTATTAATTTTTGGTTTTTTATTACTTTTGTTTTCTAGTTTTTATCATATGTGTATGAACATATGTATGAATGAGTTTTTTTTTTTTTTGGCTTTTTTAAAATACAAAACGTTAACTTAGAATTTTAAAACATTAAAAAAAACTAGAGCTTAACGAAAAGCAAACTTTTTGGTTATAACAACGATTTCATAGTTCGATTTTGTCATTTTTTTATCTCCTGAAAATGCTTTACAAATTATAAGTGGCCGTTATGTATTTTAAATAACGATATCTAGTCCTAATAATAAATATGTTTCTTTAATATTAAGGTTTGCATGGATATGTACGAGTATGTGCATATGTAACGAGATTTTTATATTTTGTTTTGTTTGTGTACAACAACAAAATAGTGCGCTCATGATTTATGAATATTTAAATGGAATAGTATATATGTGCTTATGTATATAAATATATTTACATACATATATATATATATATATATATATATATATATACATATATATATATATATATATATATATATATATATATAGATATATATATATACATATATATATATATATATATATATATATATATATATATGTATATATATATATATATATATATATATATATATGTATATATATATATATATATATATATATATGTATATATATATATATATATATATATATATTAATACCAGCGAACCCCCCGCACACTTCGTAGTGCAAAAAAGAAATTAAAAAAATTAATTCGAATTCATTTAAATTAGTGATAAACTGCTTTTATTGTAATGCTCTGTGGTAAACAACATTTGTTCTTTTTCCATTTTTGGTGAAAATATACAAAAGGGATGGTTTGCCAACGCGTGAACACGCTACATAGAACTGTCCATGTGAGAAGACTGGATGCACTAAATTCACTCCACAAATTTCTAAGGATTGGCCTTGCGCCTAATTAATGGTAATCGCAAACGCAATGCGTATAGGAAACTGAAGTTGTTAAATTCAAATGGTATATCAGACGGAATCATTGGGATACGTGGAATGAACACATCTTCGCCTTTTAATTTTCCAGTTAAAATAGTAGCTTCAATTACATAAGCCATCAATCTTTTAATAGCAATTCTTGTTCCATTACACAAACGGGGTCGCCTGATATTACGAAGCATACTAATAATGGCTTCAACTTTCTATTGGAGATTATACGGAGGCAATCTTGGTAGGTCCAACGAATTCAAAAATTCTGTTGTATAATTCACAACATCTCCTTCATTGGTAACAGTATCAACAGACTTGTACAACACCACTTCGCCAGGAATCTTTGATTGTATAGCCTTGTTTAATTTAGTAACATCTTTGTTCTCTGCCGCTAAAATTGCTCTGGCACTCAACCATGCATAGAATGTATATTGTTGTGAAAACAAGTGAAAACACATTCAATTAATTCCTCTTTTGACTGTACGAAACGGCAAAAATCATTTGGGAATGTTATCAATCCAGTGTCATCAATAGGCATTGCACCAATCTTAATTTTCAGCAATTGATTAGAGAAGCTATCAGCAGATAGATCATTCTGCAACTGAACACGAACGTTGGTAGCGAGTTTTAATATTTTAACAAATCTCCATAAATATGAAGACTTTAAGCAAGCGTTAATTTCATCGGCAGATGTCGATCTAAGAATGAACCGCAATGTTTGCCTAAAATCAACGCACCACCAAACAACTCTGAGTTATCTCGGAGATCTTTCATTGTTTTTTCCAAAGCCACAACAGATTTCTTATTCCGTGTATCATATTTTGCACAACAACAACATCATATAATTCAGGATCACTTATTTGATCTGGAATTTCAGAACATATAACATTGTCAACTTCATGTGATGTGATTTTATTCACCAACCATATTGAAATGTGGGCGTGTGGCAAACCACGCTTTTGCCACTCTACAGAATACATCCAGCACTTCACTTCACCAAACACTTTAGATATCATGCTAAAACCCATAAGCGCTTTCAATTTATGCTTAAAAACACGGGCAGTGATATCATGGCGGTCGGTAGGACTTTGGCCAGCGATTATATTACCTTTAATGTCACTCCATTGCGGATTACACGTAAATGTTATAAATAAATCTGGTCCACCGTAATGTGGATGTGTATTGGTTCGTGAGTTATAGCCATTTTAGCGGACACTGCAATAATTTCCAAATATTTGAGTTAATATTTTGAAAAACTGAAATACAATTCGTTTTTAAATTCATTACAATTAAGTTTTGGTCCAACCTTTTATTTAATTTATATACTTAGCTATTTTAAATCACAACTTCGGGGTCTATGAAATAAATTACATATAAATACAACACTAAAAACATAAATATTTGAATACATTATGCACAGCTCAGGTCATATGCATGAGTACGCGCATGGTGCAATGACTTATGTGCGTCATTCCGATCGACCAGATTTGTTTATGACATTTACGTGTAATCCGCAATAGAGTGACATTAAAGATAATTTATTCGCTGGCCAAAGTCCTACCGACCGCCATTATGTCACTGCCCGTGTTTTAAGTAGAAATTGAAAGCGCTTATTGGTTTTAGCGTGAAATCTAAAGTGTTTAGTGAAGTGAAGTTCTGGATGTATTCTGTGGAGTGGCAAAAGCGTGGTTTGCCACACGCTCAAATTTCAATATGGTTGGTGAATAAAATCACAGCGCATGAAGTTGACAATGTTATATGCTCTGAAATTCCATATCAAATAAGTGATCCTGAATTATATGATGTTGTTGTGCAAAATATGATGCACGGTTCATGCACAGCCCAGGTCATATGCATGAGCACGCGAATAAGAAATCTGTTGAAGCTTTGGAAAGAACAATGAAAGATCTCCGAGATAACTCAGAGTTGTTTGGTGGTGCGTTTATTTTATTGTCAAGCGATTTTAGGCTAACATTACACGTCATTCCTAGATGATTTTAGCACTTGTTTTTAAGAAATCATATATTTCTTTTAGTAGCATACTAGCGAACCCCCTGCACACTTCGTAGTGCAAAAAAGAAATTAAAAAAATTAATTCGAATTGATTTAAATCAGTGATAAACTGCTTTTATTGTAATGCTCTGTGGTAAACAACATTTGTTCTTTTTCCATTTTTGGTGTAAATATACAAAACCGATGGTTTGCCAACGCGTGAACACGCTACATAGAACTGTCCATGTGAGAAGACTGGATGCACTAAATTCACTCCACAAATTTCTAAAGATTGGCCTTGCGCCTAATTAATGGTAATCGCAAACGCAATGCGTATAGGAAACTGAAGTTGTTAAATTCAAATGGTATATCAGACGGAATCATTGGGATACGTGGAATGAACACATCTTCGCCTTTTAATTTTCCAGTTAAAATAGTAGCTTCAATTACATAAGCCATCAATCTTTTAATAGCAATTCTTGTTCCATTACACAAACGGGGTCGCCTGATATTACGAAGCATACTAATAGTGGCTTCAACTTTCTATTGGAGATTATACGGAGGCAATCTTGGTAGGTCCAACGAATTCAAAAATTCTGTTGTATAATTCACAACATCTCCTTCATTGGTAACAGTATCAACAGACTTGTACAACACCACTTCGCCAGGAATCTTTGATTGTATAGCCTTGTTTAATTTAGTAACATCTTTGTTCTCTGCCGCTAAAACTGCTCTGGCACTCAACCATGCATAGAATGTATATTGTTGTGCTATGTTAGTGAAAACACATTCAATTAATTCCTCTTTTGACTGTACGAAACGGCAAAAATCATTTGGGAATGTTATCAATCCAGTGTCATCAATAGGCATTGCACCAATCTTAATTTTCAGCAATTGATTAGAGAAGTTATCAGCAGATAGATCATTCTGCAACTTAACACGAACGTTGGTAGCGAGTTTTAATATTTTAACAAATCTCCGTAATATGAAGACTTTAAGCAAGCGTTAATTTCATCGGCAGATGTCGATCTAAGAATGAACCGCAATGTTTGCCTAAAATCAACGCACCACCAAACAACTCTGAATTATCTCGGAGATCTTTCATTGTTCTTTTCAAAGCCACAACAGATTTCTTATTCCGTGTATCATATTTTGCACAACAACAACATCATATAATTCAGGATCACTTATTTGATCTGGAATTTCAGAACATATAACATTGTCAACTTCATGTGATGTGATTTTATTCACCAACCATATTGAAATGTGGGCGTGTGGCAAACCACGCTTTTGCCACTCTACAGACTACATCAAGCACTTCACTTCACCAAACACTTTAGATATCATGCTAAAACCCATAAGCGCTTGCAATTTATGCTTAAAAACACGGGCAGTGATATCATGGCGGTCGGTGGGACTTTGGCCAGCGAATACATTATCTTTAATGTCACTCCATTGCGGATTACACGTAAATGTTATAAATAAATCTGGTCCACCGTAATGACGCACAAAAATCATTGAATCCTGCGCGTACTCATGCATATGACGAAGGCCGTGCATAATATATTTAAATATTTAAGTGTTTAGTGATTTATTTGTATTTAATTTATTTCATAGATCCCCGAAATTGTGATTAAGAATAATTAAGTATATAAGTTAAATTAATGGTTTGACTAAAATTTAATTGTAATGAATTTCAAAACGAATTGTATTTCAGTTTTTCAAAATATTAACTCAAATATTTCGAAATTATTGCAGTGTTCACTAAAATGGCTATAACTCATGCACCAATACACATACAGAAACCATATGTACATATTGGTATTGATGTCACCTTTCAAATTAATTTTGAAGAAACAAAATCGGTTCTCGCATTCAGGAGAACATCAATTACTAACATAATGCAACTTATTTTTATATATATACACAAATATATATAAGTTGCATTGTGTTAGTAATTGATGTTGTCTGGAATGCGGGAACCGATTTTGCTTCTGAAAAATTTATATGAAAGGTGACGTCAATACCAAGGTTTTTGTGTAAATACAGTTTCTGTATGTGTATTGGTTCGTGAGTTATAGCCATTTTAGCGGACACTGCAATAATTTCCAAGTATTTGAGTTAATATTTTGAAAAACTGAAATACAATTCGTTTTTAAATTCATTACAATTAAATTTTGGTCCAACCTTTTATTTAATTTATATACTTAGCTATTTTAAATCACAACTTCGGGGTCTATGAAATAAATTACATATAAATACAACACTAAAAACATAAATATTTGAATACATTATGCACAGCTCAGGTCATATGCATGAGTACGCGCATGGTGCAATGACTTATGTGCGTCATTCCGATCGACCAGATTTGTTTATAATATTTACGTGTAATCCGCAATAGAGTGACATTAAAGATAATTTATTCGCTGGCCAAAGTCCTACCGACCGCCATTATGTCACTGCCCGTGTTTTAAGTAGAAATTGAAAGCGCTTATTGGTTTTAGCGTGAAATCTAAAGTGTTTGGTGAAGTGAAGTTCTGGATGTATTCTGTGGAGTGGCAAAAGCGTGGTTTGCCACACGCTCAAATTTCAATATGGTTGGTGAATAAAATCACAGCGCATGAAGTTGACAATGTTATATGCTCTGAAATTCCATATCAAATAAGTGATCCTGAATTATATGATGTTGTTGTGCAAAATATGATGCACGGTTCATGCACAGCCCAGGTCATATGCATGAGCACGCGAATAAGAAATCTGTTGAAGCTTTGGAAAGAACAATGAAAGATCTCCGAGATAACTCAGAAATGTTTGGTGGTGTGTTTATTTTATTGTCAAGCGATTTTAGGCAAACATTACACGTCATTCCTAGATGATTTTAGCACTTGTTTTTAAGAAATCATATATTTCTTTTAGTAGCATACTAGCGAACCCCCTGCACACTTCGTAGTGAAAAAAAGAAATTAAAAAAATTAATTCGAATTGATTTAAATCAGTGATAAACTGCTTTTATTGTAATGCTCTGTGGTAAACAACATTTGTTCTTTTTCCATTTTTGGTGTAAATATACAAAACCGATGGTTTGCCAACGCGTGAACACGCTACATAGAACTGTCCATGTGAGAAGACTGGATGCACTAAATTCACTCCACGAATTTCTAAAGATTGGCCTTGCGCCTAATTAATGGTAATCGCAAACGCAATGCGAATAGGAAACTGAAGTTGTTAAATTCAAATGGTATATCAAACGGAGTCATTGGGATACGTGGAATGAACACATCTTCGCCTTTTAATTTTCCAGTTAAAATAGTAGCTTCAATTACATAAGCCATCAAACTTTTTATAGCAAGTCTTGTTCCATTACATAAACGGGGTCGATTGATATTACGAAGCATACTAATAGTGGCTTCAACTTTCTATTGGAGATTATACGGAGGCAATATTGTTAGGTCCAACGAATTCAAAAATTCTTTTGGATAATTCACAACATCTCCTTCATTGGTAACAGTATGGACAGACTTGTACAACACCACTTCGCCAGGAATCTTTGATGGTATAGCCTTGTTTAATTCAGTAACATCTTTGTTCTCTGCCGATAAAATTGCTCTGGCAGTCAACCATGCATAGAATGTATATTGTTGTGCTATGTTAGTGAAAACACATTCAATTAATTCCTCTTTTGACTGTACGAAACGACAAAAATCATTTGGGAATGTTATCAATCCAGTGTCATCAATAGGCATTGCACCATTCTTAATTTTCAGCAATTGATTAGAGAACTTATCAGCAGATAGATCATTCTGCAACTGAACACGAACGTTGGTAGCGAGTTTTAATATTTTAACAAATCTCCGTAATATGAAGACTTTAAGCAAGCGTTAATTTCATCGGCAGATGTCGACCTAAGAATGAACCGCAATGTTTGCCTAAAATCAACGCACCACCAAACAACTCTGAGTTATCTCAGAGATCTTTCATTGTTCTTTCCAAAGCCACAACAGATTTCTTATTCCGTGTATCATATTTTGCACAACAACAACATCATATAATTCAGGATCACTTATTTGATCTGGAATTTCAGAACATATAACATTGTCAACTTCATGTGATGTGATTTTATTCACCAACCATATTGAAATGTGGGCGTGTGGCAAACCACGCTTTTGCCACTCTACAGAATACATCCAGCACTTCACTTCACCAAACACTTTAGATATCATGCTAAGACCCATAAGCGCTTTCAATTTATGCTTAAAAACACGGGCATTGATATTGTAATGAATTTTTCCTATTTTGTTCAAGGTAAGTGTTTTCTTAGCATTTCTGCCGTTTTGCTTACGAGCATCAAAATGCCCTTTTTGCGAGAATTAATAACAAGTCGATTTGAAATGCAAATTAATTCTGATTTTATTGAACAAAATTCAATTCTTATATAGTAAAATTTCCTATTGGTCAGCATTTTCATAAAATTACCAAAAATTCATTTCACATAACCAAAAATGATATTGGATTACAAATCAAAAGTTTCTCAAGGTAAAACATTCAACAGACAATTTCTGCTGACCATACATAAATTGATTTTACTTAATAATTAATAAACCAATTTGTATTTTTGGTTTTATGTTATCTACAATCTTGCTCATATGTATACGAGCGTATACTTATTATATACAGTGTTGCGCATAAGTGCACATACACTACACCCTCACCCTTTTTGGTTTTGGGTATTATTAAAAATAAAAAAATTTAAAAAGATTCTTATTATGTATGTGTTTTAAGATTTCTTAATATGTAATTATAGTTGTTTACTTATGAAATAAAATTAGTTTAAAAATTCTTGTTATTGATGTACTTAGAAAAAAAAATTTTGTTACTTAAAATATCTTAATATTTAATTACATTTATGCATATAGGAAATAAACTTCTTTAAATTATTTTTGTGTATACTTTTGACTTTGGTTTTATCTATTTCTATAATAACGTTTAGGTCATCTACATCCAGTACTTTATACGGACCTTTGTATGGTGGATCTAGCTTTTTTCTATTTTCGTTTTTTACCAAAACTAGGTCTCCTATCTTTAGTCTTATTTTGTTTTGTCTTTTTTTTTATTCTAATTTTCTTCTATTCTTTACTTCTATTATTATATCTCTAGCTTTTTGTAGAGAGTGACGAAGTCTAATTTTAAGTTCATTTAAGTAATTCTCTAAATTGTAGATTTTTTTGGGTTCACTCAATTCATCACCTGGTAGTCTAGAAAGTTTTCCATATACCAGCTCGAATGGTGTATAATTAGTATCTACATTGGGAGTTGTGTTAAAAGCGAAAACAAAGTATGGTATCCATTCATGCCAATTGTTGTCTTGTATAAAACTTAGAAAATATTCGTTTAGAACACGATGATTGCGTTCCACTGTTCCCAAAGTTTCATGATGGTAAGGCGTAGAGAAATTTTGTTTTATTTTTAATAATACACAAATCTCTCTCATTAACTCATTAGTAAATTCAGTACCTTTATCTGTTTTGAGAATGTTAAACAAACCGTATTTTAAAATAACTTGTTCTACTAGAGTTTTGGCTACAGTTTTGGCGTCTTTCGATTTAATCGGACAAGCTATCACATATTTCGTCAGTTCACATTGCATTGTAAGTATGTATCTAAAATCCTCTGACGGTCTTAGTGGTCCAACTGTGTCCATTACTATAATGTCAAAACTACTTGATGGTGTATCTGTCACAGAAAAAGGGTCTTTTGTATGCCTTAATTGCTTATTCTTTTGGCACGATTCACATGTTCTTACATAGTTTTTAACCATTTTGTTCATGTTTTTCCAAATAAATCTCTGTTTTAATTTTGTTAATGTCTTTCTTATTCCGAAATGTCCACTATGAGGTGAATTATGAAATTCTTCTGTTAACCTGTATTGTTTTATGTTATCATTTACTCTCTTTGGCATTCTGTATATAATTATATCGATGTCATTATTTTCTAATTTATTATATTCTTCTTTCAATTTCTCTACCGGTATATATTTAAATATTTCATCATTATCATATAGTACGTACTTTTTATTCTTCAATTTCTTAATTTTCAATAAAAGTTTCTCCATAAATGTTTCTGAAAACATTGGATTTTCGCTTCTATTGCATATCACGCGTGTAATTTTATCATTATATTCATTCTGCAGATTATTATTATCATTATTTTCATATATAAATTTTATTCTTTGAAGATTCTTTATATCATTTATTGATATACATTCCCACATATGGAGGTGATCAGTCTCCTGTTGGGATATGTAATTCTTTTTCTTGTTATTTATTTCAATTCTATCTTCTTTATTTTTATTAAGCATGCTACGTGTTATTTCCAGAGTTTTTCTTTCTTTTTCATCAATACAGAGTGGAATCATTTCTTTTAATATTTTTGAGTTTATTTCAATACGAGATAACGCGTCTGCGTTAGTGTTATTTGCTCCCTTTTATATATAATATCAAAGTCATAGTCTGATAATTCGAGTCGAATTCTAGTCAATTTTGAGGATGGATTTTTATGCGAAAATAGTGCAATAAGGGGTCTATGGTCTGTTACTACAGTGAATTTTCTGCCATACAGGTATGGTCTAAAAAATTGTATGCCCCAATGAATTCCTAATAGTTCCTTTTCAATAACTGATTTATTTCTTTCATGTTTGCTTAAAGATTTGCTTGCCTATGATATAGGCAAGTCGTTACCAATTTCTCCTTGTGAAAGTACTGCTGCCAAAGCTACATTTGAGGCGTCTGTGGTCAGTATAAAAGGTTTCTCAAAATCGGGATATTGCAATATAGGTGGGTTCTTTAGTCTGTCTCTTAATGTGTCAAATGCTTTTTGACAATCTTTTGTCCATTCAAATTTAACTTTCTTTTTTAATAAATTATTGAGGCAAGTTGCTATTTTAGCAAAGTCCGGAATGAATCTTCTATAGTAATTACAGAAGGCTATGAATCTTCTAACTTGATCAGAATTCTTTGGAATAGGGTATTGTTCAATAATTTCGTATTTTGTTGGGTCGGTTTTTATACCGTCTTTTGTAATAAGATGTCCTAAATATAGGACTTCTGGTTTTAAGAAGCAACATTTTTCAGCATTTAGTTTTAAATTGTACTGTTTTAATATTTCGAATACTCTTATGAGATTTTCATTGTGGTATTTAAGGCTGCATCCGAAAATAATTATATCATCTACATATAGGAATGCTTCAGATTCCAAACCAGATAATGCTATAGTAAGCATTCTCTGAAAATTGTTTGATGATATTTTTAGCCCAAAGGGTAGTCTATTGTATTGATAGTGACCGCTGTTAGTGGAAAATGCTGTAATTGGTCTTGAATTTGTATCTAGTTCTATCTGATGAAACGAACTTGTCATATCGAGGGTTGAAAAGAATTTTCCTCGTCCTAGTTTGTCTAAAACGTCTTAAAGCCTTGTTAGGGGGAATTTGTCGTTTACTATTTTGTCATTTAAACGTCTGTAATCTACAACTAAACGCCATTTCTTTATGTTATCTTGTCCTTTTTTAGGAACTAATAATAAAGGAGAGTTGTATGGACTAATTGATGGCTCTATTATATTGTCTTGTAGTAGTTTTTGTACTTGTCTGTATATTTCATTTAACTGTGAATGTGGTAAACGGTAGTTTTTTATGTATACTGGGGTATTATCGTTTAGTTCTATGTTTTGTTTGTAAAAGTTGTTAGTGGTTAAGGATTCTCCTTCTAGATGGAATATTTCTTGATATTGTTTTAATATGTCGTGCAAAGCTTTCCGTTTTGCGTCGTCATAGTCTTCGAATTTAATTGTTCTTAGTAATTCTTGAAATCTATTTTCTGAATAATGTTTGTCGTCCAGATGATTGATTCTATAAATGTTATAGTATTGTAAAGGTATTGTAGCTAGTTTAAGATATGACAATCGTATGGGTGTTTCTAATGTATTATATATATATATTATACTACGCTATCTTCACCTATTTCAATATTGATTTTTAATATTTTTTCACTTCTTGGTGGTATAATAACGTTTCTTGAATGTTTTGCGTTAGTTTCTATCGGAATTGTGATAATATCTTCATTTATGTAAGCACTTATAGTTTGTGTATCGTAATTTATTATACAGTTGTATTTATAAAAAAAATCCATTCCTAAAATTCCGTCTGTGTTTATTGCAAAGTCACTGTTCACTAGATAAAATTTATGTTTGAAACAATGTTCTCCCAGTACTGTTTCTAATTCAGTCGATCCAAGAGTCTCTGTATATTCTTTAGTTATGCCATTTAGTCTAAAAATATCTTGTTCAAATATATTATATCCGTGTATAACATTTTCTTTGCAAAGGGATATGTCAGAACCAGTATCTAATAAGAAAGTCAGTTTGTAAGTCAGGTTTTTGATTGATAGATATATAAAGTTTGAGGTGTTAGGATATATTGTGTGAATCTGTAATTTTCCCTTTCTGGAGATTCGTTCTGAGTCTCCAGGGTTTCTTCGTTTCCCTGTTGGTTTATTGTGCGTACGTTTGGGTGGTTGTTGTAATTGTTGTTTCTTTGATTTGAATGGTTATTATTGTTATGATTGCTCCTATTATTTCTGTTGTGCGCGTTATTTGTATCTACTGTTGGTGTTGTTTGGATTCCTGTTATAAATGTTAAAATTTCTATTGTTGTTGTTGTAGTTTCTGTCATTTCTGTTGCGATTATTGTATCTGTTATTGTTATTATTGTTGCGAAAAAAATTTTTCCGTCTTGAATTATTGTTGTTCCTAATTTCTATATTTTGATTATTATTTCTATTTATTTGTAGGGTTTTAAATGTATCTGATAGGTTTAACGATCTTTCTTGTGCACTAGCAATTTCGTAAGCTTGGGATAAAGTCTTTGGTTGGGCTGCTATAACTGCTATACGTATCTGCTCATATAGACCTTCCTGAAAAATTTCTAGTGCTAACCTTTCATTAAGTTTCTTCATTAAAGAGCGGAATGTTTCATTTGTATTTACTCCTAGTTCTGATATTTTAGATATTGTTAACTCTGCAATCAATGAATTTATTTTTTCTTTATAGTTTAATACGTTACCCTTTTGTCTAGTATTTTTTAGTTCAAAGTGAATGCTGTTTGCTGTCTTTGTAGATTTGAAGTTTTTAGTCAAAGAAGCTTTTAATTCGTCCAATGTTGCTGGTGTTTGTTCTATTGTTAGAATATCCCTGACTCTATCGTTCATTTTCATTGCTAACACATATTTTATTAAATGGGTTTTTCCTTGCACATTTAAATCATCATAGATCATTCCGACCATTGATAAAAAAGTTTCAAGGTGTTTTGCCTTTCCATCAAATATCGGGATTATCTCCGATGCCTGTTTACCGTTGAAATTAGACATTTTTGGTTCTATTATTTCTTCTGTTTCTTCGCTAGACATTGACTCTAATTCTAATGCTTCTTCACTAGATAATTCCTTACTGTTTCCTATAATACTATCCAATGCTATCTGTTTTAATTCTTTGAATTCATTAATTTTTATTTCTCTCTCTATTTTTGGTAGAATCGCAATTAATTTACCGTATTTTTTTACTGAGTTGTTTGATTAATTTTATCTTTTGTATAATAGTTTCTTTGGTGCATTTTCTATTACAATAAGTATTTTATGTAATATATTTTATACATTTTGTACTCTATTACTAATAATATCTCTTCTTATATAATTTCTTGTTAATTTATACAATCCAAATAAAACTAAGATAATTAAAAATACTATTATTATTTCCTGGCTTATAGTAATTTTGTTGTCATTAATGGCGTATGCATTTGCATTGCCTTCCATTTTCGCGTCGTTTATTCCCATTGATTGTTCTATGTTTTTTAATATTGTCTCGAGTCTATCTTCTTCTGTTAGTTCAAACGTGTGCATCGCCTAGAAATTCTTCCATCCTTCAGATTATAATTTTTTTAGTTCTTCTATTAGTATCTGCTTCTGTTTTCCTTGACTTTTTTTGTATTATATTTTGTCTCAATTTGCACTCGGCCCGAAATCGTCTTTTTCTTCCACCTCTCTTTTTGGGTTTTGTCAATTTTGTTTCCTTTTCGATGATGTTTGATATCGTCTTCTTCTTTTGCCTTTCCCTATATTCCTCGATGGTCAAGGGCTTTGGTCCGGCGTGTTTCGGTGTTGGAGTGTATGGGTGGTGTTTCCGTCGTCCTGTTATTGATTGGTTCCGGAACGTATTCCTCCCATTTTTTAAAGATGTCGTCTATTTCTTTCTGCGTAGTCATTCAATATGTTTTTCAAATTTTTTTTTTTTTTAGAGGATCTTTCTAAAGCTGTTGTCAAAGTGGTAGGTCTTTTAAAAAATTTAAAGGTTCCTTTTAAGGACCTTTTTTAGTTTTGTAGGATCTTTTAGTTTGGCAGGATCGCCATGTAATGAATTTTTCCTATTTTGTTCAAGGTAAGTGTTTTCTTAGCATTTCTGCCGTTTTGCTTACGAGCATCAAAATGCCCTTTTTGCGAGAATTAATAACAAGTCGATTTGAAATGCAAATTAATTCTAATTTTATTGAACAAAATTCAATTCTTATATAGTAAAATTTCCTACTGGTCAGCATTTTCATAAAATTACCAAAAATTCATTTCACATAACCAAAAATGATATTGGATTACAAATCAAAAGTTTCTCACGGTAAAACATTCAACATACAATTTCTGCTGACCATACATAAATTTATTTTACTTAATAATTAATAAACCAATTTGTATTTTTGGTTTTATGTTATCTGCAGTCTTGCTCATATGTATACGAGCATATAATTATTATTTACAGTGTTGCGCATAAGTGCACATACACTACAATATCATGGCGGTCGGTAGAACTTTGGCCAGCGAATATATTATCTTTAATGTCACTCCATTGCGGATTACACGTAAATGTTATAAATAAATCTGGTCCACCGTAATGACGCACATAAATCATTGAATCCTGCGCGTACTCATGCATATGACGAAGGTCGTGCATAATATATTTAAATATTTAAGTGTTTAGTGATTTATTTGTATTTAATTTATTTCATAGATCCCCGAAATTGTGATTTAGAATAATTAAGTATATAAATTAAATTAATGGTTTGACTAAAATTTAATTGTAATGAATTTCAAAACGAATTGTATTTCAGTTTTTCAAAATATTAACTCAAATATTTCGAAATGATTGCAGTGTTCACTAAAATGGCTATAACTCATGAACCAATACACATACAGAAACCGTATGTATATAGTGGTATTGATGTCACCTTTCAAATAAATTTTGAAGAAACAAAATCGGTTCTCGCATTCAGGAGAACATCAATTACAATGCAACTTATTTTTATATATATACACAAATATATATAAGTTGCATTGTGTTAGTAATTGATGTTGTCTGGAATGCGGGAACCGATTTTGCTTCTGAAAAATTTATATGAAAGGTGACGTCAATACCAAGGTTTTTGTGTAAATACAGTTTCTGTATGTGTATTGGTTCGTGAGTTATAGCCATTTTAGCGGCCACTGCAATAATTTCCAAATATTTGAGTTAATATTTTGAAAAACTGAAATACAATTCGTTTTTAAATTCATTACAATTAAATTTTGGTCCAACCTTTTATTTAATTTATATACTTAGCTATTTTAAATCACAACTTCGGGAATCTATGAAATAAATTACATAT
Source organism: Linnaemya vulpina (assembly GCA_963675445.1). Taxonomy (NCBI): domain Eukaryota; kingdom Metazoa; phylum Arthropoda; class Insecta; order Diptera; family Tachinidae; genus Linnaemya; species Linnaemya vulpina. The sequence goes on from OY776281.1 coordinate 38,876,341, forward strand.
AAATACAACACTAAAAACATAAATATTTGAATACATTATGCACAGCTCAGGTCATATGCATGAGTACGCGCATGGTGCAATGACTTATGTGCGTCATTCCGATCGACCAGATTTGTTTATAACATTTACGTGTAATCCACAATAGAGTGACATTAAACATAATTTATTCGCTGGCCAAAGTCCTACCGACCACCATTATATCACTGCCCGTGTTTTAAGAAGTGTTTTATGCTTAAGCCATTTTCTAGAAGTGTTCTTTTATTTTATCTAATCTTAAACTACTTAATCATATGTACATCGATCATATATATTAAATAACAGGGTGACCTGTAGATCCATTATGCAGATATACAGATTACTCACGTAGTCTACGTAAACGTACACAATAACTATACAACATCTCCCTTTACAAATAATGTACAAAATAAAAATTAAATAAAACGTATTATTTATAAAATCAGAAATTAATTAAAAACTAATTATGCATTAAATATATTATTTTAAATATTAAATTAAGAAAAGTAGCAATTAATTATGTATTAAATAAATTGTAGAATTATATATTAATAAAAATTCTATGCATATTATATATCAAGCTTTTCCGGTATTTTTACAATTCTTCCCCTCCTAGTTACATACTGTCCATCCTGAGAACCAGATCCCTCTCTCTTTTCCACTACCTCTTCCATCCTCGCGTTATCCTCTGTACCACAATCAATCTTATGTCTTTCACAGTCACTATTACTGATGATGTTTTCAGTACCCGTACTGTTCCTGGGCGACTTCTTTATATGTTCTAAGCTTCTTCTAAAAAGTGATCCTTTACTGTCTAAAACTACAAAAGATCTAGGTTCCCTGCAAACTTCAACTACCTCTCCATCAACCCAACAACCTAAGGGTGTTTTCTTAAACATTATCTGATCTCCTTTATCAACTAATTCATGCCTTTTAGACTTCCTGTTGTAATATTCTGAACATTTTTGCAAATTTGATTCTAATCTATTTTCATATTCCTTGATATTAACTAACCTTGGCCTGAAATTGTCTACCACAGACGGAACACGAGTACGTAAAGAACGTGACATTAACAGTTCCGAAGGACTTGGCAAATATCCTTTTGGTGTTGTCCTATAGTGTAATAAGGCGATATAAGGGTCAGAATTACTTTCCAATGATTTCATCAGCAAATTTTTTACTGTCTGCACTGTCCGCTCAGCCAAACCATTTGATCTTGCTAAATATGGACTCGAAGTCTTGTGTTCTATTCCCCAGTCCTCACAAAAAAGCTCAAATTCTCTTGAATTAAAGGGTGGGCCATTATCAGATATAAAAATGGACGGAATACCATGTCTGGCAAAAATTGATTTAAGTCTCTTTACTACGTGAAGTGCACTATAACCTTGATTTAATAATTCAATCTCTACAAACTTTGAATAGTAATCAACTACTAGAAGATACATTTTTCCTCGAAACTCAAAAAGATCACACCCAAGTTTATACCAAGGCACATCTATAATCTCATGAGGCATCAACTCTGGCCTTGTGTTGGATCTCGCATGTCTTAGACAAATTTCGCAGTTCGATACTATATTTTCAATGTCATTATATATATTTGGCCAATATACAGACTGTCGTGCCAGATTTTGGCATCTAGTGACCCCCATGTGTCCCTCATGAATCCTACTCATGACCATCTTTCTAAGACTCTTCGGGATCATTATCTGATGATTCTTAAGCAAAATGTCCCCCAAAATACTAATGTCCTCCTTTATCCTGTAATAGGGTGCCACTTCTTCATCAACTTCTTTCCGATTCCTAGGCCAACCATTCCTTACGTAAGTCATAATTTTCAAAAATGTGCCATCCTTTCCAGTATGTTCCCTTACCATATTCATATTTGCAAATGGAGTTTCCATATGTGAAGCAATAAAATTACAATGTAATGAAACTTCTGCATCCATCTCAGGTAATGTCGTATGCTCTAATGGTGCTCTGGAAAGCGTATCTGCTATCTTCAAACATGTTCCTGGCCTGTACATTAATGAAATCCCATAACACTGCAATCTCAACATAAGTCGTTGAAGTCTAGGAGGAATTTTATAAAGAGGCTTATCGAAAAGACTAACTAAGGGCTTGTGATCCGTCTCAACTATTACTTTAGACCCATAAACATACTGATGGAACCTTGTACAACCAAAGAGAATGGCCAAAAGTTCCTTTTCTATTTGGGCATAGTTCTTTTGTGTCTCAGTCAAGGAAACAGAAGCATAAGCAATAGAATTTTTTCCATGTAAAATTGTAGCCCCAAGTGCAAATTGCGACGCATCAACAGATAAAATAATTTCCTTATTTGAATCAAAATAAGTTAGAACTGGTGTCGTTGTTATCGCCCTTTTAAGGTTATCAAACTCTGCTTCATGCACTGGTGTCCAATGCCACTGAACTTCCTTTTTTAAAAGTTCCCTTAAATTTTTATTCCTCAAAGACAAATTTTCTATAAAAGACCCTAAGTAGTTTATCATTCCCAAGAAACGTTGTAAATCCTTAACATTCACTGGTCTTGGCATTTGAAGTATTGCCCTTATTTTTTCCTCATCAGGTCTTACCCCTGATCTGTCAAATAAATGTCCTAAAAATTTTACCTCAGTCTTGAAAAAACTGCACTTAGACCTGTTAAATTTTAGACCTACGTCCCTAGCCCTGAGAAGCACCCTTTCCAGAATTTTTCCATGTTCTTCAATAGTTGATGAAAATATCAAAAAATCATCAATATAAATGACGAGTCCAGGAATATCTCCAAAAAGATTAACCATCTGTGCATGAAAAATCTCAGGGGCTGCATTAATACCAAAAGGAAGCCTTAAAAATCGAAAACGACCAAATGGTGTGTTAAATGTACAAAGTTTTGAAGACTTTTCACCCAATGGTATCATCCAAAAACCACTATTAGCATCTAATGTTGAAAAATACTTAGATCCATTCAACTTTGCCTTACATTCCTCAATATTAGGAAATGGATGGTGAGGTCTTAGTATAGCCCTGTTTAAATTCCTGGGATCTAAACAAATCCGTAAACTACCATTTGGTTTGGTGACAAGAACTATCGAATTAACCCACTCAGTTGGTTCATATTCAGGGACAATTACACCCAAATTAATCATCCTGTCTAACTCTGTCTTTAAACTGTCATGCAATTTAAAAGGTATTCTACGAGGAGGTTCCACCACAGGTATAACGTCATCCTTTAACATAAAATTACATTCATTTTTTAAAAGTCCAAGGCCACTGAACACACTAGAATACTTTTCAATAACTTCATTTATTGAAATATTATTAACCTGCTTGATTAAATTCATATTTACAGCACTTTCAATACCTATTATATTTTTACAATTAATGTCTACAATAAAAAATTTTGTGTTGAAATAATTATTTTTATATAATACTCCTAGTTCTGTTGTTCCTAACACCGGAATTTTTTCTCCACTAAATGTACAAATTAGAGTCCTAGACTTCTTTAATTTATTCTTAATATTTAACAAATCAGCTGTCCTCCTCGACATAATGTTGGCCTGTGCTCCCGTATCTATTTGAAAAAATATTTTGTTTCTATTTATTGTTACCTCCACACACCATTCTTTTACATTTTTCTCGTCCTTAGTTACGGCTCCCACAAATAAATCTTCTTCTTCTTCCGTTTCACCATCGACAACCACTTGCTTGATACTTCTCTTTACTAAACACATTTTAGCAAAGTGACCGATTTTACCACATTCATAACATTTAGCCCCTTCTGCTGGACATCTAAAGTTGTGAATTTGACCACACTTCATACAATTTGTCTTATTGTAGTTGTTGTTTTTGCCACTTTTGTATCTACTCTCTTGATTATCAAATCTTTTTTGCTGATATTGCTTTTGGGTATTTCTTTTAGTGACCACATTGATGAAACCTTCAGTGCACACATCTTGCTGTAATATTGTAGAATTCTGTTTTGCAATCACCATCGTGTTAGCAATAGACACTGCCTTTTCTAATGAAATATCCCCTTCTGTTAAAAGTCTCTCTCGTATGTTAGATAATTTTGGCGCTAAACCACATATGAATATGTCACGTATTAACGCTTCTCGCAGATCTTTAAACTCACAGTTTAAACTTAAGTTTTTCAATATTGTAACAAATTCATCTATTGTTTGATCTTCTTGCTGCTTGTACGTAAAAAATGTATGCCTTTCCATGACAATGTTAATTTTGGGTACAAAAAATGCCGCCATTTTGTTTACCAAATCTTCATATTTTACAGTATCGATATCAAAATCAAAAGAGTTGAAAATTTCTAATGATTTGCTGCCAAGATAGTGCAACATCAATGCCACCTTTCTTTTGTCCGATTGTGATTCCAAGTCCGATGCTCTTAAAAATATTTTAAATTGAGTGTGCCACATTTTCCACTCTTTAGCCAAGTTTGGCGCTTTTATGTTTATAGGCTGCAAAGTAGCAGCAAACAATTGACTACTGCTTGGTTTCTCCTCTTCTCGAGACATTTTCTTTTAGTTAAAAATCTTTCCACTTTTTAGTTTAAAATTTATTTTTTTTTTTAGACACTTCTGACACCATGTTTTATGCTTAAGCCATTTTCTAGAAGTGTTCTTTTATTTTATCTAATCTTAAACTACTTAATCATATGTACATCGATCATATATATTAAATAACAGGGTGACCTGTAGAGCCATTATGCAGATATACAGATTACTCACGTAGTCTACGTAAACGTACACAATAACTATACAACAAGAAGAAATTGAAAGCGCTTATTGGTTTTAGCGTGAAATCTAAAGTGTTTGGTGAAGTGAAGTTCTGGATGTATTCTGTGGAGTGGCAAAAGCGTGGTTTGCCACACGCTCAAATTTCAATATGGTTGGTGAATAAAATCACAGCGCATGAAGTTGACAATGTCATATGTTCTGAAATTCCATATCAAATAAGTGATCCTGAATTATATGATGTTGTTGTGCAAAATATGATACACGGTTCATGCACAGCCCACGTCATATGCATGAGCACGCGAATAAGAAATCTGTTGAAGCTTTGGAAAGAACAATGAAAGATCTCCGAGATAACTCAGAGTTGTTTTGTGGTGCGTTTATTTTATTGTCAAGCGATTTTAGGCAAACATTACACGTCATTCCTAGATGATTTTAGCACTTGTTTTTAAGAAATCATATATTTCTTTTAGTAGCATACTAGCGAACCCCCTGCACACTTCGTAGTGCAAAAAAGAAATTAAAAAAATTAATTCGAATTGATTTAAATCAGTGATAAACTGCTTTTATTGTAATGCTCTGTGGTAAACAACATTTGTTCTTTTTCCATTTTTGGTGAAAATATACAAAAGGGATGGTATGCCAACGCGCGAACACGCTACTGTCCATGTGAGAAGACTGGATGCTCCGCAATGTTTGCCTAAAATCAACGCACCACCAAACAACTCTGAGTTATCTCGGAGATCTTTCATTGTTTTTTCCAAAGCCACAACAGATTTCTTATTCCGTGTATCATATTTTGCACAACAACAACATCATATAATTCGGGATCACTTATTTGATCTGGAATTTCAGAACATATAACATTGTCAACTTCATGTGATGTGATTTTATTCACCAACCATATTGAAATGTGGGCGTGTGGCAAACCACGCTTTTGCCACTCTACAGAATACATCCAGCACTTCACTTCACCAAACACTTTAGATATCATGCTAAAACCCATAAGCGCTTTCAATTTATGCTTAAAAACACGGGCAGTGATATCATGGCGGTCGGTAGGACTTTGGCCAGCGATTATATTACCTTTAATGTCACTCCATTGCGGATTACACGTAAATGTTATAAATAAATCTGGTCCACCGTAATGTGGATGTGTATTGGTTCGTGAGTTATAGCCATTTTAGCGGACACTGCAATAATTTCCAAATATTTGAGTTAATATTTTGAAAAACTGAAATACAATTCGTTCTTAAATTCATTACAATTAAGTTTTGGTCCAACCTTTTATTTAATTTATATACTTAGCTATTTTAAATCACAACTTCGGGGTCTATGAAATAAATTACATATAAATACAACACTAAAAACATAAATATTTGAATACATTATGCACAGCTCAGGTCATATGCATGAGTACGCGCATGGTGCAATGACTTATGTGCGTCATTCCGATCGACCAGATTTGTTTATAACATTTACGTGTAATCCGCAATAGAGTGACATTAAAGATAATTTATTCGCTGGCCAAAGTCCAACCGACCGCCATTATGTCACTGCCCGTGTTTTAAGTAGAAATTGAAAGCGCTTATTGGTTTTAGCGTGAAATCTAAAGTGTTTGGTGAAGTGAAGTTCTGGATGTATTCTGTGGAGTGGCAAAAGCGTGGTTTGCCACACGCTCAAATTTCAATATGGTTGGTGAATAAAATCACAGCGCATGAAGTTGACAATGTTATATGCTCTGAAATTCCATATCAAATAAGTGATCCTGAATTATATGATGTTGTTGTGCAAAATATGATGCACGGTTCATGCACAGCCCAGGTCATATGCATGAGCACGCGAATAAGAAATCTGTTGAAGCTTTGGAAAGAACAATGAAAGATCTCCGAGATAACTCAGAGTTGTTTGGTGGTGTGTTTATTTTATTGTCAAGCGATTTTAGGCAAACATTACACGTCATTCCTAGATGATTTTAGCACTTGTTTTTAAGAAATCATATATTTCTTTTAGTAGCATACTAGCGAACCCCCTGCACACTTCGTAGTGAAAAAAAGAAATTAAAAAAATTAATTCGAATTGATTTAAATCAGTGATAAACTGCTTTTATTGTAATGCTCTGTGGTAAACAACATTTGTTCTTTTTCCATTTTTGGTGTAAATGTTGGCAACAATATTCAATAAGTAATATACTCTTTATTGCAACTCTGTATAGTTACTGTGTAGTACAAGTGTGTTATACTTTAACCGCTTTTTGTTACCTTTGTATGTATTATAGAAATTGATTACTTCTCAATAAAAGCTCGTTTTAACAACAGGTTATGGGCCCAGACTCGCGTTTTTTTTAAATCGTTTTTTGCATTGAAAATTTAATTTGAGAATTTCAAGATGAATGCAACAATTGCACAATTTCCTAAATTAACAAATAATAACTACCATGTGTGGAAATTCAACATGGAGTTGCTGCTGTTGGAGAGGGAGCTGTGGCACGTTGTTGTTGGCGAATCTCAAGTGAATGATGCAAAGTGGCTGGCGCAGGATGGAAGAGCCAGGGCGGCTATAGGTCTAGCTGTTGATGAATCACAAAAGATTTTGATCAAACACTTAAAAACTGCGAAGGAGTTTTGGGATACACTGAAAAAGCACCATGAAAAAGCGAATATGTCCAACAAAGTGAGTCTTCTGAGGCTGATGTCTTCTAAGAGGTTGGTAAGTGGCCAAAGTATGGATGATCACATCAATGAGTTCCTGTCAATCGTCGATCGTTTGAGAGATTTGGGAGAAAAACTGGAGGAGCATAAAACTGTAGCATTTTTGCTTGGAACATTGCCTGACGACTACAACAATTTGATTTCTTCATTAGAAATGCGTCCGGAAGCAGATCTCACGATTGATTTCGTTAAAGAGAAGTTGATACAGGAATACAAAAGAAAATCTGGGTGTGAACAAGAAGGTGATACAGCATTTAAAGTCCAGAAGAAGGGAAAATTCGTACCAAAGTGTTACTCGTGTGGTAAACCGGGACACTTGAAGAAGGACTGCACCAATAAAAAGAAAAATAATAATCGTGCCAATGTGATAAAGGACGATGGAGATATCTGTTTTTGTGTGATGCAACGAAAACCAAATTCTGAGTGGTTCGTAGACTCTGCGGCGACAAACCACATGTGTTGTGAAGAAAAATATTTTACAAACTTGAGTAAACAATCTAATACAGTGTACATGGCGAATGGCACAGAGGTTAAAGTGTGTGGAGTGGGTGACTGCAAGTTATTTTGCGAAAATAAAGAAATTTGTGTTCGAAACGTTCTTTTCATTCCCGAATTAGATGGAAGTCTGTTATCTGTTCGGAGATTGACTGATATAGGTTTTGAGGTTATGTTCGATGAAACAGGTTGCAAAATTTCTAAAGATGGAAAAACTCACGCCACAGGTTACCTGCACAATAATTTGTTCGTACTAAATCATAGTGATAAAGCTATGAATATATCAGAATGTAAAAGTGATTGTATTCACACGTGGCATCGTAGATTTGGGCACAGAAATGTACAAGACATAAATGAATCTGTCTCTAAGGCACTTGTACAAGGTATAAAAATAAAGAAGTGCAACTGTTCATTTAATTGCGAAATTTGTTTGCGGGGAAAGTTAACGCGCAATAAATTTCCCAAATCATCGGTATCGAAGTCTAAGGAAATTTTAGACTTAGTGCATTGCGATTTGTGCGGCCCAATGCAGAATGCTACACCAGGTGGCAATAAGTACTTCATGACGCTGATTGATGATTACAGTCGGTATTGTACTGTTTACTTCCTACCATCGAAAGACATGGCGTACGAAAAAATAAAAGAATTTGTTGAAAGATCAAAAAATCAACTGGGTAAGCGACTAAAAGTTCTCAGAACGGATCGTGGTGGTGAGTTCGTGAATAAGCGAATGCAGCAATACTTTAGAGATAAAGGTATAGTTCACCAGCTGACGGCACCGTACACTCCTGAGCAGAATGGAGTGGCGGAGCGGAAAAACAGAAGCCTAATGGAAATGGCAAGATGCATGCTGTATGATGCAGACATGGGCATCAAATTTTGGGCTGAGGCAGTTAACAGCGCTAATTACATTCAAAATCGTCTTTCGTCTTCTGCCGTAGATGCAACACCGTTCGAGTTATGGCATGGAAAACTTCCAAATTTGAAGCACATTCGTATTTTTGGCGCTGTGGCGTATGCTCAAATCAACAAACAAAAACGTAGAAAATTAGACGAAGTGTCTGTCAAATGCAAATTAGTCGGGTATTCAGAGGAGTCTAAAGCATATCGTTTGTTGAATACCGAGTCAAATAAAATCATAGTAAGCCGTGATGTAAGGTTTTTGGAACCTGAACTTTATATTTGCAATGCTGAAAATGGTGAAGGTGGCGCTGTTGGTGGTGGTGATGCTTCTGGTGGTGATGACGATGATGCTGTTGACGTCAGTGTTGCTGATGAAGGTAATAGTAGTGTAGTTACTGTTTTACTAGCAAATAAGTCTTCTGTTGATGATATCGGTGATGGCTGTGAGATGAATTCTCTACCAAATGTATCTTCCAATGTTGTAATTGTTGAAACACCAAATGAAGATGATATTGAAACAATAGATGATGATGAGTTTTTTGGTTTTGATTCCGTGGAAGAATTTTCGTCTTCATCTGATTCTGAACCACAGGCTGCTCCCAGAACATCTCTAAGGAGTAACAAAGGTATACCTCCGAAAAAGTATGGTTTCAAAATTTGCGATGAAAATGATCCTGTGAGTTATGAAGATGCTTTGTCTGGATCAGAGAGCAAATATTGGTTGAAAGCAATGGAAGAAGAAGTCGAGGCACTACAAGGCAACAATGCATGGGATTTAGTAGAAGCCCCCAAAAATTGTAAACTAGTAGACTGCAAGTGGGTATACAAAACTAAGTACTTGGTAAATGGTGAGAAAAGGTATAGAGCTAGACTGGTTGCAAGGGGATTTTCCCAGAAATATGGAGATAGTTATGATGAAATATTTGCACCAGTCGTAAAAACGTTATCGAGATTTTAAAATCTCAATTTGAAATTAATGATTTAGGAGATCTAAGACTTTACTTAGGTATTGAAGTTATAAATGAAAACGGAATTTACTATTTATCTCAAAGAAAATACATCAACAAAATCTTGGATGATTATAAGCTGCAAGATGCAAAAGTTTCATCCATTCCTATGGATCCTGGTTATCTGAAGGCGAATTCTGAGAATGGCTTTGACAACAACAATTTATATCGTAAAGCTGTTGGTTCGCTGTTATACGTTTCGAATAATACACGTCCCGACATTGCTGTCGCTATATCAATTTTGTCTCGAAGAATAAGCAAGCCTACCGATAATGATTGGACCGAATTGAAACGTGTTATGAAATATCTCAAGGGAACTATCGAGCTGAAGTTGTGTGTGGGTTCTAGATCAAACTTAGAATTAAAAGGCTTTGCTGATGCTGACTGGGCTGGAGATCTGAAAGACCGTAAGTCAACTAGTGGTTTTATTTTTAAGCTTGGTGACGCTGTAATTAGTTATGCAAGCAGAAAACAACAAAATGTTACTTTGTCATCCACCGAGGCTGAATTCGTTTCTCTTGCGGAAGCTTCTCAAGAATTTCTATGGCTTGTTCAGCTTATGAAAGAATTTGAAGTTGACCTTCGTAACCCAGTAATTTTTGAAGACAACCAGAGCTGTTTGAAATTACTAAAAGATGAGAAGATATCACCAAGAAGCAAACACATAGACATTAAGTATTATTTCGTTCGTGATTTATTGAAATCTAAAAAGTATCATTTAAGTATTGTCCTACTGAGTCTATGTTGGCTGACATTCTAACAAAACCCCTACAGAAAGTGAGAATATGTAAAATTAGAGAGTTAGTTGGTTTATGTAAATGATCTTTTGTATTATATCTTTATTTTTTTAATGAATTTATATTGAAGTCTAATTTGAATTAACGAATATTTAAGGCAATATTTGTAATATTGAGAAGGGGTGTTGGCAACAATATTCAATAAGTAATATACTCTTTATTGCAACTCTGTATAGTTACTGTGTAGTACAAGTGTGTTATACTTTAACCGCTTTTTGTTACCTTTGTATGTATTATAGAAATTGATTACTTCTCAATAAAAGCTCGTTTTAACAACAGTAAATATACAAAACCGATGGTTTGCCAACGCGTGAACACGCTACATAGAACTGTCCATGTGAGAAGACTGGATGCACTAAATTCACTCCACAAATTTCTAAAGATTGGCCTTGCGCCTAATTAATGGTAATCGCAAACGCAATGCGAATAGGAAACTGAAGTTGTTAAATTCAAATGGTATATCAGACGGAGTCATTGGGATACGTGGAATGAACACATCTTCGCCTTTTAATTTTCCAGTTAAAATAGTAGCTTCAATTACATAAGCCATCAAACTTTTAATAGCAAGTCTTGTTCCATTACACAAACGGGGTCGATTGATATTACGAAGCATACTAATAGTGGCTTCAACTTTCTATTGGAGATTATACGGAGGCAATATTGTTAGGTCCAACGAATTCAAAAATTCTTTTGGATAATTCACAACATCTCCTTCATTGGTAACAGTATCGACAGACTTGTACAACACCACTTCGCCAGGAATATTTGATGGTATAGCCTTGTTTAATTCAGTAACATCTTTGTTCTCTGCCGATAAAATTGCTCTGGCAGTCAACCATGCATAGAATGTATATTGTTGTGCTATGTTAGTGAAAACACATTCAATTAAATCCTCTTTTGACTGTAAGAACCAACAAAAATCATTTGGGAATGTTATCAATCCAGTGTCATCAATAGGCATTGCACCATTCTTAATTTTCAGCAATTGATTAGAGAACTTATCAGCAGATAGATCATTCTGCAACTGAACACGAACGTTGGTAGCGAGTTTTAATATTTTAACAAATCTCCGTAATATGAAGACTTTAAGCAAGCGTTAATTTCATCGGCAGATGTCGACCTAAGAATGAACCGCAATGTTTGCCTAAAATCAACGCACCACCAAACAACTCTGAGTTATCTCAGAGATCTTTCATTGTTCTTTCCAAAGCCACAACAGATTTCTTATTCCGTGTATCATATTTTGCACAACAACAACATCATATAATTCAGGATCACTTATTTGATCTGGAATTTCAGAACATATAACATTGTCAACTTCATGTGATGTGATTTTATTCACCAACCATATTGAAATGTGGGCGTGTGGCAAACCACGCTTTTGCCACTCTACAGAATACATCCAGCACTTCACTTCACCAAACACTTTAGATATCATGCTAAAACCCATAAGCGCTTTCAATTTATGCTTAAAAACACGGGCATTGATATTGTAATGAATTTTTCCTATTTTGTTCAAGGTAAGTGTTTTCTTAGCATTTCTGCCGTTTTGCTTACGAGCATCAAAATGCCCTTTTTGCGAGAATTAATAACAAGTCGATTTGAAATGCAAATTAATTCTGATTTTATTGAACAAAATTCAATTCTTATATAGTAAAATTTCCTATTGGTCAGCATTTTCATAAAATTACCAAAAATTCATTTCACATAACCAAAAATGATATTGGATTACAAATCAAAAGTTTCTCAAGGTAAAACATTCAACAGACAATTTCTGCTGACCATACATAAATTGATTTTACTTAATAATTAATAAACCAATTTGTATTTTTGGTTTTATGTTATCTACAATCTTGCTCATATGTATACGAGCGTATACTTATTATATACAGTGTTGCGCATAAGTGCACATACACTACACCCTCACCCTTTTTGGTTTTGGGTATTATTAAAAATAAAAAAATTTAAAAAGATTCTTATTATGTATGTGTTTTAAGATTTCTTAATATGTAATTATAGTTGTTTACTTATGAAATAAAATTAGTTTAAAAATTCTTGTTATTGATGTACTTAGAAAAAAAAATTTTGTTACTTAAAATATCTTAATATTTAATTACATTTATGCATATAGGAAATAAACTTCTTTAAATTATTTTTGTGTATACTTTTGACTTTGGTTTTATCTATTTCTATAATAACGTTTAGGTCATCTACATCCAGTACTTTATACGGACCTTTGTATGGTGGATCTAGCTTTTTTCTATTTTCGTTTTTTACCAAAACTAGGTCTCCTATCTTTAGTCTTATTTTGTTTTGTCTTTTTTTTTATTCTAATTTTCTTCTATTCTTTACTTCTATTATTATATCTCTAGCTTTTTGTAGAGAGTGACGAAGTCTAATTTTAAGTTCATTTAAGTAATTCTCTAAATTGTAGATTTTTTTGGGTTCACTCAATTCATCACCTGGTAGTCTAGAAAGTTTTCCATATACCAGCTCGAATGGTGTATAATTAGTATCTACATTGGGAGTTGTGTTAAAAGCGAAAACAAAGTATGGTATCCATTCATGCCAATTGTTGTCTTGTATAAAACTTAGAAAATATTCGTTTAGAACACGATGATTGCGTTCCACTGTTCCCAAAGTTTCATGATGGTAAGGCGTAGAGAAATTTTGTTTTATTTTTAATAATACACAAATCTCTCTCATTAACTCATTAGTAAATTCAGTACCTTTATCTGTTTTGAGAATGTTAAACAAACCGTATTTTAAAATAACTTGTTCTACTAGAGTTTTGGCTACAGTTTTGGCGTCTTTCGATTTAATCGGACAAGCTATCACATATTTCGTCAGTTCACATTGCATTGTAAGTATGTATCTAAAATCCTCTGACGGTCTTAGTGGTCCAACTGTGTCCATTACTATAATGTCAAAACTACTTGATGGTGTATCTGTCACAGAAAAAGGGTCTTTTGTATGCCTTAATTGCTTATTCTTTTGGCACGATTCACATGTTCTTACATAGTTTTTAACCATTTTGTTCATGTTTTTCCAAATAAATCTCTGTTTTAATTTTGTTAATGTCTTTCTTATTCCGAAATGTCCACTATGAGGTGAATTATGAAATTCTTCTATTAACCTGTATTGTTTTATGTTATCATTTACTCTCTTTGGCATTCTGTATATAATTATATCGATGTCATTATTTTCTAATTTATTATATTCTTCTTTCAATTTCTCTACCGGTATATATTTAAATATTTCATCATTATCATATAGTACGTACTTTTTATTCTTCAATTTCTTAATTTTCAATAAAAGTTTCTCCATAAATGTTTCTGAAAACATTGGATTTTCGTTTCTATTGCATATCACGCGTTTAATTTTATCATTATATTCATTCTGCAAATTATTATTATCATTATTTTCATATATAAATTTTATTCTTTGAAGCTTCTTTATATCATTTATTGATATACATTCCCACATATGGAGGTGATCAGTCTCCTGTTGGGATATGTAATTCTTTTTCTTGTTATTTATTTCAATTCTATCTTCTTTATTTTTATTAAGCATGCTACGTGTTATTTCCAGAGTTTTTCTTTCTTTTTCATCAATACAGAGTGGAATCATTTCTTTTAATATTTTTGAGTTTATTTCAATACGAGATAACGCGTCTGCGTTAGTGTTATTTGCTCCCTTTTATATATAATATCAAAGTCATAGTCTGATAATTCGAGTCGAATTCTAGTCAATTTTGAGGATGGATTCTTATGCGAAAATAGTGCAATAAGGGGTCTATGGTCTGTTACTACAGTGAATTTTCTGCCATACAGGTATGGTCTAAAAAATTGTATGCCCCAATGAATTCCTAATAGTTCCTTTTCAATAACTGATTTATTTCTTTCATGTTTGTTTAAAGATTTGCTTGCCGTTGATATAGGCAAGTCGTTACCAATTTCTCCTTGTGAAAGTACTGCTGCCAAAGCTACATTTGAGGCGTCTGTGGTCAGTATAAAAGGTTTCTCAAAATCGGGATATTGCAATATAGGTGGGTTCTTTAATCTGTCTCTTAATGTGTCAAACGCTTTTTGACAATCTTTTGTCCATTCAAATTTAACTTTCTTTTTTAATAAATTATTGAGGCAAGTTGCTATTTTAGCAAAGTCCGGAATGAATCTTCTATAGTAATTACAGAAGGCTATGAATCTTCTAAATTGATCAGAATTCTTTGGAACAGGGTATTGTTCAATAATTTCGTATTTTGTTGGGTCGCATCCGAAAATAATTATATCATCTACATATAGGAATGATTCAGATTCCAAACCAGATAATGCTATAGTAAGCATTCTCTGAAAACTGTTTGATGATATTTTTAGCCCAAAGGGTAGTCTATTGTATTGATAGTGACCGCTGTTAGTGGAAAATGCTGTAATTGGTCTTGAATTTGTATCTAGTTCTATCTGATGAAACGAACTTGTCATATCGAGGGTTGAAAAGAATTTTCCTCGTCCTAGTTTGTCTAAAACGTCTTCTAGCCTTGTTAGGGGAAATTTGTCGTTTACTATTTTGTCATTTAAACGTCTGTAATCTACAACTAAACGCCATTTCTTTATGTTATCTTGTCCTTTTTTAGGAACTAATAATAAAGGAGAGTTGTATGGACTAATTGATGGCTCTATTATATTGTCTTGTAGTAGTTTCTGTACTTGTCTGTCTATTTCATTTAACTGTGAATGTGGTAAACGGTAGTTTTTTATGTATACTGGGGTATTATCGTTTAGTTCTATGTTTTGTTTGTAAAACTTGTTAGTGGTTAAGAATTCTCCTTCTAGATGGAATATTTCTTGATATTGTTTTAATATGTCGTGAGTAGTAGGGAACTGTATGTGCTAGGACCATTAAAAATATTAAATTTCAGCAATTATATTTGAAATTTTACAATTTTAATTGCCAAAATTCTCAAATTTCATTTTGTGTGTGTTCGTGTGTGTATTTTTTCCCACGGTTTAATAGGGGCGTTCACATTGTTGTTTTTTTTAATATAATGTTGGGGTAGGCGTGGGAATTTGTCTGTCCATATGTGACCTTGAGAATACATGTCCGTCTGTGTGTGAGCGCGGGAATTTGTGTCTGTCCATATGTGGCTTAGAGAATACATGTCCGTCGTTATGTGAGCGTGGGAATTTCTGTCTGTCCATTTATACTGTGTACGCCTGGTGAATAAAAAAATTTAGAAGCATTTTTAGAAATTTCACTATTTAAAAAGTGTAGTAGTTATATATGGATACCCTTAATGTTTGTGGTTCGTTCCTTCTTGCTGGAGTGAGATTTTTTCTTTTATTTTTTTGCTTATTAAAATTTTGTGTGTTTACTTAAGATTTGTCGTCCAGCAATTCAGTGTTTTTTTTTCTTTTTTTTTTTTGCTTGCAGTGCTTGAGTCTGGAGGAATAATTTGATTATTCTGATCTTGAAGACGTTGTAAAAAAAGAAATTACTATTGCATAAATATTGAAACTGATGTCTTGTTTATTTTATACATGACGATCATCGATGGATTTTATTTGGGGATCTGGATGGTGGTGCGATTTCTGTATTTTGTAGAATATGAATATTTATGCTATGTTTAAGTGTGTGTGTTTTTTGTGTTCTGAGTGGCGGTTGGAATGTCTGCCTCTCAGACAGGCTGTGTGTGTGACGATTGGTGAGTCTGTATGACAGTCCGCTTTCTTGCTTTCCTGGTCAGTATAAAATGTGATAAGATGTACATATTCATGCGTACATAAATATCTACAAATTTATTTCATTTACGCATATACATACAAACAAATAATAAGCGTTTATTCTTTGTGCCCAAATATTCCCTTGACGATTTGAATGAATGAATGAACCATTGTGTATGTTTGTTTGTGTGTTCTCTGAAAAAAATAAATATGTATGTAGGTTTTTTGTTTGAAATAAAAAGACATTTATTTTAATTTTTATAAGCATTTATTTAAAAGTTTGTTAACACATTCATTTTTAAGTAAAATTGCATTCCTTAAGGCACAAGATAGCTACAATAGAGATATATTGAATGCTTAGTTTCCATTTGTTTGAAATTAAGGCAGCCAATGTCTTCAATATTATAAACTGTTTGATGAATAATTTTTTCCAGCCATTTTTTCTTTTCTCCCCCCTTAACATATATTTGTGAATTTCTTATATTCGATTTTAAAAACTTGCAAACGCTTTGAAATGAGACTGATCTATCATTCCAGTTAATATGATGATAGTTTTTTGTTAACCAAACTGCCTCTCTCTGTTTTTTGGCTGATAAACATGCGAAATCAAAAGGAGGTTGTTTTATGATGAAATTGAACCATTCCTTGTTGCTGAAAACTACAGCTAGTTCTTTTGCGATGAAGTCATTTGAATTAGTTTTGAAACCTTGCAAGTCTACAAAAACAATATCACCATCCATGTTATTTAATTTATAAGACCTTCCGGACTTGACCTTTTATTGGTATGTATTCTATTACGCGGTCATGAATAAGAACGCAGTAAGCTGATGTTTTTGCTGGAATATTTGTTGCTGTTTCAAATTCAATTTTTATGTCGATTGGTCCGGTATTGAGCGTTTCGTTTTGGTGACTGACATCAACTACAATAATTGGAGCGTTATTTTTAAACTCTTGACCTGTTAGAAGAGGTTGGGGTTGTTTCATGTAGTAGCTTTGTTGGAATCTTAGATACATATCATATAGAATCGCATAGCGCTCATTTTTGAATTTTATATTAAGATCGTCATATGGATAAGAGCTTGAATTTAAATGTACTTTTAAGTTAGTAAGATCACAATGAACAAACTTGTTTTGTAGTTGAAAGGCAATCAACACAAAACGAGGGCGTTCTTTATTGCGGCCAGTTTCACATTCCATATGTGATTGGTTCCCGTATTAAGGTGTAGATTCATATGACAATCCCAACTACGGAATGCCATTGGTATAGCAGCACCATTATTAAGTATTTTGATCATATTCAATTTACTATGATCAGATAATTGAACATGTGGAATTCTCCATGATATTAGTGAAATTGTAAGTTTTGCTTTCTCAGTGGAAACATTCGAGTGTACAAGATCTTCATCGTTCTTATTACGCAAGAGTATCAATTCATGCTTACCATTTAATAAAACTCAATTGTAGTCTTCAGCGAATCCTAAAAGAAGTTTGAGTGGTACATAGAAATTAAAATTTCCATTTTGAAGATCTATTTTATCAAGTTTATTCCATCCAGCATTTTGCAACACAACGCTTTCCGTAGGTGATAAAGAAACCAAATTTTTTATGGTACTGGTGGCTCCCAAATATCTTGTATGATCAATTTCAATACCATTCTGTTCATAGCGGATTTCATCAAAGAGATATGCAACAAAATTATTTTTCAACTGAAAGTTGGGTGTAGATTTCGATGTTTTTTCGTCTACAACAAGTCCTTCCACATATATATAGCTTTCACTGGGTAACACATATAGATCTTGGTTTTGTATTGAAATTCTTGTTTCATCGTTGTTGTTAAAAGACTGAAGGTATGGTATGTATGTGTGATAATCCTTTTTGATAATATTTTCGTCAGATATTGGTTTATCTAAAACGTCTATTATTGAACTCATTTTGTTTTCAGTTTAAAGTTCAGTGACTTGAGAAAACTCTTGTTTGCTGCTGTAAGCGATTTTTGACGAACAGATCTTTTCAATTGTTGCTTAGGTTGTAACGTTTGAGAATTAGATGTTGCTGTAGTATTCTTCGATATACTCGTGTTGTATATTATCATTATTTAGTTGTCCTTAAATGTATTCGTATTGTAATTTCCTCACCTCTGAAATTAATTAAGTCGCCGTTTTGATCAACCACGCGAAGAGCTAGTGAACTTATCTCTCTGGAGTTTACTGGCAAATAAATAGGATTTTTGGGAATCCCAACTATTTTATATCCAGCCGGTACATTAATCGGAAATTCATGTAGTGTATGAGCTTTAGAATTATTCAAATAAGTATTAACCACAATACTGCTTTCAATCCTCAAGAGATTCACCTTAAAGATATTCACTGGAAGATCAGAGTAATGTTCTTTGTTTGGCGTTAATATTCTGCTATTGAATCCTAAAGGTCTACCTATTGAATTTTCTTTATTAAAATATATTGGTTCCTTAGAGCTGCTGACTTTGACTTGCATTGTATTGTTATTAGCTTCAATCAAAATTTTGTTTTCTGGTCTATATCGTTTGTATTGTTCTTCTATATAGTCAACTATATCATTTAATTCATAAGATCCGATCGGTATTTCAATTACAAGTTCACCGATATAAAATATATTGTTGTGGACATCCACATTTGGGATACTGTTGTATGAATGAAAATCAGTTAGAGCACATTCATAGGTTCCATTTAAATCAATAGGAGGAAAATAATTAGCAGATAGCTCTGATGAATTGGAGCTCAGAGTCAGTGTTATTGACATTGTGACTGTTTGATTGTAAATAAATGAGTTTAAGCACACAGTATGATTTATAAGAAGCAGTTTCGTATTTATTGTTTATTTACTTATTTTAAACTAAATTAAATATTGATGCCATTGTTGTTGTTGTTTATTTATTGTATTCTTCCATTTACAATATCTCATATTTGCTTATCCAAGAATTGTGCTCATTACCAAAGCCCAGCCACTTGACAAACACCTTATGTCCTTTAGTTTTGAGAACATTTTCAACTAGGTATGTATTAGGATATCTGGTTTTTGAAAGTTCTTCTTCATAGAATCCACCTTTAATAGGATTTCCGCGATAGTCTTCTAATATATATGTTGTAGGATATGTATTTGGTACTCTTTTAATTGTAAAGATTTCTGTTGTCCAATTCGGAGTATAACCTTTTTCAAAAATGTTTTTATATTTGCTTATGCGTACATGATCTCCTGCATTAAATTTTGACATTTTATACATCTTTAAATGACTGTATACTGTGCTTAAAAGCTGTTTTTCATTTGTTGAATTTACTTTAATCGGTGACATTTTAATGGTGCGATGAATTTTTCTATTGTATGCATCAAATAAATCTCTATACATATCAATCCAATTATATGAACCATTTAAGCTAAATTCCTTCCACATCATTCCTTTTAATGTTCTATTGAATCGTTCTACTATTGAGGCTTTCATAGTGCTATATGTTGAGTATTGATTAATATTGTATTTATTCATCAACTGACTGAAATGTTTATTGAAAAATTCTTTACCATCGTCTGTTTGCAAGTTTTTCGGTATTCGTCCCAATTTGAAAATATTCTCCATTGCCTGAGTTGTTTCGAATGCATTCTTTCTTCTCAAAGGTACTGCCCAAGCAAATTTTGAGAATGTATCAATTACAGTTAGCAAAAATCGATAATTTCTATTGTCTAAGGAATAATTTCCCATTTCAACTAAATCAGCTTGCCAAAGATCATCTATTCCTTTCATCACAACTCTACGACGTACAAAACGTTTTCGAGCCTGCTTATGCAATTCATTTACAATATTTCTTTTTGGAGACATCTTATTTTTCCAATCGGTGTTTTAAGTGTGTTGTGATCTACTTGGTGCACTTTCAGCTATTGATACGAACATGTAATTTTCTATTCTATAAATTTTTTCTCGTAACTCTTCAATTTCCATATCAAAAAGTGATTTATTATCATCCATTTTCTTATTGATATCCTGCAAGTGAGCATTAAGATTTTCTAACTGGAAAGCTACTTCTTGTTGCTGTTTTTTGAGTTCAGTTTGCAGAAACAATTTACTGATAACATCGTTTTCCTCCAGAGCATTTGCAACATTTTTGATTCTTTTGTATTGGACATCAATGTTTTTGTTCGTATCCATAAAGAAGCCCAACAACTTAGGCGCATTTTTGGTTGAAATTACTTCACTTCTATCGTTAATATAATGCCCAAATTTATCAACGGACATGTTTTATGTAAAAATCTATGTATGTATATAGTTTATACAATTATATTAGCTTCACGTAGTTCTTCAATAATTGAGACAATTTCGTTGTTGTGATTAGTATGGCCTGCAGACTGTGATGCAAGCAGTAGTCTAAGTCGATCTACCAACTCGTTTGGATCATCCCAGTATATATAGTTTGGATTATGAGGGTTAAACTGCATCAAACCCCGTCCTAAATAATTACTTTTTGTTACATCTGATGAGCCTGTATGATTGTCTCCTTTGAAAAGTTTTCCAATAATATGTTTGTACTTATGGGCTATGCTCCCTTTGATTTGACCATCAGACTTATAGCCTCTCCTGTGGGCATTGGTAGCAAGTAATATTTTTTTATAGATTTCAATCTCGAATTTATCATAGTTTTTTGGTGCTTTATGAAACATTAAAGAAAAAAGTCCTGGCGTGAGCGCCCATATTTGTCCCCCAACCTGTATCTTATCTTGATTTAACTCGATGGTGCTATTACCAAATCTCCATTCGTTATTATTATCTTTATGTGGACCATAGTTAGTATCTAGTTCGTTTCTCGATTGCAATAGTGATAAGTCAGAATAACTTTCTTCATTATTCGAATTTTGTGAGTAAAAGTCATCTTCATCATAATTACTGCTACTTTTACTATTAGATTGCTTAAACATTTTTTCTTCACTTAGTTTCTTGGGCGTACTCGTTTCCAATTTTATTGTTGAGTTCTGAGGATGAAAACTTTCATTGTCATCAATTCCAGTTTCCTTATCACTCGGTTCTTTTTTAACTGGTCTACCAATGTATTTAGAGCTATTGATAAATTCTTTTAAAGGTTCTGTGATAGGCTTGAATGTATCTGTTAATTGCTGATGTGTATCTATTTCACCAGTTTTTATACTACGAAGCTTTTTCTTCAAGATATTTCTTGTTGCCACCAATTCTTTAAGAATTTGTTCATTCATTTTAGCTATCAGGTCAGTTCAATAGGAAGTAGATCAGGTTATCAGGTCAGTTTAACAGCTATCAGGCCAGTTTATCAGGTATCCGACCAGCTTATCAGGTCAGTTTAACAGCTATCAGATCAGTTTATCAGGTACCAGATTAGCTTATCAGGTCAATTTAACAGCTATCAGGTCAGTTTATCAGGTATCAGACCAGCTTATCAGGTCAGTTTAACAGGTATCAGATCAGTTTATCAGGTACCAGATCAGCTTACCAGATCAGCTTAACAGCTATCAGGTCAGTTTAACAGGTATCAGCTCAGTTATCAGGTATCAGATCAGCTTATCAGGTCAGTTTAACAGGTATCAGGTCAGTTTATCAGCTATCAGATCTGCTTATCTGATCAGTTACAATAATCACATGTGTAAAGTTTGAAGTCAGATTAAATACTGCAGGGTGCATTTGATGAACAGTAAATTATATTATAATAAAGTAATCAAATGACTTTCTATAACGACCATTGTTTAGTTCATTATCTTTACTTATCACCAAACATCCGTATTTTTCCTTCCAACATTCTCTACAAATTCGTTGAAACATTTTAAAGTTCATGTCGCTGGCAACGGGATCATCATATACATGTTTCATATTTGTCGCATCTTGTTTAAACATAAAAATTACATTAGCATTATCTCTTATCAAATGTTTTGGAATCCGTGTGTAAGTTTAACACAAGTAAAATGAGTCTACGTTCTTACGACGACCCATACAAAAATATGCACGTATATTGTTTTGCTTTTCACATGCAACATCATCAAAAATCATAATTGAATTGCTTTTAGCTTCACTAGGAGGAACAACGTACTCGTTTTCTGCAAATGTGTAGTATCCCATTCCTTTAATTGGTGAAATTAATTTCTTTAGGTATTCATATTTAGGTTGATATAAAGATTTTGAGTACAAGTAAATATTTTCAAACTTGAGACCATTAGGACTTTCCAGCAAACATTAGTTTAGTTTTTCCACAATTTGAAGGACCAACTATTAATGCTCGAATAGAATTTGGTAACAAGGAACTATGTCTTATTTTTTTACTGTCATTTGAACAAATATCAGCATTACGAACTAAAATATCGTTGGAGAAGGTTTACTAAATAAAGCAATAAACTCTCTACCTTTTGAATTACATCTTCCTGGATACCAGTATTGTGGACCTGGCACAAGATTACAAAAGCGTTTAGATACAGGAGATAAAGGAATTAACTTATAGGATGCTGCTTGCAAAAATCACGATATTGCTTACTCGAAAAATAAAGACTTAAACAGCAGACATCAAGCTGACAAAATTCTTGAAAATACGGCTTGGGAAAGAGTTCTTTCAAAAGATAGTGATCTTGCAGAAAAAACATTTTCATATATAGTCACCAACGCAATGAAAGCAAAAACTAAACTTGGTATGGGTGTTGAAGCAAAGAAAAGGAATACAGTGAAAAACCATCACCACGAATTAGTATAAATGACAAAAATCTGTTTCATAAAAAAATTAAATCAGCAACAAAGATATTGAAGAAGGAAAAACCACAAGATATTAATTCAGCCATTAAGATTGCTCGTAAAGCTATCAGTAAGTCTCTTAAGGGGAAAAAAGCTCGTGTTATAATACCGCGTATTATAAATGTTCCAAAAATTTGTGGTTTTTTGCCCATAATACCAATTCTAACTGCTCTAGGTGCACTTGGTAGTCTAGCAACTGGAGGTGCCGCTATAGCTAAAGCTGTAAATGCAACAAAGAATGCAAAAAAACAACTTGAGGAAGCCACCAGACACAATAAGGCAATGGAGTCTATTGCTGTGGGAGAAGGACTGTACCTTAAACCATATAAAAACGGTTATGGACTTGTTTGTAAAGATCATTGAAAAAACTATTAGAAATGCTACCCAACAGACCATTATCAGAATTTGATCTAAGAAAACTTTCAAAATATATTCCACACTTTAGAGGAGTTTATATGTTGGATTCACTACCAAAACGACCAAAGACTGTAGAGTGTGGAATAATCAATTTGGATTTATCAACAGGCCCAGGTACTCATTGGGTAGCATACTATAGAAACAAGAATGAAAAACAATATTTCGACAGCTTTGGAAATTTACAACCTCCTCTAGAATTAATCAAATATTTAGGTAGAAATATTCAATACAACTACAATCAATATCAAAACTTTAATACATATAATTGTGGTCACTTATGTTTGAAATTTCTTTATGATATAACCAAAGATATTAAATATACATACATATTTAAAAACATTTTCTTTTTTATTATTATTATTATTATTTTTTCTTGTTAATTACAAAATATATGAACATAACATATTTTTTACTGCCACACGGGGTACTGGGAGTATGGTATTAAAAACTCATTCATCTCGCTTTCTAAGATCAGGTTTCGCTCTCCTTTTCTTTGTAGTCGATATTTATTATTCGAAAGATCTTCTAATTCTGCATTGGTCAATGCATTGTATCGGTTGGGGAGAAACATTATGTAGTTTTCCAGCTCAAGTTGAACTGTTTCCCCATACTTTGTTGTTACTCGCTTTGCACGTACGATAGTGTGTTTGGATAATTCATCTAGATCCTTTATATGGATTAAGGATTTTGTATTGTACGAATTAAATTTTTCTACTAGATCCATTGCGGTAGAAACTTTTCACAACTTATAGCTTTGAACTTTTATTGCAAACTAATCTCGGTTTTAGCTTTCTAGACTGTAAGAAGCTTAACAGAAAATCATTATACAATGATTTTTTTGTTTTATTTTTGACAAAATACGAAGTGAGGAAGAATTAAATATATATATAAGTATTTAAAACTAAGTAGTTGAAAACGGATAGAGAGATGTCATATATACGTATTAATTTTTTTGAGTCGAATTTTTAATTAATTTCTGGACTAAAAACGCTGACATGGTTTTTTTTTTAATTTCATAACATACACCTTAGTACTGGTTCGTTGAAAACAATTATTAGTAGAGAACTAACAGTCAAAAAGATCGGAAGTAAATTTTAGTAATAGTATAAAATATTTCATAAAATCATGAGTGACATTAGTTGATTTTGAGAGATGTGTAATATACGAACCCATGGAAATGGTGAAAATGTTCCTCGATATGTTGAATGAAAATGATGATTTTGGCATAATGGAAGATGAGGACAAGGACGATGGTCACTTTAAGTCTTGTCCATGGAGCCATCCAGATTGTGAGGAGGGGCCAGATACCTGTCGGTGCTCCGTATTTTACTTAAGAAAAATGATGATAAATCATTTAATTAATTCATATTATGCAATATTTCGATGAAACTAAATAATAAATCACCAAACAAAATAAAACAAATTCTGAATGTTTTTTCATTTTAAATATATTTGTACAATTTTTTTGTTTATTTCTCTTAACAATACAACAATTTTTTTACTTATTAATAGATTTAACTACTTAAATAAATATAAAAATTATTACCTAAAAATAGGGATACAGTTATAGCATTGCTACTTCCTCTTCTAGTCTTGAAATTTCCCACAGTAGCATGTCAAGTTCAGAATCAGGATTAGTTTCCTCGATTCGAAAATGATACCATGAATATGTACTCATCTTATCACTTCTTATTTTTCTTTTATCGTCTGCATAATTTAATACTACTTTATTTATTTCATTTGTATAAATTTGATGAATTTTTTATTTAAATGTTAGCATATCATCATACACAGTCGACTCATTGAATAAGCAATTTCTATATGAAGCTATACTATAATTATTAAGAATGCACTTCTTTACTCCTTTCGATTTTTTAATATCACTTTGATATTGCACACTAAAAGAGTACATTTATGACCGCAATCCTACAAATTCCTTCATTACCTTTCCACAATTCTCATCCTTCATCATACCCAATACCTTTTTGTTTACCAAACTTATGGTCGACGTCAGTTTTTTTGTCAGCGTAAAAGTCTTCTGTTTTTTCTGTGTAAATGAGAGAGTCAGTATCCATATAATTCAGTGATAAGTTTGACTTGAATTTGGGTTGCATGTACCCATAATGGAAATCATACATTTTCCATTTGGAAAGCTCTAATACACAAAACCCTAAATATATGGGCTTATTGTAATAGGTTTTCACTCTATTCATTTCAATCGCTACCATATTCTCAGAAAATATTGACAAACTATGAAAATTAGGTTTAGATATCCAATCTTGAGCTCCTAAATGATTACAGTTTGTCCTTTTCCAGCTCGTAACTATTCGTACATCTTTTCTCTTTTCCACATTCTCCATAGTTTTACCGTATACTGCATTATTTAACAATTTGAAAAAAATTTTTTCAAAAGTATTTTTTGCAGTAGTCCTATGTTTGGTATTCAAGTCTATATAACTTTTCAACCAGGTTGATTGCTTATAGGTGAGAATTCGATGCGCTTTCTTTAGAACTAGACCATACTGTAAACATTGTTTAAGAACTCTATAACGTATGACATATGTTTGTTTTGTTGAAAAATCTGCAACTAATTTAATGTGCTTTGTTTGCAAAATTTTCTTATATTCTGGATAGAAAGGCAGGTCATTGTGAGAGTCATGCAAATGAGAAGGACAGTCTAAAGTAACTTCATAAACATATCCATCACTTGAATTATCATCTATGGTTTTAGGATCCAGATTTAGCTCTTCAGCTGACAGCCATCTGAATCCACCATAAGGTAAATACTCAGACATAGCCCAACCGTAGAGGTTATTTGCGTCTAAATACACAATAAATTCTGAGGGCTTTTCTCTATCGAAATCAGGTAAATATTTGTTGTTAGCCTTTGAATATCGGTTACTGCATTGTACAAATCCACCACGTATTCCTTTCTTGAAGAAATTGTACATATCTATGTCCGTCAAAAGCTCTAGTTCTATATTTGTGTACTTTAGCATAGCATCCCACGATAGTCCTGGTGCAGTGTAATATTGACATGGATCTAAGTGGTAGATGTTCTTGCAAACCTTTCTAAAACTTTCAAATATATCTGCAAGTAAGAGCAGAATTCTTGTATAAGCAAAGATGAGATATTGTAAGTGGAAGAATACAATAAATAAACAACAAAAACAACAATGACATCAATATTTAATTTAGTTTAAAATAAGTAAATAAACAATAAATACGAAACTGCTTCTTATAAATCATATTGTGTGTTTAACCTCATTTATTTACAATCAAACAGTCACAATGTCAATAACATTGACTCTGAGCTCCAATTCATCAGAGCTATCTGCTAATTATTTTCCTCCTATTGATTTAAACGGAACCTATGAATGTGCTCTAACTGATTTTCATTCATACAACAGTATCCCAAATGTGGATGTCTACAACAATATATTTTATATCGGTGAACTTGTAATTGAAATACCGATCGGATCTTATGAATTAAATGATATAGTTGACTATATAGAAGAACAATACAAACGATATAGACCAGAAAACAAAATTTTGATTGAAGCTAATAACAATACAATGCAAGTCAAAGTCAGCAGCTCTAAGGAACCAATATATTTTAATAAAGAAAATTCAATAGGTAGACTTTTAGGATTCAATAGCAGAATATTAACGCCAAACAAAGAACATTACTCTGATCTTCCAGTGAATATCTTTAAGGTGAATCTCTTGAGGATTGAAAGCAGTATTGTGGTTAATACTTATATGAATAATTCTAAAGCTCATACACTACATGAATTTGTGATTAATGTACCGGCTGGATATAAAATAGTTGAGATTCCCAAAAATCTTATTTATTTGCCAGTAAACTCCAGAGAGATAAGTTCACTAGCTCTTCGCGTGGTTGATCAAAACGGCGACTTAATTAATTTCAGAGGTGAGGAAATTACAATACGAATACATTTAAGGACAACTAAATAATGATAATATACAACACGAGTATATCGAAGAATACTACAGCAACATCTAATTCTCAAACGTTACAACCTAAGCAACAATTGAAAAGATCTGTTCGTCAAAAATCGCTTACAGCAGCAAACAAGAGTTTTCTCAAGTCACTGAACTTTAAACTGAAAACAAAATGAGTTCAATAATAGACGTTTTAGATAAACCAATATCTGACGAAAATATTATCAAAAAGGATTATCACACATACATACCATACCTTCAGTCTTTTAACAACAACGATGAAATAAGAATTTCAATACAAAACCAAGATATATACGTGTTACCCAGTGAAAGCTATATATATGTGGAAGGACTTGTTGTAGACGAAAAAACATCGAAATCTACACCCAACTTTCAGTTGAAAAATAATTTTGTTGCATATCTCTTTGATGAAATCCGCTATGAACTGAATGGTATTGAAATTGATCATACAAGATATTTGGGAGCCACCAGTACCATAAAAAATTTGGTTTCTTTATCACCTACGGAAAGCATTGTGTTGCAAAATGCTGGATGGAATAAACTTGATAGAATAGATCTTCAAAATGGAAATTTTAATTTCTATGTACCACTCAAACTTCTTTTAGGATTCGCTGAAGACTACAATTGAGTTTTATTAAATGGTAAACATGAATTGATACTCTTGCGTAATCAGAACGATGAAGATCTTGTACACTCGAATGTTTCCACTGAGAAAGCAAAACTTACAATTTTAAAAAAATTATTGTTTTTGTAGACTTGCAAGGTTTCAAAACTAATTGAAATGACTTCATCGCAAAAGAATTAGGTGTAGTTTTCAACAACAAGGAATGGTTCAATTTCATCATAAAACAACCTCCTTTTGATTTCGCATGCTTATCAGCCAAAAAACAGAGAGAAGCAGTTTGGTTAACAAAAAACTATCATCATATTAACTGGAATGATGGATCAGTCTCATTTCAAAACGTTTGCAAGTTTTTAAAATCGAATATAAGAAATTCACAAATATATGTTAAGGGGGGAGAAAAGAAAAAATGGCTGGAAAAAATTATTCATCAAACAGTTTATAACATTGAAGACATTGGCTGCATTAATTTCAAACAAATGGAAACTAAGCATTCAATATATCTCTATTGTAGCTATCACGACTATGGTGTTTGTGCCTTAAGGAATGCAATTTTACTTAAAAATGAAAGTATTAACAAACTTTTAAATAAATGCTTATAAAAATTAAAATAAATGCCTTTTCATTTCAAACAAAAAACCTACATACATATTTATTTTTTTCAGAGAACACACAAACAAACATACACAATGGTTCATTCATTCATTCAAATGGTCAAGGGAATATTTGGGCACAAAGAATAAACGCTTATTATTTGTTTGTATGTATATGCGTAAATGAAATAAATTTGTAGATATTTATGTACGCATGAATATGTACATCTTATCACATTTTATACTGACCAGGAAAGCAAAAAAGCGGACTGTCATACAGACTCACAAATCGTCACACACACAGACTGTCTGACAGCCAGACATTCCAATCGCCACTCTGAACACAAAAAAGACACACACTTAAACATAGCATAAATATTCATATTCTACAAAATACAGAAATCGCACCACCATCCAGATCCCCAAATAAAATCCATCGATGATCGTCATGTATAAAATAAACAAAACATCAGTTTCAAGAAGGAACGTCAACATCAGTTTCATCACTCCAGCAAGAAGGAACGAACCACAAACATTAAGGGTATCCATATATAACTACTACACTTTTTAAATAGTGTAATTCCTAAAAATGCTTCTAAATTTTTTTATTCACCAGGCGTACACAGTATAAATGGACAGACAGAAATTTCCACGCTCACATACAGACGGACATGTATATTCAAGGTCACATATGGACGGACATGTATTCTCAAGGTCACATATGGACAGACACAAATTCCCACACTCACATACCGACGGACATGTATTCTCAAGGTCACATATGGACAGACACAAATTCCCACTCTCACATACCGACGGACATGTATTCTCAAGGTCACATATGGACAGACACAAATTCCCACGCTCACATACAGACGGACATGTATTCTCAAGGTCACATATGGACAGACAAAAATCCCACGCTCACATGCAGACGGACATGTATTCTCAAGGTCACATATGGACAGACACAAACTCCCACGCCTACCCCAACATAATATTAAAAAAAACAACAATGTGAACGCCCCTATTAAACCGTGGGAAAAAATACACACACGAACACACACAAAATGAAATGTGAGGATTTTGTGAAATTTGAGAATTTTGGCAATTAAAATTGAAAAATTTCAAATTTAATTGCTGAAATTTAATAGTTTTAATGGTCATAGCACATACAGTTCCCTACTACTGTCGTGTAAAGCTTTCCGTTTTGCGTCGTCATAGTCTTCGAATTTAATTGTTCTTAGTAATTCTTGAAATCTATTTTCTGAATAATGTTTGTCGTCCAGATGATTGATTCTGTAAATGTTATAGTATTGTAAAGGTATTGTAGCTAGTTTAAGATATGACAATCGTATGGGTGTTTCTAATGTATTCAAAATTTTAATGTGGCGATTACCGTTTTTTGGTATTATCGTATTTGCAACGAAAACTCCGTTTTCTATTTCTTTGTTGCATACTACGCTATCTTCACCTATTTCAATATTGATTTTTAATATTTTTTCACTTCTTGGTGGTATAATAACGTTTCTTGAATGTTTTGCGTTAGTTTCTATCGGAATTGTGATAATATCTTCATTTATGTAAGCACTTATAGTTTGTGTATCGTAATTTATTATACAGTTGTATTTATAAAAAAAATCCATTCCTAAAATTCCGTCTGTGTTTATTGCAAAGTCACTGTTCACTAGATAAAATTTATGTTTGAAACAATGTTCTCCCAGTACTGTTTCTAATTCAGTCGATCCAAGAGTCTCTGTATATTCTTTAGTTATGCCATTTAGTCTAAAAATATCTTGTTCAAATATATTATATCCGTGTATAACATTTTCTTTGCAAAGGGATATGTCAGAACCAGTATCTAATAAGAAAGTCAGTTTGTAAGTCAGGTTTTTGATTGATAGATATATAAAGTTTGAGGTGTTAGGATTTATTGTGTGAATCTGTAATTTTCCCTTTCTGGAGATTCGTTCTGAGTCTCCAGGGTTTCTTCGTTTCCCTGTTGGTTTATTGTGCGTACGTTTGGGTGGTTGTTGTAATTGTTGTTTCTTTGATTTGAATGGTTATTATTGTTATAATTGCTCCTATTATTTCTGTTGTGCGCGTTATTTGTATCTACTGTTGGTGTTGTTTGGATTCCTGTTATAAATGTTAAAATTTCTATTGTTGTTGTTGTAGTTTCTGTCATTTCTGTTGCGATTATTGTATCTGTTATTGTTATTATTGTTGCGAAAAAAATTTTTCCGTCTTGAATTATTGTTGTTCCTAATTTCTATATTTTGATTATTATTTCTATTTATTTGTAGGGTTTTAAATGTATCTGATAGGTTTAACGATCTTTCTTGTGCACTAGCAATTTCGTAAGCTTGGGATAAAGTCTTTGGTTGGGCTGCTATAACTGCTATACGTATCTGCTCATATAGACCTTCCTGAAAAATTTCTAGTGCTAACCTTTCATTAAGTTTCTTCATTAAAGAGCGGAATGTTTCATTTGTATTTACTCCTAGTTCTGATATTTTAGATATTGTTAACTCTGCAATCAATGAATTTATTTTTTCTTTATAGTTTAATACGTTACCCTTTTGTCTAGTATTTTTTAGTTCAAAGTGAATGCTGTTTGCTGTCTTTGTAGATTTGAAGTTTTTAGTCAAAGAAGCTTTTAATTCGTCCAATGTTGCTGGTGTTTGTTCTATTGTTAGAATATCCCTGACTCTATCGTTCATTTTCATTGCTAACACATATTTTATTAAATGGGGTTTTCCTTGCACATTTAAATCATCATAGACCATTGCGACCATTGATAAAAAGGTTTCAAGGTGTTTTGCCTTTCCATCAAATATCGGGATTATCTCCGATGCCTGTTTACCGTTGAAATTAGACATTTTTGGTTCTATTATTTCTTCTGTTTCTTCGCTAGACATTGACTCTAATTCTAATGCTTCTTCACTAGATAATTCCTTACTGTTTCCTATAATACTATCCAATGCTATCTGTTTTAATTCTTTGAATTCATTAATTTTTATTTCTCTCTCTATTTTTGGTAGAATCGCAATTAATTTACCGTATTTTTTTACTGAGTTGTTTGATTAATTTTATCTTTTGTATAATAGTTTCTTTGGTGCATTTTCTATTACAATAAGTATTTTATGTAATATATTTTATACATTTTGTACTCTATTACTAATAATATCTTTTCTTATATAATTTCTTGTTAATTTATACAATCCAAATAAAACTAAGATAATTAAAAATACTATTATTATTTCCTGGCTTATAGTAATTTTGCTGTCATTAATGGCGTATGCATTTGCATTGCCTTCCATTTTCGCGTCGTTTATTCCCATTGATTGTTCTATGTTTTTTAATATTGTCTCGAGTCTATCTTCTTCTGTTAGTTCAAACGTGTGCATCGCCTAGAAATTCTTCCATCCTTCAGATTATAATTTTTTTAGTTCTTCTATTAGTATCTGCTTCTGTTTTCCTTGACTTTTTTTGTATTATATTTTGTCTCAATTTGCACTCGGCCCGAAATCGTCTTTTTCTTCCACCTCTCTTTTTGGGTTTTGTCAATTTTGTTTCCTTTTCGATGATGTTTGATATCGTCTTCTTCTTTTGCCTTTCCCTATATTCCTCGATGGTCAAGGGCTTTGGTCCGGCGTGTTTCGGTGTTGGAGTGTATGGGGGGTGTTTCCGTCGTCCTGTTATTGATTGGTTCCGGAACGTATTCCTCCCATTTTTTAAAGATGTCGTCTATTTCTTTCTGCGTAGTCATTCAATATGTTTTTAAAATTTTTTTTTTTTAGAGGATTCTTCTAAAGCTGTTGTCAAAGTGGTAGGTCTTTTAAAAAATTTAAAGGTTCCTTTTAAGGACCTTTTTTAGTTTTGTAGGATCTTTTAGTTTGGCAGGATCGCCATGTAATGAATTTTTCCTATTTTGTTCAAGGTAAGTGTTTTCTTAGCATTTCTGCCGTTTTGTTTACGAGCATCAAAATGCCCTTTTTGCGAGAATTAATAACAAGTCGATTTGAAATGCAAATTAATTCTAATTTTATTGAACAAAATTCAATTCTTATATAGTAAAATTTCCTACTGGTCAGCATTTTCATAAAATTACCAAAAATTCATTTCACATAACCAAAAATGATATTGGATTACAAATCAAAAGTTTCTCACGGTAAAACATTCAACATACAATTTCTGCTGACCATACATAAATTTATTTTACTTAATAATTAATAAACCAATTTGTATTTTTGGTTTTATGTTATCTACAGTCTTGCTCATATGTATACGAGCATATAATTATTATTTACAGTGTTGCGCATAAGTGCACATACACTACAATATCATGGCGGTCGGTAGAACTTTGGCCAGCGAATATATTATCTTTAATGTCACTCCATTGCGGATTACACGTAAATGTTATAAATAAATCTGGTCCACCGTAATGACGCACATAAATCATTGAATCCTGCGCGTACTCATGCATATGACGAAGGTCGTGCATAATATATTTAAATATTTAAGTGTTTAGTGATTTATTTGTATTTAATTTATTTCATAGATCCCCGAAATTGTGATTTAGAATAATTAAGTATATAAATTAAATTAATGGTTTGACTAAAATTTAATTGTAATGAATTTCAAAACGAATTGTATTTCAATTTTTCAAAATATTAACTCAAATATTTCGAAATGATTGCAGTGTTCACTAAAATGGCTATAACTCATGAACCAATACACATACAGAAACCGTATGTGCATATGGGTATTGATGTCACCTTTCAAATAAATTTTGAAGAAACAAAATCGGTTCTCGCATTCAGGAGAACATCAATTACAATGCAACTTATTTTTATATATATACACAAATATATATAAGTTGCATTGTGTTAGTAATTGATATTGTCTGGAATGCGGGAACCGATTTTGCTTCTGAAAAATTTATATGAAAGGTGACGTCAATACCAAGGTTTTTGTGTAAATACAGTTTCTGTATGTGTATTGGTTCGTGAGTTATAGCCATTTTAGCGGCCACTGCAATAATTTCCAAATATTTGAGTTAATATTTTGAAAAACTGAAATACAATTCGTTTTTAAATTCATTACAATTAAATTTTGGTCCAACCTTTTATTTAATTTATATACTTAGCTATTTTAAATCACAACTTCGGGAATCTATGAAATAAATTACATATAAATACAACACTAAAAACATAAATATTTGAATACATTATGCACAGCTCAGGTCATATGCATGAGTACGCGCATGGTGCAATGACTTATGTGCGTCATTCCGATCGACCAGATTTGTTTATAACATTTACGTGTAATCCACAATAGAGTGACATTAAACATAATTTATTCGCTGGCCAAAGTCCTACCGACCACCATTATATCACTGCCCGTGTTTTAAGAAGAAATTGAAAGCGCTTATTGGTTTTAGCGTGAAATCTAAAGTGTTTGGTGAAGTGAAGTTCTGGATGTATTCTGTGGAGTGGCAAAAGCGTGGTTTGCCACACGCTCAAATTTCAATATGGTTGGTGAATAAAATCACAGCGCATGAAGTTGACAATGTCATATGTTCTGAAATTCCATATCAAATAAGTGATCCTGAATTATATGATGTTGTTGTGCAAAATATGATACACGGTTCATGCACAGCCCACGTCATATGCATGAGCACGCGAATAAGAAATCTGTTGAAGCTTTGGAAAGAACAATGAAAGATCTCCGAGATAACTCAGAGTTGTTTTGTGGTGCGTTTATTTTATTGTCAAGCGATTTTAGGCAAACATTACACGTCATTCCTAGATGATTTTAGCACTTGTTTTTAAGAAATCATATATTTCTTTTAGTAGCATACTAGCGAACCCCCTGCACACTTCGTAGTGCAAAAAAGAAATTAAAAAAATTAATTCGAATTGATTTAAATCAGTGATAAACTGCTTTTATTGTAATGCTCTGTGGTAAGCAACATTTGTTCGTTTTCCATTTTTGGTGAAAATATACAAAAGGGATGGTATGCCAACGCGCGAACACGCTACATTGAACTGTCCATGTGAGAAGACTGGATGCTCCGCAATGTTTGCCTAAAATCAACGCACCACCAAACAAC
This sequence comes from Linnaemya vulpina, assembly GCA_963675445.1. Taxonomy (NCBI): domain Eukaryota; kingdom Metazoa; phylum Arthropoda; class Insecta; order Diptera; family Tachinidae; genus Linnaemya; species Linnaemya vulpina. The sequence goes on from OY776281.1 coordinate 38,911,237, forward strand.
TCTGAGTTATCTCGGAGATCTTTCATTGTTTTTTCCAAAGCCACAACAGATTTCTTATTCCGTGTATCATATTTTGCACAACAACAACATCATATAATTCAGGATCACTTATTTGATCTGGAATTTCAGAACATATAACATTGTCAACTTCATGTGATGTGATTTTATTCACCAACCATATTGAAATGTGGGCGTGTGGCAAACCACGCTTTTGCCACTCTACAGAATACATCCAGCACTTCACTTCACCAAACACTTTAGATATCATGCTAAAACCCATAAGCGCTTTCAATTTATGCTTAAAAACACGGGCAGTGATATCATGGCGGTCGGTAGGACTTTGGCCAGCGATTATATTACCTTTAATGTCACTCCATTGCGGATTACACGTAAATGTTATAAATAAATCTGGTCCACCGTAATGTGGATGTGTATTGGTTCGTGAGTTATAGCCATTTTAGCGGACACTGCAATAATTTCCAAATATTTGAGTTAATATTTTGAAAAACTGAAATACAATTCGTTTTTAAATTTATTACAATTAAGTTTTGGTCCAACCTTTTATTTAATTTATATACTTAGCTATTTTAAATCACAACTTCGGGGTCTATGAAATAAATTACATATAAATACAACACTAAAAACATAAATATTTGAATACATTATGCACAGCTCAGGTCATATGCATGAGTACGCGCATGGTGCAATGACTTATGTGCGTCATTCCGATCGACCAGATTTGTTTATAATATTTACGTGTAATCCGCAATAGAGTGACATTAAAGATAATTTATTCGCTGGCCAAAGTCCTACCGACCGCCATTATGTCACTGCCCGTGTTTTAAGTAGAAATTGAAAGCGCTTATTGGTTTTAGCGTGAAATCTAAAGTGTTTGGTGAAGTGAAGTTCTGGATGTATTCTGTGGAGTGGCAAAAGCGTGGTTTGCCACACGCTCAAATTTCAATATGGTTGGTGAATAAAATCACAGCGCATGAAGTTGACAATGTTATATGCTCTGAAATTCTATATCAAATAAGTGATCCTGAATTATATGATGTTGTTGTGCAAAATATGATGCACGGTTCATGCACAGCCCAGGTCATATGCATGAGCACGCGAATAAGAAATCTGTTGAAGCTTTGGAAAGAACAATGAAAGATCTCCGAGATAACTCAGAGTTGTTTGGTGGTGTGTTTATTTTATTGTCAAGCGATTTTAGGCAAACATTACACGTCATTCCTAGATGATTTTAGCACTTGTTTTTAAGAAATCATATATTTCTTTTAGTAGCATACTAGCGAACCCCCTGCACACTTCGTAGTGAAAAAAAGAAATTAAAAAAATTAATTCGAATTGATTTAAATCAGTGATAAACTGCTTTTATTGTAATGCTCTGTGGTAAACAACATTTGTTCTTTTTCCATTTTTGGTGTAAATATACAAAACCGATGGTTTGCCAACGCGTGAACACGCTACATAGAACTGTCCATGTGAGAAGACTGGATGCACTAAATTCACTCCACAAATTTCTAAAGATTGGCCTTGCGCCTAATTAATGGTAATCGCAAACGCAATGCGAATAGGAAACTGAAGTTGTTAAATTCAAATGGTATATCAAACGGAGTCATTGGGATACGTGGAATGAACACATCTTCGCCTTTTAATTTTCCAGTTAAAATAGTAGCTTCAATTACATAAGCCATCAAACTTTTTATAGCAAGTCTTGTTCCATTACATAAACGGGGTCGATTGATATTACGAAGCATACTAATAGTGGCTTCAACTTTCTATTGGAGATTATACGGAGGCAATATTGTTAGGTCCAACGAATTCAAAAATTCTTTTGGATAATTCACAACATCTCCTTCATTGGTAACAGTATGGACAGACTTGTACAACACCACTTCGCCAGGAATCTTTGATGGTATAGCCTTGTTTAATTCAGTAACATCTTTGTTCTCTGCCGATAAAATTGCTCTGGCAGTCAACCATGCATAGAATGTATATTGTTGTGCTATGTTAGTGAAAACACATTCAATTAATTCCTCTTTTGACTGTACGAAACGACAAAAATCATTTGGGAATGTTATCAATCCAGTGTCATCAATAGGCATTGCACCATTCTTAATTTTCAGCAATTGATTAGAGAACTTATCAGCAGATAGATCATTCTGCAACTGAACACGAACGTTGGTAGCGAGTTTTAATATTTTAACAAATCTCCGTAATATGAAGACTTTAAGCAAGCGTTAATTTCATCGGCAGATGTCGACCTAAGAATGAACCGCAATGTTTGCCTAAAATCAACGCACCACCAAACAACTCTGAGTTATCTCAGAGATCTTTCATTGTTCTTTCCAAAGCCACAACAGATTTCTTATTCCGTGTATCATATTTTGCACAACAACAACATCATATAATTCAGGATCACTTATTTGATCTGGAATTTCAGAACATATAACATTGTCAACTTCATGTGATGTGATTTTATTCACCAACCATATTGAAATGTGGGCGTGTGGCAAACCACGCTTTTGCCACTCTACAGAATACATCCAGCACTTCACTTCACCAAACACTTTAGATATCATGCTAAGACCCATAAGCGCTTTCAATTTATGCTTAAAAACACGGGCATTGATATTGTAATGAATTTTTCCTATTTTGTTCAAGGTAAGTGTTTTCTTAGCATTTCTGCCGTTTTGCTTACGAGCATCAAAATGCCCTTTTTGCGAGAATTAATAACAAGTCGATTTGAAATGCAAATTAATTCTGATTTTATTGAACAAAATTCAATTCTTATATAGTAAAATTTCCTATTGGTCAGCATTTTCATAAAATTACCAAAAATTCATTTCACATAACCAAAAATGATATTGGATTACAAATCAAAAGTTTCTCAAGGTAAAACATTCAACAGACAATTTCTGCTGACCATACATAAATTGATTTTACTTAATAATTAATAAACCAATTTGTATTTTTGGTTTTATGTTATCTACAATCTTGCTCATATGTATACGAGCGTATACTTATTATATACAGTGTTGCGCATAAGTGCACATACACTACACCCTCACCCTTTTTGGTTTTGGGTATTATTAAAAATAAAAAAATTTAAAAAGATTCTTATTATGTATGTGTTTTAAGATTTCTTAATATGTAATTATAGTTGTTTACTTATGAAATAAAATTAGTTTAAAAATTCTTGTTATTGATGTACTTAGAAAAAAAAATTTTGTTACTTAAAATATCTTAATATTTAATTACATTTATGCATATAGGAAATAAACTTCTTTAAATTATTTTTGTGTATACTTTTGACTTTGGTTTTATCTATTTCTATAATAACGTTTAGGTCATCTACATCCAGTACTTTATACGGACCTTTGTATGGTGGATCTAGCTTTTTTCTATTTTCGTTTTTTACCAAAACTAGGTCTCCTATCTTTAGTCTTATTTTGTTTTGTCTTTTTTTTTATTCTAATTTTCTTCTATTCTTTACTTCTATTATTATATCTCTAGCTTTTTGTAGAGAGTGACGAAGTCTAATTTTAAGTTCATTTAAGTAATTCTCTAAATTGTAGATTTTTTTGGGTTCACTCAATTCATCACCTGGTAGTCTAGAAAGTTTTCCATATACCAGCTCGAATGGTGTATAATTAGTATCTACATTGGGAGTTGTGTTAAAAGCGAAAACAAAGTATGGTATCCATTCATGCCAATTGTTGTCTTGTATAAAACTTAGAAAATATTCGTTTAGAACACGATGATTGCGTTCCACTGTTCCCAAAGTTTCATGATGGTAAGGCGTAGAGAAATTTTGTTTTATTTTTAATAATACACAAATCTCTCTCATTAACTCATTAGTAAATTCAGTACCTTTATCTGTTTTGAGAATGTTAAACAAACCGTATTTTAAAATAACTTGTTCTACTAGAGTTTTGGCTACAGTTTTGGCGTCTTTCGATTTAATCGGACAAGCTATCACATATTTCGTCAGTTCACATTGCATTGTAAGTATGTATCTAAAATCCTCTGACGGTCTTAGTGGTCCAACTGTGTCCATTACTATAATGTCAAAACTACTTGATGGTGTATCTGTCACAGAAAAAGGGTCTTTTGTATGCCTTAATTGCTTATTCTTTTGGCACGATTCACATGTTCTTACATAGTTTTTAACCATTTTGTTCATGTTTTTCCAAATAAATCTCTGTTTTAATTTTGTTAATGTCTTTCTTATTCCGAAATGTCCACTATGAGGTGAATTATGAAATTCTTCTATTAACCTGTATTGTTTTATGTTATCATTTACTCTCTTTGGCATTCTGTATATAATTATATCGATGTCATTTTTTTCTAATTTATTATATTCTTCTTTCAATTTCTCTACCGGTATATATTTAAATATTTCATCATTATCATATAGTACGTACTTTTTATTCTTCAATTTCTTAATTTTCAATAAAAGTTTCTCCATAAATGTTTCTGAAAACATTGGATTTTCGCTTCTATTGCATATCACGCGTTTAATTTTATCATTATATTCATTCTGCAGATTATTATTATCATTATTTTCATATATAAATTTTATTCTTTGAAGATTCTTTATATCATTTATTGATATACATTCCCACATATGGAGGTGATCAGTCTCCTGTTGGGATATGTAATTCTTTTTCTTGTTATTTATTTCAATTCTATCTTCTTTATTTTTATTAAGCATGCTACGTGTTATTTCCAGAGTTTTTCTTTCTTTTTCATCAATACAGAGTGGAATCATTTCTTTTAATATTTTTGAGTTTATTTCAATACGAGATAACGCGTCTGCGTTAGTGTTATTTGCTCCCTTTTATATATAATATCAAAGTCATAGTCTGATAATTCGAGTCGAATTCTAGTCAATTTTGAGGATGGATTTTTATGCGAAAATAGTGCAATAAGGGCTCTATGGTCTGTTACTACAGTGAATTTTCTGCCATACAGGTATGGTCTAAAAAATTGTATGCCCCAATGAATTCCTAATAGTTCCTTTTCAATAACTGATTTATTTCTTTCATGTTTGTTTAAAGATTTGCTTGCCTATGATATAGGCAAGTCGTTACCAATTTCTCCTTGTGAAAGTACTGCTGCCAAAGCTACATTTGAGGCGTCTATGGTCAGTATAAAAGGTTTCTCAAATTCAAATTTAACTTTCTTTTTTAATAAATTATTGAGGCAAGTTGCTATTTTAGCAAAGTCCGGAATGAATCTTCTATAGTAATTACAGAAGGCTATGAATCTTCTAACTTGATCAGAATTCTTTGGAATAGGGTATTGTTCAATAATTTCGTATTTTGTTGGGTCGGTTTTTACACCGTCTTTTGTAATAATATGTCCTAAATATAGGACTTCTGGTTTTAAGAAGCAACATTTTTCAGCATTTAGTTTTAAATTGTACTGTTTTAATATTTCGAATACTCTTATGAGATTTTCATTGTGGTATTTAAGGCTGCATCCGAAAATAATTATATCATCTACATATAGGAATGCTTCAGATTCCAAACCAGATAATGCTATAGTAAGCATTCTCTGAAAACTGTTTGATGATATTTTTAGCCCAAAGGGTAGTCTATTGTATTGATAGTGACCGCTGTTAGTGGAAAATGCTGTAATTGGTCTTGAATTTGTATCTAGTTCTATCTGATGAAACGAACTTGTCATATCGAGGGTTGAAAAGAATTTTCCTCGTCCTAGTTTGTCTAAAACGTCTTAAAGCCTTGTTAGGGGGAATTTGTCGTTTACTATTTTGTCATTTAAACGTCTGTAATCTACAACTAAACGCCATTTCTTTATGTTATCTTGTCCTTTTTTAGGAACTAATAATAAAGGAGAGTTGTATGGACTAATTGATGGCTCTATTATATTGTCTTGTAGTAGTTTCTGTACTTGTCTGTATATTTCATTTAACTGTGAATGTGGTAAACGGTAGTTTTTTATGTATACTGGGGTATTATCGTTTAGTTCTATGTTTTGTTTGTAAAAGTTGTTAGTGGTTAAGGATTCTCCTTCTAGATGGAATATTTCTTGATATTGTTTTAATATGTCGTGTAAAGCTTTCCGTTTTGCGTCGTCATAGTCTTCGAATTTAATTGTTCTTAGTAATTCTTGAAATCTATTTTCTGAATAATGTTTGTCGTCCAGATGATTGATTCTGTAAATGTTATAGTATTGTAAAGGTATTGTAGCTAGTTTAAGATATGACAATCGTATGGGTGTTTCTAATGTATTCAAAATTTTAATGTGGCGATTACCGTTTTTTGGTATTATCGTATTTGCAACGAAAACTCCGTTTTCTATTTCTTTGTTGCATACTACGCTATCTTCACCTATTTCAATATTGATTTTTAATATTTTTTCACTTCTTGGTGGTATAATAACGTTTCTTGAATGTTTTTCGTTAGTTTCTATCGGAATTGTGATAATATCTTCATTTATGTAAGCACTTATAGTTTGTGTATCGTAATTTATTATACAGTTGTATTTATAAAAAAAATCCATTCCTAAAATTCCGTCTGTGTTTATTGCAAAGTCACTGTTCACTAGATAAAGTTTATGTCTGAAACAATGTTCTCCCAGTACTGTTTCTAATTCAGTCGATCCAAGAGTCTCTGTATATTCTTTAGTTATGCCATTTAGTCTAAAAATATCTTGTTCAAATATATTATATCCGTGTATAACATTTTCTTTGCAAAGCGATATGTCAGAACCAGTATCTAATAAGAAAGTCAGTTTGTAAGTCAGGTTTTTGATTGATAGATATATAAAGTTTGAGGTGTTAGGATTTATTGTGTGAATCTGTAATTTTCCCTTTCTGGAGATTCGTTCTGAGTCTCCAGGGTTTCTTCGTTTCCCTGTTGGTTTATTGTGCGTACGTTTGGGTGGTTGTTGTAATTGTTGTTTCTTTGATTTGAATGGTTATTATTGTTATAATTGCTCCTATTATTTCTGTTGTGCGCGTTATTTGTATCTACTGTTGGTGTTGTTTGGATTCCTGTTATAAATGTTAAAATTTCTATTGTTGTTGTTGTAGTTTCTGTCATTTCTGTTGCGATTATTGTATCTGTTATTGTTATTATTGTTGCGAAAAAAATTTTTCCGTCTTGAATTATTGTTGTTCCTAATTTCTATATTTTGATTATTATTTCTATTTATTTGTAGGGTTTTAAATGTATCTGATAGGTTTAACGATCTTTCTTGTGCACTAGCAATTTCGTAAGCTTGGGATAAAGTCTTTGGTTGGGCTGCTATAACTGCTATACGTATCTGCTCATATAGACCTTCCTGAAAAATTTCTAGTGCTAACCTTTCATTAAGTTTCTTCATTAAAGAGCGGAATGTTTCATTTGTATTTACTCCTAGTTCTGATATTTTAGATATTGTTAACTCTGCAATCAATGAATTTATTTTTTCTTTATAGTTTAATACGTTACCCTTTTGTCTAGTATTTTTTAGTTCAAAGTGAATGCTGTTTGCTGTCTTTGTAGATTTGAAGTTTTTAGTCAAAGAAGCTTTTAATTCGTCCAATGTTGCTGGTGTTTGTTCTATTGTTAGAATATCCCTGACTCTATCGTTCATTTTCATTGCTAACACATATTTTATTAAATGGGTTTTTCCTTGCACATTTAAATCATCATAGACCATTGCGACCATTGATAAAAAGGTTTCAAGGTGTTTTGCCTTTCCATCAAATATCGGGATTATCTCCGATGCCTGTTTACCGTTGAAATTAGACATTTTTGGTTCTATTATTTCTTCTGTTTCTTCGCTAGACATTGACTCTAATTCTAATGCTTCTTCACTAGATAATTCCTTACTGTTTCCTATAATACTATCCAATGCTATCTGTTTTGATTCTTTGAATTCATTAATTTTTATTTCTCTCTCTATTTTTGGTAGAATCGCAATTAATTTACCGTATTTTTTTACTGAGTTGTTTGATTAATTTTATCTTTTGTATAATAGTTTCTTTGGTGCATTTTCTATTACAGTAAGTATTTTATGTAATATATTTTATACATTTTGTACTCTATTACTAATAATATCTTTTCTTATATAATTTCTTGTTAATTAATACAATCCAAATAAAACTAAGATAATTAAAAATACTATTATTATTTCCTGGCTTATAGTAATTTTGTTGTCATTAATGGCGTATGCATTTGCATTGCCTTCCATTTTCGCGTCGTTTATTCCCATTGATTGTTCTATGTTTTTTAATATTGTCTCGAGTCTATCTTCTTCTGTTAGTTCAAACGTGTGCATCGCCTAGAAATTCTTCCATCCTTCAGATTATAATTTTTTTAGTTCTTCTATTAGTATCTGCTTCTGTTTTCCTTGAGTTTTTTTGTATTATATTTTGTCTCAATTTGCACTCGGCCCGAAATCGTCTTTTTCTTCCACCTCTCTTTTTGGGTTTTGTCAATTTTGTTTCCTTTTCGATGATGTTTGATATCGTCTTCTTCTTTTGCCTTTCCCTATATTCCTCGATGGTCAAGGGCTTTGGTCCGGCGTGTTTCGGTGTTGGAGTGTATGGGGGGTGTTTCCGTCGTCCTGTTATTGATTGGTTCCGGAACGTATTCCTCCCATTCTTTAAAGATGTCGTCTATTTCTTTCTGTGTAGTCATTCAATATGTTTTTCAGGACAATTTTTTTTTTTTTTTAGAGGATCTTTCTAAAGCTGTTGTCAAAGTGGTAGGTCTTTTAAAAAATTTAAAGGTTCCTTTTAAGGACCTTTTTTAGTTTTGTAGGATCTTTTAGTTTGGCAGGATCGCCATGTAATGAATTTTTCCTATTTTGTTCAAGGTAAGTGTTTTCTTAGCATTTCTGCCGTTTTGCTTACGAGCATCAAAATGCCCTTTTTGCGAGAATTAATAACAAGACGATTTGAAATGAAAATTAATTCTGATTTTATTGAACAAAATTCAATTCTTATATAGTAAAATTTCCTACTGGTCAGCATTTTCATAAAATTACCAAAAATTCATTTCACATAACCAAAAATGATATTGGATTACAAATCAAAAGTTTCTCACGGTAAAACATTCAATATACAATTTCTGCTGACCATACATAAATTTATTTTACTTAATAATTAATAAACCAAGTTTTATTTTTGGTTTTATGTTATCTACAGTCTTGCTCATATGTATACGAGCATATACTTATTATTTACAGTGTTGCGCATAAGTGCACATACACTACAATATCATAGCGGTCGGTAGAACTTTGGCCAGCGAATATATTATCTTTAATGTCACTCCATTGCGGATTACACGTAAATGTTATAAATAAATCTGGTCCACCGTAATGACGCACATAAATCATTGAATCCTGCGCGTACTCATGCATATGACGAAGGTCGTGCATAATATATTTAAATATTTAAGTGTTTAGTGATTTATTTGTATTTAATTTATTTCATAGATCCCCGAAATTGTGATTTAGAATAATTAAGTATATAACTTAAATTAATGGTTTGACTAAAATTTAATTGTAATGAATTTCAAAACGAATTGTATTTCAATTTTTCAAAATATTAACTCAAATATTTCGAAATGATTGCAGTGTTCACTAAAATGGCTATAACTCATGAACCAATACACATACAGAAACCGTATGTGCATATGGGTATTGATGTCACCTTTCAAATAAATTTTGAAGAAACAAAATCGGTTCTCGCATTAAGGAGAACATCAATTACTAACACAATGCAACTTATTTTTATATATATACACAAATATATATAAGTTGCATTGTGTTAGTAATTGATGTTGTCTGGAATGCGGAAACCGATTTTGCTTCTGAAAAATTTATATGAAAGGTGACGTCAATACCAAGGTTTTTGTGTAAATACAGTTTCTGTATGTGTATTGGTTCGTGAGTTATAGCCATTTTAGCGGCCACTGCAATAATTTCCAAATATTTGAGTTAATATTTTGAAAAACTGAAATACAATTCGTTTTTAAATTCATTACAATTAAATTTTGGTCCAAACTTTTATTTAATTTATATACTTAGCTATTTTAAATCACAACTTCGGGAATCTATGAAATAAATTACATATAAATACAACACTAAAAACATAAATATTTGAATACATTATGCACAGCTCAGGTCATATGCATGAGTACGCGCATGGTGCAATGACTTATGTGCGTCATTCCGATCGACCAGATTTGTTTATAACATTTACGTGTAATCCACAATAGAGTGACATTAAAGATAATTTTTTCGCTGGCCAAAGTCCTACCGATCGCCATTATATCACTGCCCGTGTTTTAAGAAGAAATTGAAAGCGCTTATTGGTTTTAGCGTGAAATCTAAAGTGTTTGGTGAAGTTAAGTTCTGGATGTATTCTGTCGAGTGGCAAAAGCGTGGTTTGCCACACGCTCAAATTTCAATATGGTTGGTGAATAAAATCACAGCGCATGAAGTTGACAATGTCATATGTTCTGAAATTCCATATCAAATAAGTGATCCTGAATTATATGATGTTGTTGTGCAAAATATGATACACGGTTCATGCACAGCCCACGTCATATGCATGAGCACGCGAATAAGAAATCTGTTGAAGCTTTGGAAAGAACAATAAAAGATCTCCGAGATAACTCAGAGTTGTTTTGTGGTGCGTTTATTTTATTGTCAAGCGATTTTAGGCAAATATTACACGTCATTCCTAGATGATTTTAGCACTTGTTTTTAAGAAATCATATATTTCTTTTAGTAGCATACTAGCGAACCCCCTGCACACTTCGTAGTGCAAAAAAGAAATTAAAAAAATTAATTCGAATTGATTTAAATCAGTGATAAACTGCTTTTATTGTAATGCTCTGTGGTAAACAACATTTGTTCTTTTTCCATTTTTGGTGAAAATATACAAAAGGGATGGCATGCCAACGCGCGAACACGCTACATTGAACTGTCCATGTGAGAAGACTGGATGCTCCGCAATGTTTTCCTAAAATCAACGCACCACCAAACAACTCTGAGTTATCTCAGAGATCTTTCATTGTTCTTTCCAAAGCCACAACAAATTTCTTATTCCGTGTATCATATTTTGCACAACAACAACATCATATAATTCATAACCACTTATTTGATCTGGAATTTCAGAACATATAACATTGTCAACTTCATGTGATGTGATTTTATTCACCAACCATATTGAAATGTGGGCGTGCGGCAAACCACGCTTTTGCCACTCTACAGAATACATCCAGCACTTCACTTCACCAAACACTTTAGATATCATGCTAAAACCCATAAGCGCTTTCAATTTATGCTTAAAAACACGGGCAGTGATATCATGGCGGTCGGTAGGACTTTGGCCAGCGAATATATTATCTTTAATGTCACTCCATTGCGGATTACACGTAAATGTTATAAATAAATCTATAGATAATAATATATAGAGTGACATTAAAGATAATTTATTCGCTGGCCAAAGTCCTACCGACCGCCATTATATCACTGCCCGTGTTTTAAGAAGAAATTGAAAGCGCTTATTGGGTTTAGCGTGAAATCTAAAGTGTTTTGTGAAGTGAAGTTCTAGATGTATTCTGTCGAGTGGCAAAAGCGTGGTTTGCCACACGCTCAAATTTCAATATGGTTGGTGAATACAATCACAGCGCATGAAGTTGACAATGTTATATGCTCTGAAATTCCATATCAAATAAGTGATCCTGAATTATATGATGTTGTTGTGCAAAATATGATGCACGGTTCATGCACAGCCCAGGTCATATGCATGAGCACGCGAATAAGAAATCTGTTGAAGCTTTGGAAAGAACAATGAAAGATCTCCGAGATAACTCAGAGTTGTTTGGTGGTGTGTTTATTTTATTGTCAAGCGATTTTAGGCTAACATTACACGTTATTCCTACATGATTTTAGCACTTGTTTTTAAGAAATCATATATTTCTTTTAGTAGCATACTAGCGAACCCCCTGCACACTTCGTAGTGCAAAAAAGATATTAAAAAAATTAATTCGAATTCATTTAAATCAGTGATAAACTGCTTTTATTTTAATTCTCTGTGGTAAACAACATTTGTTCTTTTTCCATTTTTGGTGTAAATATACAAAACCGATGGTTTGCCAACGCGTGAACACGCTACATAGAACTGTCCATGTGAGAAGACTGGATGCACTAAATTCACTCCACAAATTTCTAAAGATTGGCCTTGCGCCTAATTAATGGTAATCGCAAACGCAATGCGAATAGGAAACTGAAGTTGTTAAATTCAAATGGTATATCAGACGGAGTCATTGGGATACGTGGAATGAACACATCTTCGTCTTTTAATTTTCCAGTTAAAATAGTAGCTTCAATTACATAAGCCATCAAACTTTTAATAGCAAGTCTTGTTCCATTACACAAACGGGGTCGATTGATTTTACGAAGCATACTAATAGTGGCTTCAACTTTCTATTGGAGATTATACGGAGGTAATCTTGGTAGGTCCAACGAATTCAAAAATTCTTTTGGATAATTCACAACATCTCCTTCATTGGTAACAGTATCGACAGACTTGTACAACACCACTTCGCCAGGAATCTTTGATGGTATAGCCTTTTTTAATTCAGTAACATCTTTGTTCTCTGCCGATAAAATTGCTCTGGCAGTCAACCATGCATAGAATGTATATTGTTGTGCTATGTTAGTGAAAACACATTCAATTAATTCCTCTTTTGACTGTACGAAACGGCAAAAATCATTTGGGAATGTTATCAATCCAGTGTCATCAATAGGCATTGCACCATTCTTAATTTTCAGCAATTGATTAGAGAACTTATCAGCAGATAGATCATTCTGCAACTGAACACGAACGTTGGTAGCGAGTTTTAATATTTTAACAAATCTCCGTAATATGAAGACTTTAAGCAAGCGTTAATTTCATCGGCAGATGCCGACCTAAGAATGAACCGCAATGTTTGCCTAAAATCAACGCACCACCAAACAACTCTGAGTTATCTCAGAGATCTTTCATTGTTCTTTCCAAAGCCACAACAAATTTCTTATTCCGTGTATCATATTTTGCACAACAACAACATCATATAATTCTTAACCACTTATTTGATCTGGAATTTCAGAACATATAACATTGTCAACTTCATGTGATGTGATTTTATTCACCAACCATATTGAAATGTGGGCGTGTGGCAAACCACGCTTTTGCCACTCTACAGAATACATCCAGCACTTCACTTCACCAAACACTTTAGATATCATGCTAAGACCCATAAGCGCTTTCAATTTATGCTTAAAAACACGGGCAGTGATATCATGGCGGTCGGTAGGACTTTGGCCAGCGATTATATTACTTTTAATGTCACTCCATTGCGGATTACACGTAAATGTTATAAATAAATCTGGTCCACCGTAATGTGGATGTGTATTGGTTCGTGAGTTATAGTCATTTTAGCGGACACTGCAATAATTTCCAAATATTTGAGTTAATATTTTGAAAAACTGAAATACAATTCGTTTTTAAATTCATTACAATTAAGTTTTGGTCCAACCTTTTATTTAATTTATATACTTAGCTATTTTAAATCACAACTTCGGGGTCTATGAAATAAATTACATATAAATACAACACTAAAAACATAAATATTTGAATACATTATGCACAGCTCAGGTCATATGCATGAGTACGCGCATGGTGCAATGACTTATGTGCGTCATTCCGATCGACCAGATTTGTTTATAACATTTACGTGTAATCCGCAATAGAGTGACATTAAAGATAATTTATTCGCTGGCCAAAGTCCTACCGACCGCCATTATGTCACTGCCCGTGTTTTAAGTAGAAATTGAAAGCGCTTATTGGTTTTAGCGTGAAATCTAAAGTGTTTGGTGAAGTGAAGTTCTGGATGTATTCTGTGGAGTGGCAAAAGCGTGGTTTGCCACACGCTCAAATTTCAATATGGTTGGTGAATAAAATCACAGCGCATGAAGTTGACAATGTTATATGCTCTGAAATTCCATATCAAATAAGTGATCCTGAATTATATGATGTTGTTGTGCAAAATATGATGCACGGTTCATGCACAGCCCAGGTCATATGCATGAGCACGCGAATAAGAAATCTGTTGAAGCTTTGGAAAGAACAATGAAAGATCTCCGAGATAACTCAGAGTTGTTTGGTGGTGTGTTTATTTTATTGTCAAGCGATTTTAGGCAAACATTACACGTCATTCCTAGATGATTTTAGCACTTGTTTTTAAGAAATCATATATTTCTTTTAGTAGCATACTAGCGAACCCCCTGCACACTTCGTAGTGCAAAAAAGAAATTAAAAAAATTAATTCGAATTCATTTAAATCAGTGATAAACTGCTTTTATTGTAATGCTCTGTGGTAAACAACATTTGTTGTTTTTCCATTTTTGGTGTAAATAAACAAAACCGATGGTTTGCCAACGCGTGAACACGCTACATAGCACTGTCCATGTGAGAAGACTGGATGCACTAAATTCACTCCAGATTGGCCTTGCGCCTAATTAATGGTAATCGCAAACGCAATGCGAATAGGTAACTGACGTTGTTAAATTCAAATGGTATATCAGACGGAGTCATTGGGATATGTGGAATGAACACATCTTCGCCTTTTAATTTTCCAGTTAAAATAGTAGCTTCAATTACATAAGCCATCAACCTTTTAATAGCAAGTCTTGTTCCATTACACAAACGGGGTCGATTGATATTACGAAGCATACTAGTAGTGGCTTCAACTTTCTATTGGAGATTATACGGAGGCAATTTTGGTAGGTCCGACGAATTCAAAAATTCTTTTGGATAATTCACAACATCTCCTTCATTGGTAACAGTATCGACAGACTTGTACAACTCCACTTCGCCAGGAATCTTTGATTGTATAGCCATGTTTAATTCAGTAACATCTTTGTTCCCTGCCGCTAAAATTGCTCTGGCAGTCAACAATGCATAGCATGTATATTGTTGTGCTATGTTAGTGAAAACACGTTCAGTTAATTCCTCTTTTGACTGTACGAAACGGCTAAAATCATTTAGGAATGTTATCAATCCAGTGTCATCAATTGGCAATTGGCATTGCACCATTCTTAATTTTCTGCAATTGCTTAGAGAACTTATCAGCAGATAGATCATTCTGCAACTGAACACGAACGTTGGTAGTAAGTTCTAATGTTTTAACAAGTCTCCATAAATATGAAGACTTTACGCAAGCGTTAATTTCATCGGCAGATGTCGATCTAAGAATGAACGGCAATGTTTGCCTAAAATCAAAGCACCACCAAACAACTCTGAGTTATCTCGGAGATCTTTCTTTGTTCTTTCCAAAGCCACAACAGATTTCTTATTCCGTGTATCATATTTTGCATAACAACAACATCATATAATTCAGGATCACTTATTTGATCTGGAATTTCAGAACATGTAACATTGTCAACTTCATGTGATGTGATTTTATTCACCAACCATTTTGAAATGCGGGCGTGTGGCAAACCACTCTTTTGCCACTCCACAGAATACATCTAGCACTTCACTTCACCAAACACTTTAGATATCACGCTAAAACCCATAAGCGCTTTCAATTTATGCTTAAAAATACGGGCAGTGATATCATGGCGGTCGGTAGGACTTTGGCCAGCGAATATATTATCTTTAATGTCACTCCATTGCGGATTACACGTAAATGTTATACCGTAATGATGCACATAAGTGATTGAATCCTGCGCGTACTCATGCATATGACGGGGGCTGTTCATAATGTATTTAAATATGTAAGTAAATATGTATTTAAATATGTATGTAATTTATTTCATAGATCCCGGAATTGTGATTTAGAATAACTAAGTCAATAAATTAAATTAATGGTTTGACTAAAATTTAATTGTAATGAGTTTCAAAACGAATTGTATTTCAGTTTTTCAAAATATTAACTCAAATATTTCGAAATGATTGCAGTGCTCACTAAAATGGCTATAACTCATGAACCAATACACATACAGAAACCGTATGTACATAAAAACCTTGTTATTGATGTCACCTTTGAAGAAACAAAATCGGTTGACGCATTCCGGAGAACATCAATTACTAACACAATGCAAATTATTTTTATATATGTAGAGAAGAAAATTGTTAATTACTGAATACTCATATGTAATGTTTGTGAATAAGCTTTAACGTTGATTGTTCTTATATTTATATCATTTATACCGCGGCTAACCACAGCCAAGAAAGAAAATATACGCTGTAAAATTTATTTTACATGTTTTGATTAAGTAGTAGTAAAAACTTTACTTTTTAATGGTTCTTAACACATAAAATAACTTTTCTGATATCGACATCATGAATTTACCGTTATTTTTATATTCTGTTTTATTATCGTTGCTTTCATATGAAATAATTATATAGTACAAGTAACATTTTTAACAGATTTTTCAAATATATTGAACTGAAACAAAATTTTATGCTCAAAAAATATTATTTGGCGTAAGTTTGAAAGCATATTACCAAAAGCAAATAAATAATTTTTCTTTTTGTGAAAATTATTGAATTTTAGGTAGAAATGCCCCATGGAACCCAACTTTCGTTAGTAGAACGTACACAGATATAGAGCACCTTCTCCAATCTGTTTTATTTCTCATAAAATGAATGCAGAGAACTACGTGGAATCACTGGACAATAATTTCGTTAAATTTGCTGAAGAAAATTATGGAAATAATTTTTCTTTTCAGCGGGACAACGCCGCTATATATGTAGCCAAAATACCCAAAGCATTTTTTGAAGAAAATAATAAAGCTGTTGTAGACTGACCACTACTTAGTCCCGATCTAAGTGCCGAAATATACAAACATGGAATAACTCGTTAAAAGAGCTGAAAGAAGCTTTAATAAACAAATGGAACCGAATTTCCCGAGATGGGTACAAAAATTAATAGACTCTATGCCACTTGAGTTGAACGAAGTGATTAAAAATCGAGGAGGACACACCCATTATTAAAATTTCAATTATACCACCTTTTCAATAAGATCCTTCCTAAATGCTTCGATTGCCTCATATATAGTAAAGTGTTTATATCCTGCATCATTATACAACTTAATGTTGATGGTTATTGTAATTTCATCATCATTTTTCAATTGAAGTGATATATGCGCTCTTACATTCACAGTACCATTTTGATGTTTAATTAAAAGTCTAAATATTTGCTACTTTCACCATCTAACTTAATATTTTGTTGTTGATTATAAGGATTTTGATTACTATGGAATACAATGCTGAAATGAATGAGAATTATAAAAATACTGAAGCGAATGAATTCATATTGTTTTTCCTTTAATAGTTGATGGTATACTAGTATGAAAACATTATTTGATAACCATTTTATACATTTGAGTACAGTTTTTAACATCAATTATGTTTATGTTATTTAATTTATGTAAAAAATCAGGTATTCGAACTCTTTCAATTTTACCATTATTTAATATACGTTTGTCATTAACTTCACGATATTCATAACAACTCATTTTCAGATATCGTATCTCGTATATACTACCATATGTACAACGAATAGGAACATCAACATTATCAATTACTTATTTAAGATTAAAATGTCGGTAAAATTACTCATTAGAGTCCAGTATACCACCAATATTTGATTCCTATCCAATTAACTCCTTACGAAATGCCACTATAACGTCATCTACTGTAAACAATTTTTGGGTTGATGATGAATCGGTTTCATTTATTTTCTTGTGTGAATCAGTAGTACTATTCTGAGTTTCATCATTTAAATCCTCTTCCTCATAGCTTTCCTCCTCTTTTTCATCTTCTTCAAAGAACGATGTTGATATAGAAGAAGTAGTAGTTATTGATGTTATATCAATATCAGCATTCATTTGATAATCACTATCTCTTGTTTCTAAAACTTTACTTTTTTTAACATTACAAATGATATATTAGTTTTTAAAATATCTTCGTTTTTAAAGTATCTTCTATAAGTGGAGTACTGATAATAGGCATTGATAGTGCAATGCCACTTTTAATATAATGAGTAAATAAAAAATGATTTATATCATTTTACGTTTAGTAAGCGATATACTGTACAGACTGTATAAAGGTTAGAGATGATATGATAAAAACTTATTAATATTGCTTCCTCATATATCCTAAAATATTTTTCAATCCAAGTTCTTCTATTTCACAATATTGATATATTCATACCTAACCTAAATAAATCATAAATTAAATAAAAACGAATCAGTTTTAATTTAAAAAACATTTATTTATATATTACTTAGCTTTATATTATTTTTACAATCGTTTTTTTTATTTCATTTGTAAGTGGAATATATTCAAACATTTTATCATGTATAATTAAACAATATGCAGATGTTCCGGTTGGTATATTCTTAAGCATATTAAATTCAATAGGAATATCTATTGGTCCAGTTTTAACAGTCTCATTTTGATGTGTTACATCTAAGACAATTATTGGCGCTATTGTTTTAAAGTCTTCTCGTGATAGTAGGGGTTGTGGATCTCGTGAATAGTAGCTTTGTTGAAACTTTTTATACATATCGTATAGTAGTGCACACCGATTTCGTTAAAACTTCAAGTTTAGATCATTATACGGATATACGTCAGAGTTAAGATGTATCTTTAAATTTGTTAAATCACAATGTTGAAATGTGTTATAATCATTTTTGCGAAACGCTAAAAGTAGGAAACGCGGTCTTTCATTTTCACTAGCAAGCTTAACATCTTTCGAAATTAAGTTGTTTTTCTGTTTATTATGTGTTTTAAGCAATTGGTGTTTTTTTGTTGTATTAATAAATTTAATAATTTTAACTTATATTCTATGTAAGTTTGGATGTATTTTGTTATTTATCATGTTTTTTTTAAAATATGTACTAAATATTTGCAAACAAATTGGTCTCAAAGGTGTTCCTATTTTGTGTACTTTTGGGAACCCGTAGCTTTGTTGAAACTTTTTATACATATCGTATAGTATGTCATTATGGTATCATATGACGTAGTATCACTATTTCCGAGCATACCTATAAATTTAGCACTAGAAATAATAGAAAATAAGTGCGGCATATTACAACAACACAAAAATACCAAAACACCTTTTCATGGAGTTACTAAGGTTTTGCATCAAAGACAGCCGTTACTTTAAATATGAAGAACGAATTTACGGACAATGTAAGGGAATGCTGATGGGACCACCAGTATCACCAGTTGTTTCCGATATTGTTATGGAGGAGTTACTGGATCAATCCCTTACAAAACTAATAATAAAACCCAGAATAATATCAAAATATATAGATGATATATTTGCTATCATAAATAAGGATACGGCAGATGAAGTTTTAAATGTTTTAAATGCGTTTAACCCACAAATACAATTTACAGTGGAAACGGAAAGAGATAGTAAATTACCATATTTAGATGCAATTGTTAGTAGACACCAAAATATGATGACGGTCAACTAATATCAAAAACCCACTGCATCCGGTCGTCTGATTAATGTCTATTCAAAACATCCGAGAAGAATTAAAATAAACACAGCAAATAATTTCATCAAACGAGTGCTCACCATAAGCGACGATAGAAATTATGAGGAAAATTTACGAAAATTAAAATAAATCTTAGACATGAACAATTTTCCGAAAACAATTGTAAACAATTTAATATCTACGAAGAGTGACACAACCATAAGAAGAGAGGCTAATACAAAGTATTATAAAGGACTAACATATATAAAAGGTTTTTCTGCGAGGTTAAAAAACTCAGATCTGTATCACATTGAGAAATATCAACTTGCATTTAAGACGAATAAAACAATGCAGAGCCTATATAGTAATACAAAGACTAAATTAATGAAAGAGGAAAAATTCAACGTTATAAATAGCATTAACTGCAACGTTGACGGCTCAGGCACATGCAAAAAAAAAATACGTAGGAACAACTAAAAAACAAAACTGCACTTGCAGCCCACTGTGCAAAGGAAAATCATGTGCCAAATTTTGATAATGTAAAAATATTACAACAATAAAACCATTATTCCAGGAGATTTACTTTAGAGATGTTACACATAATTGACGTTCCGGCAGAGAAAAGTCTTGACTATAAACAAGACTCAGAAAAATACGTTTAAAGTTACAGAAGATAAACAAACACAAGAAATAACATAAACAAATCAGTCTTCGCAGCTAAGGACTACAGACGATCGACATATTGAATATATGTCAACTTTATCTATTTTTATATATTTATTTAATTTTTAATTTACAGGTATGTAATTGGGATTTTATGAGATGTAATCAAAAATTTATTTTAATGTTTATCATATATTGTTTTGTACCCAACAGTGTTCCCCTGAAGATGAATAGCGAACCTATTCGAAATATTGGGAGGATAAGATTAAATAAAGATTAAATAATAAAAATATTTAATTATATTAATATTTTTATAGGCTAATTGTTCTAACTTAGTTAAAATCTCGAAAAGACATGATGATAAATATTCCTAGGCACAAAGGAAGTCAACGTCAGTTTTATTCAACTTACACAGCAGAGCAGAACAGCTGTTTTCGAAAGTCGCTACACTTTCATCTTCAGTGCTCATGTGTATATTGTGTTTATCACCGCTGCTTAGGTGACTTAGTTGAATGTGATAACAGTTTTCTATTTACACAAATTTTACTGTGAAAAACAATCCGAGAACTGTATCAACCTGATGTTAACACTTGTGTGTTATGATACCTGTGTTACCATTTGATTATTTTCTTCATGTCCCATTTTTCTGAATTTTTTGTTCCATTATACATTAAGTCAAACTTTTTTGGTTTGAATTTTATACTTAAGTATATGTGAACGTTTTTCCAATTTTCATTGGCAGCTCAAGCCCAAGCTCAAATTGTATGTGATTCCTTTATTTTATGAACATTTTATTTTTGCTATATTAATATTTTTATAGGCTAATTGTTCTAACTTAGTTAAAATCTCAGAAAGACATGACGATAAATATTCCTAGGCACAAAGGAAGTCAACATCAGTTTTATTCAACTTACACAGCAGAGCAGAACAGCTGTTTTCGAAAGTCGCTACACTTTCATCTTCAGTGCTCGTGTGTATATTGTGTTTATCTCCACTGTTTAGGTGGCTTAGTTGAATGTGATAACAGTTTTCTATTTACACAAATTTTATTGTGAAAAACAATCCGACAACTGTATCAACCTGATGTTAACACTTGTGTGTTATGATACATGTGTTACCATTTCATTATTTTCTTCATACATTAAGTCCCAGTTTGACTTAATGTATAATGGAACAAAAAATTCAGAAAATTGGGACATGAAGAAAATAATGAAATGGTAACACATGTATCATAACACACAAGTGTTAACATCAGGTTGATACAGTTGTCGGATTGTTTTTCACAATAAAATTTGTGTAAATAGAAAACTGTTATCACATTCAACTAAGCCACCTAAACAGTGGTGATAAACACAATATACACATGAGCACTGAAGATGAAAGTGTAGCGACTTTCGAAAACAGCTCTTCTGCTCTGCTGTGTAAGTTGAATAAAACTGATGTTGACTTCCTTTGTGCCTAGGAATATTTATCGTCATGTCTTTCTGATATTTTAACTAAGTTAGAACAATTAGCCTATAAAAATATTAATATAGCAAAAATAAAATGTTCATAAAATAAAGGAATCACATACAATTTGAGCTTGGGCTTGAGCTGCCAATGAAAATTGGAAAAACGTTCACATATACTTAAGTATAAAATTCAAACCAAAAAAGTTTGACTTAATGTATAATGGAACAAAAAATTCAGAAAAATGGGACATGAAGAAAATAATCAAATGGTAACACAGGTATCATAACACACAAGTGTTAACATCAGGTTGATACAGTTCTCGGATTGTTTTTCACAATAAAATTTGTGTAAATAGAAAACTGTTATCACATTCAACTAAGCCACCTAAACAGTGGTGATAAACACAATATACACATGAGCACTGAAGATGAAAGTGTAGCGACTTTCGAAAACAGCTGTTCTACTCTGCTGTGTAAGTTGAATAAAACTGATGTTGACTTCCTTTGTGCCTAGGAATATTTATCATTATGTCTTTCTGAGATTTTAACTAAGTTAGAACAATTAGCCTATAAAAATATTAATATAGCAAAAATAAAATGTTCATAAAATAAACAAATCAAAAATATTTAATGTGTATGAGTTTTTTCAGAACTTTTTACCATTATCTCTTTTTACCATCAATCTTTAAAAATGCATCTATCCACCTCGGTGCTGGCGTGCAGCGCGTGGACATTTTTTAAAAGGTTTTTTTTGAAAGTTTTACCAATGTATGACCGTTTTTGCTAAGGCAGTAATTATTTTTTAGCTATCTGGTATCTTCAAAAGCACATGTTGAAAGTTTCTGATCAGCTACTTCACAATTCGGCATCTGCATACTAGCTGGTAAAAAAGTTCATTTATTTAACCGTTTTGGCCTAATTGTTATCTTAAATTCTTTTTGTCTGACTAAATAGACTTGTGTTCTGAAGCATTACATAAAAGTAAGCAATTTGATGAAAGTTTAGACCATTAAGTAATGAAATTGTGTCGTGTACAACCGGCTGCATGTTTGTACTAAAATCTGAAAAAAAAAATGGTGCGAAGAAAAGAACTGACAGAAGAAGAGCTCTTTCAGTTAATGATGGAAAGTGACGTGGAAGACTTTTCCGACGATGTAAACGAGAATGAAGTTGAAACTGATTTGGAGGATGAAGCGAATGATGATATTGCCTCCGAAGCTGCTGAAGTAGTACCCGTAGTGCTAAAAGGCAAAATAAAAAATTTGAAGTGGGTGCCAAACAAATTTAAGTCTAACTATGTTGGCATCCAAGATGAAGCATGGAAAGTATCTTAAATGACAAATCGGACCCCGTTTGATTATTTTAACCCGTATTTTGGCGGTGATTTTTGGTCTCTTGTTAGTCAACAAAGTAATTTATATACAATGCAATGCAATAAAAACTTAAATTCAACCCCTGATGAGTTCAACAAGCTCAAACAAGCTATGGGAAGTGCAACCTGTAATTGATTCAGTTTTAAAAACTTTCAAATCTCTTCCAAAGCCACAAAAGTTGAGTGTGGATGAACAAAGGATTCCCTTCACTGGAACAACACAGTTGAAGCAGTATGTAAAAGGAGAGCCAAATCCAGTTGGTCTTAAAAACTATGTGCTAGACGGTCTTTTGCTAGACTTTTTTATTTACCATGGAGCAAAAACATGGCCCAATGGAAACCCAAACCCGATTTCAGGCATTGGTGGTACGGTAGTGCAAAGAGTTACCGAAAATATTTCTGTGGGAAGCGAGTGTTTATGGATCGCTATTTCACTTCCATCAATTTGTTACACTTCCTTTTAGAGAAAGGTATTTATAGCACAGGCACTATGCAACAGAATAGATTACCTAAAGAACTGCGATGAAACCTTTCGACGGATAAAGTCCTTCATAAAAGAGGAAGGGGTAGTTTCCATTAATTCGTGAGGGAGGACGATAACATATCTGTAACTTAGTGGATTGATAACAAATCAACATATTTAGCCATTACAGCGGTCGGATCGGAGCCTGTTCAAACAGTTAGTGGTCTGTAGAAGTGTTTTGGTACTTGGTTGACTTAGCTATTACAAATTGTTGGATAACATACAAAAAGGATAGACTTGCTTCTGGTCCTAACAAATAGAAACTTGTTGATTTGTTAGAGTTTGATCTTTGAGTTAGAGAATATTTCTCTGCTTGCTCTAGTACTACGGTAGTAAGTAGATACCTACGCGATGGTGATAGCAGCTATAGCGAAGAGCACGAAAATCCTAAGAAGAAAGCTAAATTGCCAAATCCACTTCCTGCAAGGGATGTTCGACTCTCTGGAAATAGAATTTACCTGTATGCGGAGCCGAAGATAAAAATAAATATATAAGATATCGCAAATAAGACTGTCATCAAAAAACGCGATTCAAGTGCATTTCATGAAATGTTTTTCTCTGTATTTCGAAAGAAAATGTTTTTGAGAATTTCATTCTTAAATCCTTATATTTTTTTATTATTTTTAAGTAAAAAACTTTTTTAATTGACGTTTTTAATGTTTTTTTCTATAATATTTTGTTGATTTGTAATACGGCTGAACTTGATTAAAATATATACTACACCCTACACATTCCAAATGTTCAGGTGACCGCACTTGCGATATCTCCGTAGTCCTGTACTTGATAAGGAAAAATTAAAAAAAAAAAAAAACATCTAAACTGAGTGCCACCAATACAGTAAACTATGGTTTGGCTGTTTTTCTATAGGGACACACTTTTGGGACTGAGGAGACTATTACAGTTAGTAGATATCGATATCCGTTATTCTTTGCTTCATAATTCCCCATCTCAACTAGATTCGTTTGTTATAAATCATCCATTCCTTTAAAAATAATTCGTCTTTTTTTGTATTTTTTCTACCTTGTTTATGTAGCTCATCCACTATTTCTCTTTTATCAATATTCATATTATATATATATATATATATATATATATATATATATATGTGTATGTGTGTGTGTATTATTCTAATCGTATAAACATATTTAAAACTCATTTAGTAAAGGTAAGTAAATTCTTCAATAATATATACTCAGGTATATGATGAAAAACGATTAAGATACCAAAACGATTTCAAAACAATCAAAGGTGTGATGTGGTTGTTTGAATCGTTTTGTTATATCAGTTTCAAAATCCATTTTGTTTCAAACAGAAAACTATCGTTTTACTATGTGATATAAAATTATAACATCAACTTTTGTAAAAATTGAATTACTTTGAGATATATTGCATATACATAAGTTCTTGTCAGGAGACGTCACAAGAACTCTCGGCAGGAATAGATTTTATGCAAAATCATGTTAATATAGCTAGAGGTTTTACAAGAGGTGATAAAATAGATATAGACAATTTGTGGAAGAATCTGGTAGCGGAGTTAAATATTTTAGGTCCTCCAATACATCACGTAAATAGATGGAAGAGGGTATAATTAATGGAAAATTAAGTATATATGTAAGTAAATATATAATTTTTTGTTGGAAAGCTTCCATTGAGAAGAAAATTGGAACTAATAAAAAAGAAGTTGTAGCTACAGGTGGTGGTCCATATAACCAGATTTATATTTATAAAAAGGAAGATATAGTCAGACAAATATGTAGGCTGCATGCATTTGTGAAAGGAATACAAAATGCGAAATCTGCGGGCCATGAAAGCGAAAGTGGTAAATTAGAAGCCGTAAAATAAAGCAAAATGATACAGATTTTGTAGAAGCGGCTCCTTTTACATCTTCCAAAATATACGTAAGACTGCTGATACAATAAAATACAACTTACAGACATATGTTTATAGTCACAATAAAAATAGAAGAGAATTGACCGAAACCTTAATAAACGTTTCCTATTAACTAGATTATTTAAAAAAAATATTTTCACATACGTGCCAAATCCAATGGATTTGAACAATCTCGAAATTGCCATTTAATTTTTAATAAGTTTTATTTAATTAAATTATTTTTATATATTTCTTTTGTGTTTTAAAGAAATGTTTAATTTTTAAACAAATGCAGTTCTTTGCTATAAAAATTATACGGAATGATATAATTTTTGCAGTCCTTGTACAAAGCTTTAGAAACGATTGAAAAGAGGAGATCGAGGGATAAACTTATTGGATGAGGCTTGTAAAGAACATGAATTGTAAACTCGCAGTAAAAAGATATTAATAAGAGACATCAAGCTGAAAAGGCTTGGGAACCAGAGAAATCTACAGATAGTAATTTAAAAGAACGAGCAAACTCTTGGCTCGTAACGAATGCAATGAAAGCTAAAGTAAAATTTGGATTAAGTATGAAAAGAAATAAATTTCACAAATCGAAAAAACAGAAGAAAAAAATAAGTGATAGAAAATTATTTTCATCCACTGTGAAAAATACATTAAAACTTTTAAAAAATGAGAAACCTTACAATATAAGTGGGGCTGTTAAATTGCAAACAAAACTGTTGAGTTAAACCTTAAAAGGAAGAAGAGGGCGAAGACTAGTATACCAAAAGTTATACCTATATCTAAAATTGGTGGATTTCTTCCTTTAATTCCAATTTTAACAGCACTATCAGCACTTGAAGGTTTGGCAACAGGTGGATCAGCTATTGTTAAAGCTGGAAAGGAGCAACTAGCTGAAGCTACTCGTCACAATAGATATATAGAATCAATTGCCATGCGAAAGGGATTATATCTTAAACCACACAAACTTGGATATGGAATTTACTATAAATAAGCTTAAAAAAACTATTAAAAAACCTACCCAATCGACAACTAACAGAGTTGGATATTAATATACATATATGGTAGACAACTCAAATATTTCAGAGGAATTCTTATGCGTGATCGTTTACCTAAAAACCCTTTTGCGGAAAAATGTAGTATTGTTAATCTTGATAAATTTAATGGTGCTGGAACTCATTGGCTAGCATATTATAAAAATCATAATGACAAGGAATATTTTGATAGTTTTGGAAACTTACAACCACCTCTTGAAATCATCAATTATTTAAAGCCACCCATTACATTCTTGCTTGTTGCTAGACACTCTATTATACGAGTTTTATTGGCATTATCTGTTGAATATAAAATGCATCTTCACCAAATTGATGTAAAAACAGCTTGCGTGAATAGAGAATTACATAATGAAATTTATATAAACCAACCACAATATTTCAAAAACGAAAAATATATGGCCTTAAGCAATCCAAATTAGACACGGTATTAAAGAAATATAGTTTTCAACCAACTGAAGCTGACCCATATCTTTATAAAAACGAAGTTAAGGGTAATTTAATACTGGTAGCTGTATATGTAGACGACATCATTATTGAATGTCCAGATGCAAATTGCACTGCAGGTAAAATGCAGTTAGTTGTGTCCAGTGGTGATATATCAGATCAGAAGTCATATACTGGGTTTGCATTTTATGTTGGCAACTGTTTGGTGTCATGGCAGTCTCGAAAACAGTCTTCTGTTGCACTAAGCAGCACCGAGGCTGAAAACATGGCCGCATCAGAAGCGGCAAAAAAGGTGGTATACTTGCAAAGGTTTCTAATAGAGCCTGGTAATAGTAAAGACGAGCCAGTAACTTTACACATTTACAATCAAGGAGCGCAAAAACTTGCGACGACAGACGAAGTAAACATGTGGATATAAAATACCATCATATAGGAGAGGTTGTTCGAGAAAACAAGATTGTTTTAAAATATTGGCCAACGAACAGTACGGCAGCAGATATTTTGACTAAAAATTTGTGTAAAATTAAACATAGTCAGGGGTGTCATAGAAACCAAGTCGGTTTTGATGTTTCTCGGTTTTGAAAACCAATATTGGTTTCATTTGGTGTCATGAAACCTAGTCGGTTTTGTTATCTTCGAATGCAAAACAAAGCAATATTCGAATCAGGTGTTTTATTTATATTGAATTGTTTACTACTTTGAAAGCAACATTTGTGTTTGAAATTTTAATAATTGTGGTATTTGGGATAAAATGTTTATAAAACTAGTATTCTGCAGTGATGTTCTCGCATATATGCTGCTAGGGGCTGATGGCACAGGAGAGATCCGAAGAAGGCATCTGCGAAACTGCCAGAGACAGCGGAAATACATGTGTTATTATAATTTGCCTCCATTCTGCTGCTTAGGTTTCAACAGCTTAAACAAATACGCTTTCTGTATGGTATTAGACACAACGAAAGACTGCCTTCCACGTTTTAAGATCCCGCCATTGCTGAAACTTGCAGCTTTTTTTGATTTTTAGCTGAAAAGTTGTATGAAAAACCTTCTAAAAAAGACATATATCTGGGTTGAAGTAGAGAATCAATTATTCTATATCACGAGGTCATGGTTGTAGAGCGCCTTCTACATCCATACTGGGTGCAACTGAGTATGAACTCTAACGAGAACCATCGGTTGAGAAATCATTTTTATTATTAATACAAAATTTAATAAACATCATTTTTGTGTAATTTATTTACTTTAGTTTTCTTGCATTTGCAATGAAATCAACCAATTAAAAAAAAAGAAATTAAATAAACAACAGCTTTTTAATATTTTCATTAATAAACCGACAGCTGTAAGTTGATCCGATTATTTCCAATAACAAAACTGATAACATTGGTTTCTGTGGCACCTAAAACCGACATTAATTCTAATTCGAATATAAAACAAATAATATTGGATTCCATGACACCAAAGTATTTTTTTTGTAAGTTTCAAAGCCAGTTCCAATAATATTGGTTTTCATGACACCCCTGAGCAACTGTATGAATTTGATGAATATTAATTGAAATAATGTAAGGATACGTCCACGTGTAGAGGGCGTGTTGAAAACATAGCAAACACAAACAACCTGTATGTTTCAATACACATATTATTTTGACGTTTTTACTTTTTTAAAACATTTGAACTATAAAAATCTATAATATACACCAATATTTTTAAGCTTAAGGTCTGTTTATGTTTCTAAATTATAATTTGTATTTTGAACATTTCGTCACTCCTTCAGAAAGTTTTAATTAATAAAAAAACAAAATAAACAATAGTAACAATAACAACAACAAAAATTCAAAGAAAAAAAACTAAATACAACAACAACAAAAATATGCAGGTAACGAATCTGAAATAAAGGACCCAATTTTCACTTTTTGGTCTGTCCTGGACGTCAATTACTGTCTAAAGGCGACGGGGCATTGAATTTACCAAATTTTTGGTAACACTACATTTAATATGGACCCATACTCCAAGAAGAGCAGATTGAAGGGTTTCACGACTGCTTATATCATATTTTCGAAATTTTTCTCTAAAACACGCCAGACATGCCCAATAGGATTGAAATCAAATTACTGGAGCATAATGTAGAAGGCAGTATCGTACAACCTTGTTTTCACTTCTGAAAATATTATACTGATTTTCATTAGTAAATATCACACGCTTCGAAAAGTTGACATCTCATGCTCTCAATTTAACACTAACAGTGCAACAATTTTAAATGTGTCCCGAAAATTGTGGGGCGAAAGCTTTTTACGTCCGCCAGAGTAGGGTTTATCCTAAGTGGTCCTGGCTGCTTCATAATTTATAATTATTGTCAGTAACATTGCGCAACTACGCTTTACTATTTTGGAAAATTCGTCATAAGATTTACCTGTTTTTCGTTCACTGACGACAGTATTTCTGACAGAGGTCTGTACCTCTTTTCTGAATTTCGATGGCTACAATTAAGGATTTATGATCACAGGGATTTTAAAAACAATTAAAATAAAAAATAATGGATGTTTTTTTCTTTGCTCTTATATTTATACATATATACTGCTCCGGGTTACCACACTGTATGTAAAATATCTCCCGTCGATTTTTAATTTTTCGCTATTATTGTTTTTGTAATAGCCTACTGTTATTTTTGTCCTATAAATAATAAAGTTATTTATTGCTTAAATATAACACTACAATTCGTCTGATTATATATATATATATATATATATATATATATATATATATATATATAAGTGTATTTATATATTATAAACATTCCTTTTTATCAATTGTAATAAATCTTTTTAAAATTACAGGAATTCATGGTGTCTACAAGATTTTTAAAAGATGAAAGTCTATGGCCGGCCAATGCGCAAAAGGTCGCAAAATACTTTTTACCGATTGGTGAACGAGGACAATTTGGGCAATCTTCAACGTCCGGTATCGCTAAAAACGGAGTTATGTTTTTTACACAAGTTCACAGAGATGATATTGGATGTTGGGACACATCGAAGTCGTATACAAACAACATATATCGATTTTTCGACAAAACTTTCAACGAATCTTTAATTCAGTTCCCAAATGATCTAAAAATTGATCACGAAATTAATCAAAATATTTGGATAATAAGCAACCGTTTACCAATTTACCTGTACAGTGAACTCAACTTTGATGAAATTAATTTCCGCATTTTAAAAGCTAATGTTGCTGACCTTATAGCAGGGACAATCTGTGATCCTCTCACGAGTTCAAGTTTCATTTAAAATCACAATAAGCAGTAATAATTGACGGTACTATATATTGACGATAGGAAGACCCCAAGACCTAAATGAACTAACCTCCCAAAATCTTACATGGACGCTGATGACAATATTCTTTTTAATACTTATTCGAGTAAAATTCGAATGCCGACACATAAAGTACTTGGCAGTTTCTAATTTAAGTAATTATATCATGGTTACACAGACTTTTGATATTATGTTTCGCTCTCACAGTCGCACTCGAATTATCTATCAAACATCACGCGTCAGAATAAAATGCTTAATATTTAATAAACATGCAAAGTAAGAATACAAGAAATGAAAGTATAATAAATAATTGTCTTTAAATTTCGTCTCAAGCTATAGCGTTCAGTTGTAAAAATAAAAGTATAATAAATAGAAACAAAGTAAGATTGTATAATGATATAGAATGAATAAAAAAGTTATTTGGATACCCAGAAACATTTTATATAATAAAAAGTATGTAATGAGCAATAATACAATAATAAAAACAAATAAATTGAAATTAGTTAGATCTCTTAAAAGCGTTATTAAGTTTAAACGTTTGGGTTCTAAACATTATTATGTCTTCTGTTGTCAAGTCATAATTGGACTTACTAAAGTCTTCGTCGGTTATTGAATCTACTCCTTTGATTTTTAACTAAATGATACAAATTTATTGGCTTACATCAAATTATGAATTCAAAATACCTTTAAGTTTAGTTATAGTTGCAGAACATTTATTAAGCTTTATCATAGCCAAGTTCAACCGTTTAAACTATTCAAAATATATAACTATTATATATGAGAGGAAGTTCTAAGAATATTTTATATATTGTGTAGTCCGTTAATCGATCGAAATTAACCGATTCAAAGGTTGATAAAGGGTCTAGTTTTGAATAAAGTAATTAATGGGTTGAGCGATTAACGGTTGATCGCTAGTGGGTCCTAGGAAACTTCGGCTATGATACCACATTTCCGTCAGAGATATCACTTTTCAACATATAAAAAAAAAACTTGAAAAGATTTCATATCAGAAAAATCTTTGTACGGAATAACAACCCTTAGTACCAGACTTATATTGCGTTAGGGTGCATTCGTATGAAATTCGTAATTGTGTTTCTAACATTTGATTACTAAATGAAATATAGAGTCAATTATGCATTAAATTCGTTTTTTGAAAAAATAAATATATGTACGGCTATTTTGTTGTATACACATCTGGCCTTTCTCTGTTGTGACGTCACTTTCAATTCGTGGAAACCGATGATAACCGTCTATATTAAATGGGTAAACACTTTGCAAAACTCGATATATGTTCTTTTATCAGCATATGCGAAGTTTTCAGTTTTTGCTCAAGGATTCGTTATCGCTTGATAAGCCTTAGTAAAGAAATATCTGAATTTTTCATCAAACTTGTAGCGAAAGGGTTAAAAACCAACATTAGTCAAGTTATTTCTGAGATACCGGCCAATATGTGTCAAAAAGTGGTCGAAAATTACCTCAAAAGAATCAATGCTTGCAACACTTCGCGTCGTGGTCATTTAAATGATGTACTGTTTCACACATAATGTCAACGTTCAAACTTATAATAAAAAGATATATGAAAAAAAAAATATTTTATATGTTTTATTTACGTTTACTTTTGAAACAGAATATATAATGGGTATTTGTTAACTACATGACAATTATCATGGTTTGACAGCTCAGAATGTCAAACTTATTTTTCTTTACTAACGCCGATCAAGCGATAACGAATCCTTTAACAAAAATTTACTCTTTCGCGAAATTCATAAAACACTCCACCAATTTTACTGCCAATAAAATCGCCCTAGTAAGCAAGCAATGGTGACAGTTATTTACCGTTTGCAATAATTTTACAATCTTCAATAAATTTAAATCAATACAAAATCACCAATAAGTTAAAGATATTTGCGCAACGAAGCTCCTTACTTCTTTCAAAATTAGCGCGTAGATACCGTTACGGTGAAAGACATGTGACATCGAGCTATTTTGAATGAATTTTTGTTTCCAAAAATTATTGAACTTTATTTGGTTTCAACAATTTGGTTCAACTTGTCATGCAGCGCGCTTAACAATCGATCAGTGCAAAATCCATTTGGTGGCAACTTCGGTTCTAGCTGTGGTATTCTTTATAAGGTGTTAAGTCCTTGGTTTCCGCCATAGCGCGTTAAACAGAAGTGTAGAGAATCCAAGTCGATTTTGCTAATTGTCGGTTTTGCAAATCGATATCGGTTTCATTTGGTGTCATGAAAACAAGCCGGTTTGCCATTTTCAAATGCAAGCAAACCCGATATTCGAATCATCTGTTTTATATTTACTGAATTTGTTTACTATTTTCGAAGCAACATTTTTGTTTTTACATTTGTGTAATTTGATTGTGTTGTGAAAATAAAAAGTTATTGAAGATATAAACAAAATTATTGTTTAAATTTCTGTTAATAAAATGAGCAATGCTGTTATTGCATATTTGCTGTTAGAGGAGGAGCGCGAGTTACATTCCGATCCCCAAAATAATGATATTGGCTGGCAAAGTGTAGGGAAACCTTAAAGTTTTGTTCCCACATTTTGCTAGACAGCAACGGAAGCATAAAATACTTATGTTGCTTACCTTTAATATTTTTTCCCACATTTTAGTACAGTGCAATGTAAGCATAATATAATAACGTTGCTAAGCTTATATTAGATTTTAAGTATATTAAAAAAATTAGTCTTAAGATTCAATTTAATAAACTCATACCTTTTGTAAAAATAGGATTAATTTCTAAAGAAATTAATAAAAAATAATCAAATAATTAAACAAAGTCTCTAACATAACCTTTAAAAAAAGAGCTTAGTAGTGACAAAAAGTAAATTTAGAGAAAGTCATATTGAAGGAACAGAAAATAATACATAATACAAAGCAAAAACTACCTTTTAATTAAATACAACTTTAATACATATATACATACTTATATATTTGCATTATATACAACAAACATAGTATACAAAAAATCGTAAATAGAAAAAAAAAACATAAAAAACCTATATATAAACGTTAATGGATAGAAAACCAAAATTTGACAAAAATCGCCATATAAACATGGAAGAGGAATTGCAGCAGAGAGTTGTAGAACTTAAAATGGTTCTAAAACAACAGGAGCTGAAAATAAATCAACAGCAGCATCAACTACAACAGCAGGTGCAACAAATTAA
Organism: Linnaemya vulpina; assembly: GCA_963675445.1. Lineage (NCBI taxonomy): Eukaryota > Metazoa > Arthropoda > Insecta > Diptera > Tachinidae > Linnaemya > Linnaemya vulpina. The sequence continues at coordinate 38,944,632 of OY776281.1, forward strand.
TCTACAATCTGTGAGATTTAAAAATGTAGAATACGAAGATAAATTACAAATAGTTAAAAATTTCAATAAGTATTTCATAGATAGTATTAAAGACATAAGATGCTCCATAGATGACGTGCAGTATATAAACAGAATACCTGCGATAAACTATAAATTTAAGTTTCATACAATAAATCTAGAAGAACTTAAATATATTGTTAAAAACATAAAGAAAAAATCTGACTATAAAAAAATATCAAATAAGTCAATACTAGACAATTGGAATATAACTGGGAATATAGTATTAAGCAGAGTAAATAAATTATTACAAACAGGGGTATTTCCCAACAACTGGAAGGAGTCAATGGTGTTTCCAATTGAAAAAAATTTATAATACAACAAGCTATGAAGAGTTCAGGGCAATTAACACCATGAAGACATTAGAAAAAATTATAGAAATGGTAATTAAAAATTAATTGGAACAATACAAATCATTACAACATTCTTTCAAAATAACAATCAGATTTTAGAAAAAACTATTCATGTGAAACAGCAGTAAACTACGTTATAAATAGATAGAAATTTAAACAGAAAGAAAACAAAATACTAGCAATATTCCTAGATTTCGAAAGAGCATTTGAAACTATAGACAGACATATATTAATACAACAATTATCAAAGTATGGTATCGAAGGAACAGAACTAAATTGGTTTCAATCTTATCTAACTGAACACAGGCAACAAACAAATGTTCACAACAAAATATATAATGCTGCAGTAAATGTCTTTGGCGTACCACAAGGATGCATTCTTGGAGCACTTCTATTTATTATATATATAAATGACATGGAAAATATATTAGATAAATGCGAAATTGTGCAGTATACAGATGATACATTTAATTTTACCGAAGCAACAAGAGAACTAACATGTTACGAAAATCTTAAAAGTGATATATTAAATATAAGTAACTGGCTTAAAATTAATAAATTAAAACTTAACGAAAACAAAACTAAAATTATGGAAATTAATATGAACACCAATTTTACAATTTAAGTCAATACTCTTACAATAGAAAAAGAGAAAAGTATAAAGCACTTGCGTTTTATTATTGATAAAGAATTAAGTTTCAAAGAACACATTGAATATATATGTAAAAAAATTGGGTTTTTTGAAAGAATAAGAAACAATGTAACAACATTAACCGCAATAAATATATATAATACAATGATTAAAACACATTTCGAATATGGATCAACGATAATATTCACATGCTGTTCAGATCAACATACATATAACAAGACTGCAGAAATTACAAAAGAATGTAAAATGCTGGCAGAGAAATTGACTCTGTAAGTAAATTTACCAAACTAGACAATATAATCTTAATCATATTATGAATATATTGTTCTACCGACATCTTATTTCGACAAGATTCAGTAACAATATTTTTAAAAAATAACCGTTTATCTTAGTACCCCTCACTAAGCAGTGTTTATTAAATTGCACCACTGTTTCTGCAAACTTGCAGATAATCATTCGATACAAAAAAAAGGTGAGAAATTATTGTTCACAACATCAGGTAATGATTTTTACTCTTTCGTTCTGGCATATTATTAAAGTGCCAAACTTTTCGGCACACGATTATGCGCATTTGCAGCAGTATATAAAGCTACAAAACCATGTGATAAGCGATCATTTTAAATCTAGAAAATAAGAAGTGCGTTCAAGTAACAAACGCAGCTCTATATATACATACATAATAGTGTATGTATAAATACATTTTATTGTAAAGTATTGCTGATTGAACCGCAATCACAATTTGGTGGATGTCAAATTAAAATTTTAGAGATATTAAAAACGCTGGTGCCATTATCCACAGGTAAATAATAACAAATAAGCCACTTATTTTCCATATACTTTTCCTAACCAAACAAATAAATCACACATTTCAGATTTAGAACCAAATTCTACCTTAATTATTTTAATTAAGTCAGTAAGCTGTAAATACATATAGTTCCTTTTATGAGAAAAACAAATATCAGCCAGAACTAGGAAGCCAGTAATGGAAGCAGCTAGTGTACTGATGGGTACAATTTTGGATGGACTATGCTGTCATCAAAAATGCTGTCACCCAAATATCCAATATATTATTGACTTTGACGTTGTAACTAAAGTCTAATTAGTTAGTGGTCTACAACAATTTCATCCCTTAAATGATGTATATTTTATTGGGAACCAGATTGTAAAACAAAATCCCTAATTTATTTATTCCTTAACTGTGATGTTGCAAGGCCTCGCTAAACATTGTTGCTGAGCTTTAAGTTGTTCTTTTTCTTGCTATTGCACAAAGGTTATAACAAAACATTTGCCAAAAATAAATTTTCGATCACATCAGGAAATTTTATTTCTTTCCAACACCTAGCTATACATTGCTGAATGGCCATTCATCGATGGAGACCAATGAAACAAATATATGTAGGTCACATTTTAATATTATTAGTTGTGTATTTTTCTTAGCTTTTGGAAGTTCAATTAAATTTTATTAATAATTCAGAAATATATACATATATACATAAGCATATTATAAATATATAATAATAAGTTACATAGGTCACTTTTGGCATAAAACTTTTTGATGTGAAGTTAATAATTAGTATAAAATTAGAAAAAGTGAATATCAATAATAAGATTAAGAGAACAAGGAAAAGATTAGTGCTCACGCATATATAAAAAAAGCTAGAATGAAAAGTTAATATTGCTACCAATTATATTTACATATATGATGCAATGCCTGCAAACTAACAATGCAAAAGAAACCATGGCAAATATTTTGCAATAATTTAAAGTATAAATAACAACAGGTATAATTTAGAATTACAAGTAGGAATGCATATGTCTAAAAACTATAAAACCATGACTTCTGCGTATTTGATTTTTTTTCCACGTCCCAGTTTTCTCAGTATATTTGCTTTTTCGATTCCTTAGGTATTTCTTTCATTTGCAAAAAAAAAAAAACAAGTCTGACTTACGTCAATGACCTAGTTTCGATTACGTTTTACGTATTCTCTTACTTATATACTTTATAATACTTGTACAGAGTGAGGAAATCAAACTTAGGTTATAATAAAAAAAAAGAAGATACAATTTCGTTTATCAGCAATTTTGGAAGCTCTTTATTATTTATAAGAAAAATTTAGAAATTATAATATATATTTAAATAAAATTAAAAGCATGAATTTCTAAATATAATAGTTTTGTTTCTTGTCACAGAGGAAACTACCGGGTGGCTGATGAAAGCCGCTACCAAAAAAAAATGTAATAACTTTTTTTCTATTTAATGAATGTGGTCCTTTTTTTTATTTTGCAGATTGATTCTTAGATTTGACAAAAATGGATAACTGGGACACCGAAACAAGAATTTGGATTATCCGCCGTTATCACGCACTGGAGTAGGTATTTTCGATTCAAAGAGAGTATAGGCGCACATTTGGCGGCAATCCTCCGAGCAGATGGACCATAATGAGACTTGTAAACAATTTTGCCGAGCATGGGAAAGTCAACAGAAGACCTTACCATCGAAACCCTTCAGTTCGAACGGAGGAAATAATCGCTGCCTTAGCTGCTGCGATACAACACAATCCAAGAATTTCGACAAGAAGCTTATCTGCTCAAATGGGTATAAGCAGACAGTCATTACAGTCAATTATGCACAAAGATTTGGACTTATTCCCATATAAAATTCAAATGGCCAACAAACTGAACGCTGCAAACTTGCCGATTCGCTTGGAATTTTGCCAGAAGATGCTTCAAATTGTGGAAGAGGATGGAAACATATTGAACTGTCTTTTCATGTCTGACGAGGCCCATTTCGATTTGAACGGCAACATAAACAAACAAAATTGTCGAATATGGAGTGCTTCCAACCCACAGACACTCCATGAGACGGAATTGCATCCACTTTGTGTCACAGTGTGGTGTGCAGTTTCATCACGCTGCATTGTCGGGCCCTACTTCTTCGAAGAAAACGGTCACCCCGTTACGGTTACTGGAGACCGTTACTTGCGTATGTTGAGAGAGTTTTTCTATCCAGAATTGCGCCGAAAGAGAATTCCTTTTAACTCTGTGTGGTTTGAGTAAGATGGTGCACCTCCTCACATAGGCCAACCTGTTATGGCAGAATTGCGACGAAAATTTCCCAATAAGCTGATATCCAGAAACTCCACATTCCGTTGGCCACCCAGGTCGCCTGACCTTACTGCACCTGACTTTTTCTTGTGGGGTTATTGCAAACAGGAAGTTTACAAAGCAAAACCTACAGATTTGAATGAACTAAAGCAATCCATTCGAGCAACAATAGCGGCTATTCCTGCTTCAACTCTCCAAGCAGTAATGAACAACTTTTTGCTAAGATGCCGCACATGCATCAACGAGCAGGGGGGCATTTAAATTCCATTATTTTTAAAACAAATTAAACTATATTTAATAAAATTGAATGAGCTTTAACATGAATAAAAGAAAAATGTATTCCATACACTGAAAAAAAGTTATTTGAGTTTCTTAATGTAGCAATATTCATTAGTGGTTTTTGTGTGGGATCATCAATAGCTTATTTTTAAGGAGTATATGGATGATCATGGTTGGGTTGGGCTACATGTTGCACATTTTCACCTATTGGCAACATAATTTATAACTGCAATGATAATTACATCTTTCGTTCTGACTACAATTGTTATTCGTCATATCAAATATTTTTTTTCTTCTCTCAAAATGATCTAGTTCCTGACAAGTTGTATCACTTGTTAGATATCATTTACAATGGATTATGCTATAATCCCTTTACGCATGCAATTAAAACTCTTGTTATAAGTAGCGTTTTCTTCATCTTGAGTTAAGTTCCTAACCCCGCCTAATTGCCGACGAGCCAGTGCCGGAATAATGAATGCATGAACTTAACCAAAATCCAATGAAATACGTCTTTTTGGTTATATGCTACAAAAAATATAATAGATATGCATCAATAAAAAGCTTAAATCCATAAAAAATGCTAGATTCCTTAAAATGACTTAGCATAAAGCAAAGGATGCAGCTAAACACAATTTTCTTCACCCAAAAAGTGAAAACAAATAGGTCACCAGAATATTTAACTGAACAAATCAGATATGTAGGAGATACTCAGCCATATTATCTCAGAAATTCCCGTGATTTTAGACTTCAGCATGCAGATACCAATACAATGCAGAAATCACTTTTCTACAAGGGACTTAACTTATATAATATGACTCGAAATAAAATTAAGAATGAACTCAATGTTAATCTATTTAGAAAAAAATTTTTATTTTCATAAAAAATCGTTAAACAGAGTAAATTATTTAATATTGTGAACATAATATGGAATTGTAATATTCAAAGTATATAATAATACTACTAATATATAATGTTAATAATAATAACAATAATAATATTCGTGTTTTATCGTTCGGCTATATGTCAAGTCTTAAAAACCAATAACCACTAAATATAATTTTTTTTATTATTTAATCTTTATTTAATGTTATTTTTCCCAATATTTCGAATAGCTTCGCAGCTAAGGACTACAGACGATCGACATATTGAAAATATGTTAATTCAATCTATTTTTATTTAATTTTTAATTTACATTGTTCCCCTGAAGATGAATAGCGAAGCTATTCGAAATATTGGGAAAAATAACATTAAAAAAAGATTATATAATAAAAAATATATATATAGTGGTTATTGATTTTTAAAATCTGAACTATAACCGAAGGATAAAACAAGAATATTATTATAATACAACAGGTCAACGATTAAATTAAATATATATAACAATAATAACAACAACTACAATCACAACATCAACAAGTAGAGCAACAACAGCAGATACAAATGCAACATCAACAACAGCAATCGCAACAATAACAGGTTCAGCAGAATCAAGTTCAAGGGTTTTATCTGAAACCAGAACACATAATAGCCGAATTTAGGAGAACAAGGCCGTTAAACAAAGATTATAATCTAAGGCAGGCGGAAATGATGACCTCATTGCTTATGGATTGAGTATAGTGACCAACGAAAAACTGGAAGGAGATGTGGGTAAATGGTTAGAGAGCTGATAGACGGAGCAACTTGGGAACAAATAAAAAACCAGCTTCTAAAAGGTTTGCAGCCGAGGAGAACCTATGGAGAGATTTTTCATTTTGCAAGAAATGTTAAAGTGATTAACTTAAGTGAACTTTTTGACAGAAATTTTGTTGTTCGGGAACACTCAGTTGGAAGATTGTTGATTTTCAAAATGATAGATACGATGCAGTAATATGCCAAAATTTTCTGGTACCACTTAATGCGATAATAAATAACCAATTTGAATATGTAGAAATCCTAGGTAATAAATTTTATTTTCGAAAAAACGAACTACCATTTTGATACTAATAATATATGTTCCCTCGAACCTACTCCACGAGAATAAATATTTGATAGGCTTAATTTTAGCCACTTGAATGATAAAGCGACATAAACAATTACGAATATATTGAACGATTTTAAAGACCTATTTTATATGGAAGGTAATAAACTTTCGGCAACAACCGAAATATATCACCAAATTATTACTGATGCTGGAAAGCCCCTTTATTCAAAGATATACCGTTATCCCCAAATCCACGAAAATAAAATCTGAAGACAGGTAGATGAAATGTTAAAAGAAAACATTATCAGAGAGAGAGAGAGAGCAACGCTGCATATAATAGCCCCTTATGGATTGTTCCCAACAAAAGTGAAAAAATGGCGTATAGTTGTAGACTACAGGAAGTTAAATGAGCATACAATTGAGGACAAATATCCGATACCAAATCTGAATAGCTTACTAGATAGGTTGGATAGAGCTCAATATTTTTCGACTGTAGACTTGGCAAAAAGTTTCCATCAAATACTTGTCAGTGAGGAGGATAGGAAGAAAACCGCTTTTTCTACTCCACTTGGGCACCTTCGACCTTTCAGAGATTTATGAACACTGTGCTTAAAAACCATATTAACAAAACCTGTGTTGTTTATATGGATTATATCCTTATATTTAGTACTTCCTTTACAGAACATGCCAGCAATATCAGGGACATATGTAAAACTATAAGAAAGGCAAAACTAAAGATACAAATGCGAATTCCTACGAAAGAAATTGGAGCTGTCTTAACACAAGATGGTCACCCAGTATCATATGCATCGTGAACGTTAAAGAGACACGAAACCAACTATGCAACAATTGAGAAAAAATTTATAGCAATAGTATGGGGTTTAAAATATTTTAGGACTTATATCCATGGGAAAGAATTTGATTAAAAAGTGACCACCAGCCCTTAAAGTGGCTCATGAGCAAATATTCTGCGGGAGATATAAGCCCAAGGTTACAAAGATATCTTATCGATTTGGGAGAATATCAATTTGAAATATAGTATATTAAAGGAAAATGCAATTACATTGCCGATTTCCTAAGTAGAATTGATGTCAATACAAATGAAATAAATACATTGAAACCAATTCGAGAAAGTTTTATATATAGTGTAGAAGCAAATAATGAAACAGAATCTTTGAAAGTGCAAACGAGGCACTCACAGGAAGAAGACTTCGATGATGGTATAGGGATTTTGGGTACTGTCGTCAGCCGCTTTAAAGTTCAAATCATTATTGTCAGCGAAAAAAAGACTAATATTAAAAGAGCTTTTGGCAACAAGCGAATTTTTTGAACAGGAAAATATGCCCAATATTTGGAGGAGAGAAATCCTTAAAGGCAAAATCGAAGTATATTCTGAATTGAGCGATCATGAGTACTATAAAGTACAATCATGTTTGATAAGAGAGTTCCCTGATAGAAATACATACAAAATAGTCAAATGTTCTTACTTTGCTAGAGACTTAGAGAACGAGAATGAATTGAATAAAAGTATAGCTCTTTTCCATAAATACGAAAGTGGACATTCAGGAATATAGGCTACTAATGAAAGTATCAGGCACAAAGTTTACAGCTCAAATTTAAAATCAGCAGTACAAAAGGTAATAAATAATTGCCACATTTGTTCATCAGCAAAGTATGACAGAAATCTAATAAAAAAACGTTCCAAAGAACCGAAACACCTGAATATGTAAACGAAGTAGTACATGTAGGTACATATGTAAATAGCAAACAGTCGTTTATGATTTTTATTGATAAGTTTTAAAAACATGCTGTCTGTTTTCATATGCCAGATAGAAATAGTACAACTATGGTTCAAAAACTTAGAGAATTTTTGGCAATTAAAGGTAAACGAAAAAATTCATATATGACAACGAATTCAATTCCAACAATGTTAAAAGTTTTTAAAGAAGCAGAAGGAACTGACTTCCATATAACAAAACCTAATAGTCATACCGTGAATTCCGATGTAGAAAGGTTAAATAATACCATAACTGAGAAAATAAGAGCATTAAATTTTGAAGAACAATTACCAATAGAAACACAAATAATAAAAGCTATAAATTTTTTTAACAATAGCTACAACAGTACGATAAAATGTACCCCTTTTGATATGGTTAATAACAAAATATATATTTGAAATAATAAAAGAAAGAATGGAGAAGTATAAGCACAAATTGAATGAAAAAAGAAATCTAATTAAAATTATGAAGAGAATAGGGAGGAAGGCTATATAAAAAATTACAGGGCTTTACGACACAAAGAACAGCCGAGATAAAGGAAACATTTCTTAAGAAATCAATTCTTTATCGAAATTGATGATATAACGAATATATTGTTGAAATAAATAACGTTATTTTACACTATAACGAAAATGTAATCCCTAAACATCTTCAAAAAAACAACCATTGTTCAATTAGAAATAACTGTAAATACATATTTAATAAAACAGGAACAATAGAGTTGGATGAAGCAACTATTTTTTGCAAAATGTTTGAAAAATTTAAATTGCAAACTTGTGACAACAGAGACTTAAGCATTACCATAAGATTTTTGCAAACAAACAACATACAATAATGAAAAATTCTTTTTTCCACCAACAAACCATAACTTACAATTTCAAAACATTACTTTACAACATGCAAGAAATTAAGGAATTGAAAGTTCATACTAAGGTCTCATATGGACTGAACGTAACATTGATAATTGCTATAACTATTGCACTTATATTAATCTATTTTATAATAAAGAAGAAAACGACGGGTGTAAATAAAACCCAAGTCGTAACGATATCTCAGCGTCCTTCTTACGTTCAGGATATCATAAATAAGTATAGACCGAATAATTAATAATTTTTCATATAAATGAACTTCAAGTTATAAGAGTCAATTCAATTTAATCTTATAAACTTTCATAATAAAAGAAGAAATATAGAAAAATTATATAAAAATATATACATCCAGGAGGATTTCAAGCCAGGGATGGAGCAGTTACCTTCCGATCCACAAAATAATTATTTTGGCTTGAAAAATATAGGGAAACCTTAAAGTCTTATTCCCACCTTTTGCTAGACAGCAACGTAAGCATAAAATAATTACGTTGCTTAGCTTATATTAGATTTTAAGTATATTAAAAAATTTGTCTTAAGATTCACTTTAGTAAACTCATACCTTTTGTAGAAACAATCAGCGTTTATTATAAAACATAACTCGCGCAGAAAAGGTGCGAAGAAGACTTTTGCGAGATCGCAGCAACCCGCTTGCACTTCCGGAGACAGCGTAAGTACATTTGTTGTAATCTGTATTTTGTTTTAAAGCTCCTTTGCAGATTCATAGGTTATTACGGTTTAAGCAAAGACTCTTTCTGTATGGTACTAGACACAATTAAAGAACAACTTTCACGTTCAAGGATCTCGCCATTGCTGCAACTTGCATCTTCGTTTTGTGGACGTTTTGTAGAAGTTGATGGCATTTCTTCCTCGCAATGAGTACCTACATTTTCTGGCAAACCAACAGCAACACCTTCCACCGACTGAGCGATTGCACATATCCGGATTATTGCTTCTTCACTGTTGAAAAGCTGAAGCTTCGAAAACGGTCCTCCACCTGTTGCTCTGGACTCAGCTTTATTCTGCGTCCGCTTTTCCAGTCAGTCCAAACCTGTATGAACTAAAACAACACAATTCAGCAATAGAATTACGCATTCAAGATTTTACTTACCTTATTCCACCCGTTGATATCCTTTTGCGGTAGACCTGCGCTATTTAAGGAATCAGCCAACTGTTGCCAGCGGGAATCTAATGTTCTCTTGTAGCGTTTTGTGAAACCCCTTGCAATATCAAGATACTTTTCCATAAATTCGATGAATATCGAGTTTTGTACGCTAGTTTTATGCTTTCCCCTATTAAAAATATTAAAATTAAAATTTTCTACTAATTTATTAACTTTAGTTTACTTACATCTACGCAAATATCTAACTGTTGAATAAATCAAATGAAAAATGGAAATGAAACACAATATACACATGAGCACTGAAGATGAAAAAAAATAAAATCACATACAATTTAAGCTTTGGCTTGAGCTACCAATGAAAATTGGAAAAACGTTCACATATACTTAAGTATAAAATTCAAACCAAAAAAGTTTGACTTAATGTATAATGGAACAAAAAATTCAGAAAAATGAGACATGAAGAAAATAATCAAATGGTAACACAGGTATCATAACACACAAGTGTTAACATCAGGTTGATACAGTTCTCGGATTGTTTTTCACAACAAAATTTGTGTAAATAGAAAACTGTTATCACATTCAACTAAGCCACCTAAAGAGTGGTGATAAACACAATATACACATGAGCACTGAAGATGAAAGTGTAGCGACTTTTGGAAACAGCTGTTCTGCTCTGCTGTGTAAGTTGAATAAAACTGATGTTGACTTCCTTTGTGCCTAGGAATATATATCGTCTTTCTGAGATTTTAACTAAGTTAGAACAATTAGCCTATAAAAATATTAATATAGCAAAATAAAAATGTTCAATAAAAATAAAATCACAGAAAAATGGTGCATTTAGCTTATTTTATTTACTCCCAATAACAAAACGACAGCTGTAAGACGATCGGATTATTTCCAATAACAAAACCTATAACATTGGTTTCTGTGACACTTAAAACCGACATTAATTCTAGTTCGAACATAGGACCGGTAACAACGGATTCCATGACACCAAAGTATTTTTTTGTCGATTTCAAATCCGATCGGTTTCTATGACACCCCTGAATATTATAACATTTTGCTTGTCCCAACTGTAATAGTACGTATCATCAAAATGTTTGACTATTCGCTATAGATCTCAACAACGTCAAAATAGATACAAAAAATTCTCTATCTTCCATTCTGTCTTCATCTATCCTCTTCAAAATAACCCCTTCTTTCTGACATATTGCACTGCATATGTAAGGGTCATCTCCTGAGAATAGGAGTAATACTGGAAGAGGGTCTCAACATATTAAAGGTGTATATATATTGATAAATAATTAGAACATAGAGATAGTTCTGAAAGTGAAAACTTAGAAATAGTTTTCAACATCACCTTGACTTGGTCTCATTCTTTGTAAGCAACATTGATTTTTTAATAGCTGAAAATAAAATAAATTTTCTATAATTAAGATATATGCGTGATTATGAATAGTGAAAACGTAAGTAAATTTTGGTTTAATGACAACAAATTTATCCGATGAAGAAGACAAAGACGCAATAAAAATGGTAAGAATTCCGCTGTCTTCCCAGACAAAGAACCAATATAATAGTGGACGAAATACTTATAACATTTCGCCCGTGCGAAAGAGAAATTAACTGAAGTTTAACAAAAATTTAAAGCCTTGAAAGATGGTATTACAAACAATGTAAAAAAGAGAAATAAAAGAGCTAAATAATGGGTAACGATTCGGCTTTGACGATGCAGCTTTCAAACATTTTATTAGCAAAAAATGTTCTTAATTTCAAATTTAATTGATGACAGCGAAGTTCAAAATTTAGATAAAGAATTTAGATGGATGCGCTACATATGTAGATTAAAATATATATTTATTTATTTATTTTACAGTCTATGAATTTACAATTCTTACAGACTATTTACATACATGCATATACACATATACAGATTATAATTCAAAGAAATATCAATTATTGGCTGTTATTTAATGCAAACAAAATATTTCGTTTAATCAAATTTTCACTGAAAGAGAAATCAACATAATAATATATCTTGTTAAAGTCCTTACAGCATCTAATAAAATGATCAGAATTAGCGTAATTTGTTCTTAGAAATATAATATTAAGTAGACGGAAGAAACGAGTAGGGCGTTGAGGAACACAAAATGATAAATTTTCAATTAAGAACTCAGAGCAGGTTTTACCATTAATTATATTTAAAATAAATAAAGTGTTTAACATAGATCTTCGACTACTTAGGGATGGTAACTTAATAAGAGCTAGTCTAGCTTTATAAGAAGGCAAACAAAATGGGTTCCATTGCAAACTTCGAAGACAAAATATTAAAACTTGTTTTTGTACAGATTCAATTGTGTTGATGTAAACCTTATATGTTGGATCCCATATTATTGACCCATATTCCAAAATAGGACGAACAAGCGATGTGAAAAGCTGCTTAGTAACATAAGGATCTTCAAATTCCTTTGCCCAGCGTTTGATGAACCCCAGTTGACTTCTGGCTTTTCTAACAGTTAGAGATATATGTTGAATAAAATTCAGTTTTGGATCTAGTAAAATTCCAAGATCTGTGAAAGTGCAAATATATTCCAGCTCATAACCACCCAAAAAATATTTAACGTTGAAATGGCTCCTCCGAAAGAAACACATATACTTGCATTTTTTTAGATTCAATGTCATTAAATTCATTTCACACCAAGAGTACAAAGAGTTTAAATCTGCTTGAAGAAACTTATGATCATCAAAGATATTGTAGGTAAAAAATATTTTTACGTCATCAGCATACATAAGAATGAATGAGTTTTTGATAACTGCAGGTAAGTCATTGATAAATAGTGAAAATAATAGGGGTCCCAGATGACTTCCCTGGGGAACACCAGACGTAACGGGGATCGGTTTAGATATAGTACTTTTGAAGAAAACATTTTGTTTCCTATTAGTAAGGTATAAACTAATCCAATTTAAACAGCCACGTGTGAATCCCATAAAATGCAGTTTACTCAATAGAAGTTTGTGGTTAACTTTATCAAATGCTTTACTGAAATCTGTGTAGACTACGTCGGTTTGTTTTTTATTGACAAAACCACGATTTACCAAAGTTGTAAATTGTATGAGGTTGGTTATAGTTGAGTAGACTTTACGATAACCATGTTGACTAGAACATAATGTTGATGACACCTGGTGACACAAGCTACTTGTAATTAATTTTTCAAAGAGTTTCGGTATAATACTCAGTTTAGCGATTCCTCTGTAATTTTCAATGTCAGATTTGGTACCAGATTTAAACAACGGAATAATATAACAATTCTTCCACATTTCAGGGAATTTTCCAACTTTAATTGAAAGGTTGTACAATAATGTAAGAGGAAACACTAAGGCATCAGCACACTTAATTAGAACACAACTAGGAACATTATCAGGTCCACTCTTGTACGAGAATTTCAGTTTTTTCAATCCATTAAGAACAGACATTTCATCCAGAAATGGAATTAAAATAGAATGACTTCCAGGACAAAGATTTGATTGCAACCCAGTAGTAATAGTTTGATCAACAGAATAAGTAGATGAAAAGAAATCCGCAAACAAGTTACTAATTTCAGCCTCGTTATCTGATTCCTTTTCATTTAGATTCATAGTGGACGAAAAGGAAACTGATTTTCTTTTTAAGTTCACGAAATTGTAGAAAGACCTTGGATTTTTCTTCAAGTTGTTTTTAATTTTTTGTAAGTAACATTTATAACATTTAAGATTTAACTTGTTATAGTCGGCACGGGCAACAGAGTATTTTGCAAAATATCGAATTCAGATTCATATACTAATTGTTCGAACTTAATTTAAATCTCAGAAAGACATGATGATAAATATTCCAAGGCACAAAGGGAAGTCGACATCAGTTTTATTCAACTTACACAGCAGAGCAGAACAGCTGTTTTCGAAAGTCGCAACACTTTCATCATCAGTGCTAATGTGTATATTGTGTTTGTCACCACTTTTTAGGTGGCTTAGTTGAATGTGATAACAGTTCCTATTTACACAAATTTTATTGTGAAAAAGAGTCCGAGAACTGTATCAACCTGATGATAACACGTTTTTCACATATACTTAAGTATAAAATTCAAAAAAAAAGTATGACTTAAGGTATGATGGAACAAAAAATTCAGAAAAATGGGACATGAAGAAAATAATCAAACGGTAACACGGATATTAAAACAAAAACATGTGACTAAACTTTACCTTAGACGATCATATAGTACATATCCCACATAACAAATAAGTACAAAGTGGTTTTTAAGAAGTGAAATAATGTGGGATATTTTAGAGAACACCATGCAATAAAATGCAAAAAGGCGGGTCTCCTTTTCCAGCAATTTTATTGAAACGCCAACAATATAGTTCTATACAAGGTTGTTTAAGATCTTCTAGATGCAATAGCTAACTCTACCAAAACTCAGTAAATTTTTTTTGCTGAAAGTATTTTTAATATATATATATATATATATATATATATATATACATATATATATATATATATGTATATATATATATATATATATATATATATATATATATATATATTTGAAGAAAGTGCAAGTATGTACTTAAACTTAATTAACAATAATCTTAATAACAATGTAATCCGCTAGGGCTGCTGCCTATTTTGAGTAAGACACTTAACCACGTATTGTTAAAGCTGTGGAGAAAAAATCAATCTTAAAACTTATACAATAGAAAATTGGTGCATGGTTTGGATTAAGATTTCTAGCACCGAGGGTTTGGTTGGTACCTATAAACTCTTTTACCTTCTTAAAGGTATTTATGTTATATATGATGCCCTGTCAGTATATATAAAGAGAGGAGGAAAATAGAACCAGAAATCTCACAACACTTGTACAAAATCTAATTGATCTAAAAGATTATTTTGGTCCATTTCCACATCACTTTTTCAATGATGATCGGCTTTTCAAAAATATTAACTCATCTGGACAAGTTTCTTTATTTGAATTAATCACCCGACTACTAAGCTAGAGGGTAAGTAAAGCAAATCAAATAATTAAATGACTGATGTTTAATATAATTATGCAATTTCAGATGACCAAACAAGAAATTGAGATTATATTGCATAAGACTATGATCCATTTCAGGATTTTCTTGAAAAATGGCGTACTTCAACGTTACTGCAAAAGTCATATATATATATATATATATATATATATATATATATGTATATATATATATGTATATATATATATATATATATATATATATATATATATTATATATATATATATGTATATATATATATATATATATATATATATATATATATATATATGACTTTTACAGTAACGTTGAAGTACGCCATTTTTCAAGAAAATCCTGAAATGGACCATAGTCTTATGCAATATAAGCTCAATTTCTTGTTTGGTCATCTGAAATTGCATAATTATATTAAACATCAGTCATTTAATTATTTGATTTGCTTTACTTACCCTCTAGCTTAGTAGTCGGGTGATTAATTCAAATAAAGAAACTTGTCCAGATGAGTTAATATTTTTGAAAAGCCGATCATCATTGAAAAAGTGATGTGGAAATGGACCAAAATAATCTTTTAGATCAATTAGATTTTGTACAAGTGTTGTGAGATTTCTGGTTCTATTTTCCTCCTCTCTTTATATATACTGACAGGGCATCATATATAACATAAATACCTTTAAGAAGGTAAAAGAGTTTATAGGTACCAACCAAACCCTCGGTGCTAGAAATCTTAATCCAAACCATGCACCAATTTTCTATTGTATAAGTTTTAAGATTGATTTTTTCTCCACAGCTTTAACAATACGTGGTTAAGTGTCTTACTCAAAATAGGCAGCAGCCCTAGCGGATTACATTGTTATTAAGATTATTGTTAATTAAGTTTAAGTACATACTTGCACTTTCTTCAAATATATATATATATATATATATATATATATATATATATACATATATATATATATATGTATATATATATATATATATATATATATATATATATATTAAAAATACTTTCAGCAAAAAAAATTTACTGAGTTTTGGTAGAGTTAGCTATTGCATCTAGAAGATCTTAAACAACCTTGTATAGAACTATATTGTTGGCGTTTCAATAAAATTGCTGGAAAAGGAGACCCGCCTTTTTGCATTTTATTGCATGGTGTTCTCTAAAATATCCCACATTATTTCACTTCTTAAAAACCACTTTGTACTTATTTGTTATGTGGGATATGTACTATATGATCGTCTAAGGTAAAGTTTAGTCACATGTTTTTGTTTTAATATCCGTGTTACCGTTTGATTATTTTCTTCATGTCCCATTTTTCTGAATTTTTTGTTCCATCATACCTTAAGTCATACTTTTTTTTTGAATTTTATACTTAAGTATATGTGAAAAACGTGTTATCATCAGGTTGATACAGTTCTCGGACTCTTTTTCACAATAAAATTTGTGTAAATAGGAACTGTTATCACATTCAACTAAGCCACCTAAAAAGTGGTGACAAACACAATATACACATTAGCACTGATGATGAAAGTGTTGCGACTTTCGAAAACAGCTGTTCTGCTCTGCTGTGTAAGTTGAATAAAACTGATGTCGACTTCCCTTTGTGCCTTGGAATATTTATCATCATGTCTTTCTGAGATTTAAATTAAGTTCGAACAATTAGTATATGAATCTGAATTCGATATTTTGCAAAATACTCTGTTGCCCGTGCCGACTATAACAAGTTAAATCTTAAATGTTATAAATGTTACTTACAAAAAATTAAAAACAACTTGAAGAAAAATCCAAGGTCTTTCTACAATTTCGTGAACTTAAAAAGAAAATCAGTTTCCTTTTCGTCCACTATGAATCTAAATGAAAAGGAATCAGATAACGAGGCTGAAATTAGTAACTTGTTTGCGGATTTCTTTTCATCTACTTATTCTGTTGATCAAACTATTACTACTGGGTTGCAATCAAATCTTTGTCCTGGAAGTCATTCTATTTTAATTCCATTTCTGGATGAAATGTCTGTTCTTAATGGATTGAAAAAACTGAAATTCTCGTACAAGAGTGGACCTGATAATGTTCCTAGTTGTGTTCTAATTAAGTGTGCTGATGCCTTAGTGTTTCCTCTTACATTATTGTACAACCTTTCAATTAAAGTTGGAAAATTCCCTGAAATGTGGAAGAATTGTTATATTATTCCGTTGTTTAAGTCTGGTACCAAATCTGACATTGAAAATTACAGAGGAATCGCTAAACTGAGTATTATACCGAAACTCTTTGAAAAATTAATTACAAGTAGCTTGTGTCACCAGGTGTCATCAACATTATGTTCTAGTCAACATGGTTATCGTAAAGTCTACTCAACTATAACCAACCTCATACAATTTACAACTTTGGTAAATCGTGGTTTTGTCAATAAAAAACAAACCGACGTAGTCTACACAGATTTCAGTAAAGCATTTGATAAAGTTAACCACAAACTTCTATTGAGTAAACTGCATTTTATGGGATTCACACGTGGCTGTTTAAATTGGATTAGTTTATACCTTACTAATAGGAAACAAAATGTTTTCTTCAAAAGTACTATATCTAAACCGATCCCCGTTACGTCTGGTGTTCCCCAGGGAAGTCATCTGGGACCCCTATTATTTTCACTATTTATCAATGACTTACCTGCAGTTATCAAAAACTCATTCATTCTTATGTATGCTGATGACGTAAAAATATTTTTTACCTACAATATCTTTGATGATCATAAGTTTCTTCAAGCAGATTTAAACTCTTTGTACTCTTGGTGTGAAATGAATTTAATGACATTGAATCTAAAAAAATGCAAGTATATGTGTTTCTTTCGGAGGAGCCATTTCAACGTTAAATATTTTTTGGGTGGTTATGAGCTGGAATATATTTGCACTTTCACAGATCTTGGAATTTTACTAGATCCAAAACTGAATTTTATTCAACATATATCTCTAACTGTTAGAAAAGCCAGAAGTCAACTGGGGTTCATCAAACGCTGGGCAAAGGAATTTGAAGATCCTTATGTTACTAAGCAGCTTTTCACATCGCTTGTTCGTCCTATTTTGGAATATGGGTCAATAATATGGGATCCAACATATAAGGTTTACATCAACACAATTGAATCTGTACAAAAACAAGTTTTAATATTTTGTCTTCGAAGTTTGCAATGGAACCCATTTTGTTTGCCTTCTTATAAAGCTAGACTAGCTCTTATTAAGTTACCATCCCTAAGTAGTCGAAGATCTATGTTAAACACTTTATTTATTTTAAATATAATTAATGGTAAAACCTGCTCTGAGTTCTTAATTGAAAATTTATCATTTTGTGTTCCTCAACGCCCTACTCGTTTCTTCCGTCTACTTAATATTATATTTCTAAGAACAAATTACGCTAATTCTGATCATTTTATTAGATGCTGTAAGGACTTTAACAAGATATATTATTATGTTGATTTCTCTTTCAGTGAAAATTTGATTAAACGAAATATTTTGTTTGCATTAAATAACAGCCAATAATTGATATTTCTTTGAATTATAATCTGTATATGTGTATATGCATGTATGTAAATAGTCTGTAAGAATTGTAAATTCATAGACTGTAAAATAAATAAATAAATATATATTTTAATCTACATATGTAGCGCATCCATCTAAATTCTTTATCTAAATTTTGAACTTCGCTGTCATCAATTAAATTTGAAATTAAGAACATTTTTTGCTAATAAAATGTTTGAAAGCTGCATCGTCAAAGCCGAATCGTTACCCATTATTTAGCTCTTTTATTTCTCTTTTTTACATTGTTTGTAATACCATCTTTCAAGGCTTTAAATTTTTGTTAAACTTCAGTTAATTTCTCTTTCGCACGGGCGAAATGTTATAAGTATTTCGTCCACTATTATATTGGTTCTTTGTCTGGGAAGACAGCGGAATTCTTACCATTTTTATTGCGTCATTGTCTTCTTCATCGGATAAATTTGTTGTCATTAAACCAAAATTTACTTACGTTTTCACTATTCATAATCACGCATATATCTTAATTATAGAAAATTTATTTTATTTTCAGCTATTAAAAAATCAATGTTGCTTACAAAGAATGAGACCAAGTCAAGGTGATGTTGAAAACTATTTCTAAGTTTTCACTTTCAGAACTATCTCTATGTTCTAATTATTTATCAATATGTATACACCTTTAATATGTTGAGACCCTCTTCCAGTATTACTCCTATTCTCAGGAGATGACCCTTACATATGCAGTGCAATATGTCAGAAAGAAGGGGTTATTTTGAAGAGGATAGATGAAGACAGAATGGAAGATAGAGAATTTTTTGTATCTATTTTGACGTTGTTGAGATCTATAGCGAATAGTCAAACATTTTGATGATACGTACTATTACAGTTGGGACAAGCAAAATGTTATAATATTCAGGGGTGTCATAGAAACCGATCGGATTTGAAATCGACAAAAAAATACTTTGGTGTCATGGAATCCGTTGTTACCGGTCCTATGTTCGAACTAGAATTAATGTCGGTTTTAAGTGTCACAGAAACCAATGTTATAGGTTTTGTTATTGGAAATAATCCGATCGTCTTACAGCTGTCGTTTTGTTATTGGGAGTAAATAAAATAAGCTAAATGCACCATTTTTCTGTGATTTTATTTTTATTGAACATTTTTATTTTGCTATATTAATATTTTTATAGGCTAATTGTTCTAACTTAGTTAAAATCTCAGAAAGACGATATATATTCCTAGGCACAAAGGAAGTCAACATCAGTTTTATTCAACTTACACAGCAGAGCAGAACAGCTGTTTCCAAAAGTCGCTACACTTTCATCTTCAGTGCTCATGTGTATATTGTGTTTATCACCACTCTTTAGGTGGCTTAGTTGAATGTGATAACAGTTTTCTATTTACACAAATTTTGTTGTGAAAAACAATCCGAGAACTGTATCAACCTGATGTTAACACTTGTGTGTTATGATACCTGTGTTACCATTTGATTATTTTCTTCATGTCTCATTTTTCTGAATTTTTTGTTCCATTATACATTAAGTCAAACTTTTTTGGTTTGAATTTTATACTTAAGTATATGTGAACGTTTTTCCAATTTTCATTGGTAGCTCAAGCCAAAGCTTAAATTGTATGTGATTTTATTTTTTTTCATCTTCAGTGCTCATGTGTATATTGTGTTTCATTTCCATTTTTCATTTGATTTATTCAACAGTTAGATATTTGCGAAGATGTAAGTAAACTAAAGTTAATAAATTAGTAGAAAATTTTAATTTTAATATTTTTAATAGGGGAAAGCATAAAACTAGCGTACAAAACTCGATATTCATCGAATTTATGGAAAAGTATCTTGATATTGCAAGGGGTTTCACAAAACGCTACAAGAGAACATTAGATTCCCGCTGGCAACAGTTGGCTGATTCCTTAAATAGCGCAGGTCTACCGCAAAAGGATATCAACGGGTGGAATAAGGTAAGTAAAATCTTGAATGCGTAATTCTATTGCTGAATTGTGTTGTTTTAGTTCATACAGGTTTGGACTGACTGGAAAAGCGGACGCAGAATAAAGCTGAGTCCAGAGCAACAGGTGGAGGACCGTTTTCGAAGCTTCAGCTTTTCAACAGTGAAGAAGCAATAATCCGGATATGTGCAATCGCTCAGTCGGTGGAAGGTGTTGCTGTTGGTTTGCCAGAAAATGTAGGTACTCATTGCGAGGAAGAAATGCCATCAACTTCTACAAAACGTCCACAAAACGAAGATGCAAGTTGCAGCAATGGCGAGATCCTTGAACGTGAAAGTTGTTCTTTAATTGTGTCTAGTACCATACAGAAAGAGTCTTTGCTTAAACCGTAATAACCTATGAATCTGCAAAGGAGCTTTAAAACAAAATACAGATTACAACAAATGTACTTACGCTGTCTCCGGAAGTGCAAGCGGGTTGCTGCGATCTCGCAAAAGTCTTCTTCGCACCTTTTCTGCGCGAGTTATGTTTTATAATAAACGCTGATTGTTTCTACAAAAGGTATGAGTTTACTAAAGTGAATCTTAAGACAAATTTTTTAATATACTTAAAATCTAATATAAGCTAAGCAACGTAATTATTTTATGCTTACGTTGCTGTCTAGCAAAAGGTGGGAATAAGACTTTAAGGTTTCCCTATATTTTTCAAGCCAAAATAATTATTTTGTGGATCGGAAGGTAACTGCTCCATCCCTGGCTTGAAATCCTCCTGGATGTATATATTTTTATATAATTTTTCTATATTTCTTCTTTTATTATCAAAGTTTATAAGATTAAATTGAATTGACCCTTATAACTTGAAGTTCATTTATATGAAAAATTATTAATTATTCGGTCTATACTTATTTATGATATCCTGAACGTAAGAAGGACGCTGAGATATCGTTACGACTTGGGTTTTATTTACACCCGTCGTTTTCTTCTTTATTATAAAATAGATTAATATAAGTGCAATAGTTATAGCAATTATCAATGTTACGTTCAGTCCATATGAGACCTTAGTATGAACTTTCAATTCCTTAATTTCTTGCATGTTGTAAAGTAATGTTTTGAAATTGTAAGTTATGGTTTGTTGGTGGAAAAAAGAATTTTTCATTATTGTATGTTGTTTGTTTGCAAAAATCTTATGGTAATGCTTAAGTCTCTGTTGTCACAAGTTTGCAATTTAAATTTTTCAAACATTTTGCAACAAAATAGTTGCTTCATCCAACTCTATTGTTCCTGTTTTATTAAATATGTATTTACACCAAAAATTCTTTGTTTCATATACTATTTTACTCAATTATATTTATCTTACCTAATATCCATGTATTTTTATCACCATTATTAAAAACTGCTTTAATTCGCTTGCGTTCCATATCAATGAATCATGAGCTGCATCTTATGATCACAAACCTGTGACAAATTTTCTAAATTATTGCTCTTTAACATAACTTAAATTTTGTACATACCACGGTAGCATTTAGACTATAGAAACCTTTTCTGTTGTAGTACTTGAAACGTTCCTGAGTTCTTGGCGTGTGCCATCAATGCACCCTATGACATCTTAAAAGAAATCCATCTCTTGCACAGTTCGCTATCCATTGCATTTATACATTCTTTAAATACTTTGCTCACAGTGGACTGGGAAAGACCAACATTATAGTCATTACCAGCTCCTTTCTGGTAACTTCCTTCTAAAGCTATACGGCTCCTGAATGAATTAATTTAATTATTCAGTCAATTGAATCTTTCATTCAATTGAGCGTTTTTAGCTCAGTTGTTTCAATTAATTCATTAGATCTGTCTCTTTCAGTAGCTCTTTTCAGTGTTTGTATGTCAAAATGTACTGCCTTTAATTATAGAGTTGCCAGAAAATGAAATTGAAAACATATTAGAGATAATTCTTCATGAGGGATTTTCTGGAGAGAAAACTTATGTCTTAGGAAGGCCTAGATTCAGTAATCACCGAAATTAGAATCAAAGCGTTTGTAAGACAAACTGAAAAGTAATAACTGAATTTAATATTGTGACAATCTAGTTAAAAATTGAATATGCTTGAAAATTTTTAAAACTACTGATGATTTCGCAAAGCACCGATGAGATGAACATATACAACCTTGAATTGTATATATTGCAACAATTCAGCTATTATTTCTATTGCATACCTACACTAGTCGGCATAAGTATTTTGACGAAACCAAAATCGTGCATTTTTACGTTTGACTTTTAAACGGCTTTGTTAAAAATTCTTGTTTATGTTTTCCTTTTTATTTATAACTTATACAAACTTAAAAATAAGCAAACAAATATTATTTCATAGATACTTAAAAAGATGTAAATTAATTTGTAATTTCATGTGTTGGCATAAGTATTTTGACAAGAATGTAATACTAAGATAACAGTGTTTAAACTAAACAAAAGTAAAGAAAAGAAGAAGTTAGTAAAATATATACCCTCCTTTGGCTTCAATAACTTTTTGAAGTGACCTCAGAAATTATCTCCTCTCTGGCTTTATTTAACGAAACTGTTCTTTTGCCTTTCAAAAGACTCCAGACGTTTTCTATAATATTTAAATCTGGACTTTGAGGTGTCCAGTCTAAAGTATTAACAGCAACATCCTTCAAAAACTTAGTAATCATCCGAGCTTTGTGGCACGGGGCATTATCCTGTTGCAGGACAAATGATTCCCCAATAAGCTTTTCACCAGAAGGAAAGGCATTTTCATTTAGCCTAATCAAATACTGGTTTCGGTTCATCGTGCCGGTGACAGGAACCAAGTCACCCACCCCATTATACGCAAGACATCCCCAGAACATGACAGAGCCTCCACCATTGCTCAATTTTTGACAAGCTGGTCGTTTCTTTTGACGTACTACTTTTGGCAATCTTACAAAGAATGTGTTTTTGGATGAGTTATACTCAAAGGTGCTTTCAACTGTCCATAAAACGCTTCTCCAGAACTCCTTTAGCTAGTGCAGATGTTCCTTTGCGAAAGCCACTCTTTTAAGCTTGTTAGACTTTGTTATGTATGGCACGTCCTTAGCTTTAATTGTCTTAAAATCTACTTCTTTTAATCGTCATCTAAAAGTGCGCTCGCTGATTGGGTTCTTGGCCATCAAATTCCATTGATCTGCAGCAGATTGAGACTTCAGAAAACAATTTTTTTAAATTCTCTTAGAAAGACTCGGTATTCAGTGTGCGTTGTTTTTCGTTTTGCACCTGATCTCGTTAAGTTTTTTACGTCGTTAAATTTTCTAAACTTATTAATTTGATAGTGCACAGTTTGACGCGAAACATTGAACTCTTTTGCAATGTCTTTTACTGCCGTTCCAGCGTTAAACTTTGCTACCATCAAAGATCTGGTAACCAAACTCAACTATGCCGTTTTACCCATGGTTTATAACGTCTTTTAATCAAATTTTGTTTTTATTTTATTTTTAATTAATCTTATATACAAAAGTTGTTACGCTTCAATGTGCTCAAAAATTCAAACAAAAATTCACAAAGCCACCGTCAAAATATTTATGCCACGCAAAAATTTGTTGTCTCCATGCATTATTATCAGCAGAAAGAGAATGCAAAAGAAAACGATATAAAATTTCGCATGAAACGAGCTAAAAATACATCTTTGTTTTACGCATCATTTTCGCACCGTTATTTGACGACACTAAGCTAAGCTAGGTTCAACAGTCAGCAAACTGTTTCGTCAAAATACTTATGCCGACTAGTGTACAAAATGATAGCGATCAAAGTTTGCATATTAAACAGGATAGAAAGTTCCTAATATTATAATATACATATGTATATAAAGTATTTAATTTATTACAATGGATACTACATATGTACATATATTATACATAAGGAAACGTTATTTAAATTTTAGAGTTTTTATTTTTATTTCCAACACCTTTATTGAAATAAAAAAAAGTTAAGATTAAAAGCATATAATAGTATACTATATATATATATATATATATATATATATATATATATATATATATATATATAAAATAAACAAAAAGTACATGTGACAAACTTTGCTGACAAGAATATCTAACAACATCGGAAAATGATTTTAATATAAACATACACAGTTTTTGAGCACTTAATTGGTGGGATTCAATATAGATATTTCCTTGAACATTCCATCTAATTTTGAAGTAAATTTGCAACTACATTCAATCTTATAAAGGTAAAAGACAAATTGAAAAACTTACTTAGTAAGATTGGTTAATATATGCTTATATATATATATATATATATATATATATATATATGACTTTTACAATAACGTTGAAGTACGCCATTTTTCAAGAAAATCCTGAAATGGACCATAGTCTTATACAATATAATCTCAATTTCTTGTTTGGTCATGTGAAATTGCATAGTTATATTGGATTGGAGGAGTTACCTTCCGATCCACAAAATAATTATTTTGGCTTGAAAAATATAGGGAAACCTTAAAGTCTTATTCCCACCTTTTGCTAGACAGCAACGTAAGCATAAAATTATTAAACATAACTCGCGCAGAAAAGGTGCGAAGAAGACTTTTGCGAGATCGCAGCAACCCGCTTGCACTTCCGGAGACAGCGTAAGTACATTTGTTATAATCTGCGTTTTGCTTTTAAGCTCCTTTGCGGATTCATAGGTTATTACGGTTTAAACAAAGACTCTTTCTGTATGGTACTAGACACAATTAAAGAACAACTTTCACGTTCAAGGATCTCGCCATTGCTGCAACTTATCAAAGAGCTGTCGGAAACAATTCTAGCATATGTCTGGGTAGAAGTACAATATCAACTATTCTGGATGATGTATTCACGGTTATGGAGCACTTTATTTGTCCACAGTGGGTACAACTTGAATTGAACTGTAATGAAAAGCAAAGATCAAGAGATTATTTTGAAAACAAATATAAAATTCCTTCAATAAATGGTTACATCGACGGGACACACATAAAGATTATAAAGTCTACCATTAATGAGCATCTATACCTTAATCGCAAAGGTTATTTTGGTATGAATACCGTGATTACATATGTGTTGTATAAATAAAATTTTATATCGTAATTCATTTATTTACACTATAAAACTCATCTATATACCATGCATATATGTTCAGATTTGCGACTATGAAACGAAAATTCGAGAGGTATATGTACGCTGTCCTGGCTCAAGACATGATGCATATGTATGGAACATAAGTAGCGCCAGAGAGTATTTCCTTGCCATGTATGAGTCAGGAGAACCAACATCAAAATTACTAGGAGATGGTGGATATGGCATTGAACCTTTTTTGTTGATACCATAAAGAGCTTCACTCTGCAATTCCAAATAGTATAAATTTAATATGGCTCAGTCATCGGCTCCTAATGTTGTGCAACAAACAATAGGAGTGTTAAAAAGCCGGTTTCGCTGTTTAATGAGCACTTTGCACTATCACCCAGAAAAAGGTGTAAAAATTATAAACTCCTGCTGTACACTTCACAACATATGTAGAAGCTGCAACATACAAAACAATGAGGAAAACACAAATTTGACATCAATTGATTTTGAAGATAATACGATATTGCCAACAAATTCCTCTCTACAAAGTAAAAGGATCAGAGATGAAATAGCTAATACTTTGTAACAAAATATCTTCTCAAGTGAAGTAAAACTAATTTATGACAACAAAATAAAAGTTGTATTTTATAACTTTAGTAAAAATAATAAAAAATTCAGTCTTTTAAATTCTTATATACGTAGGTAAAACTTAATAACTATGGGTACATTATTTAAAAATAGCTAAAATATCACATTTTCTTTTGGTATTAAAATTTCAGTAACTCCAGGTCTAACTGTTTCTTTTTTAATTCATTTTTTTTCATGCATTGTTTGCGGAATTCCCCTAGTGATCCGAAGAAATTCCTCTTCTAATTCGTTTACTGCATTTGCTATTGATTCTTGCCCCTTCTCGATTTCCCTATACACGCGGCGTAAGCTGTTTGCATTTTCTTTTTCAATTTTCAACAGCTCATTCAATTTCACGTTCATCTCAACTTTTCTTTCATTATCTTCATTCAGAAACTTTTTAATCTGTCCCCAATGTTCTCAGTTCTAAAAATTTTAGGCTCATCACAAGTGGGGACAGTGGACGTTTTGTAGAAGTTGATGGCATTTCTTCCTCGCAATGAGTACCTACATTTTCTGGCAAACCAACAGCAACACCTTCCACCGACTGAGCGATTGCACATATCCGGATTATTGCTTCTTCATTGTTGAAAAGCTGAAGCTTCGAAAACGGTCCTCCACCTGTTGCTCTGGACTCAGCTTTATTCTGCGTCCGCTTTTCCAGTCAGTCCAAACCTGTATGAACTAAAACAACACAATTCAGCAATAGAATTACGCTTTCAAGATTTTACTTACATTATTATTTAAGGAATCAGCCAACTGTTGCCAGCGGGAATCTAATGTTCTATTGTAGCGTTTTGTGAAACCCCTTGCAATATCAGGATACTTTTCCATAAATTCGATGAATATCGAGTTTTGTGCGCTAGTTTTATGCTTTCCCCTATTAAAAATATTAAAATTAAAATTTTCTACTAATTTATTAACTTTAGTTTACTTACATCTTCGCAAATATCTAACTGTTGAATAAATCAAATGAAAAATGGTGCATTTAGCTTATTTTATTTACTCCCAATAACAAAACGACAGCTGTAAGACGATCGGATTATTTCCAATAACAAAACCTATAACATTGGTTTCTGTGACACTTAAAACCGACATTAATTCTAGTTCGAACATAGGACCGGTAACAACGGATTCCATGACACCAAAGTATTTTTTTGTCGATTTCAAATCCGATCGGTTTCTATGACACCCCTGAATATTATAACATTTTGCTTGTCCCAACTGTAATAGTACGTATCATCAAAATGTTTGACTATTCGCTATAGATCTCAACAACGTCAAAATAGATACAAAAAAATTCTCTATCTTCCATTCTGTCTTCATCTATCCTCTTCAAAATAACCCCTTCTTTCTGACATATTGCACTGCATATGTAAGGGTCATCTCCTGAGAATAGGAGTAATACTGGAAGAGGGTCTCAACATATTAAAGGTGTATACATATTGATAAATAATTAGAACATAGAGATAGTTCTGAAAGTGAAAACTTAGAAATAGTTTTCAACATCACCTTGACTTGGTCTCATTCTTTGTAAGCAACATTGATTTTTTAATAGCTGAAAATAAAATAAATTTTCTATAATTAAGATATATGCGTGATTATGAATAGTGAAAACGTAAGTAAATTTTGGTTTAATGACAACAAATTTATCCGATGAAGAAGACAAAGACGCAATAAAAATGGTAAGAATTCCGCTGTCTTCCCAGACAAAGAACCAATATAATAGTGGACGAAATACTTATAACATTTCGCCCGTGCGAAAGAGAAATTAACTGAAGTTTAACAAAAATTTAAAGCCTTGAAAGATGGTATTACAAACAATGTAAAAAAGAGAAATAAAAGAGCTAAATAATGGGTAACGATTCGGCTTTGACGATGCAGCTTTCAAACATTTTATTAGAAAAAAATATTCTAAATTTCAAATTTAATTGATGACAGCGAAGTTCAAAATTTAGATAAAGAATTTAGATGGATGCGCTACATATGTAGATAAAAATATATATATTAAATCGAATTCAGATTCATAGGCTAATTGTTCGAACTTAATTTAAATCTCAGAAAGACGTGATGATAAATATTCCAAGGCACAAAGGGAAGTCGACATCAGTTTTATTCAACTAACACAGCAGAGCAGAACAGCTGTTTTCGAAAGTCGCAACACTTTCATCATCAGTGCTCATGTATATATTGTGTTTGTCGCCACTTTTTAGGTGGCTTAGTTGAATGTGATAACAGTTCCTATTTACACAAATTTTATTGTGAAAAAGAATCCGAGAACTGTATCAACCTGATGATAACACGTTTTTCACATATTCTTAAGCATAAAATTTAAAAAAAAAAGTATGACTTAAGGTATGATGGAGCAAAAAATTCAGAAAAATGGGACATGAAGAAAATAATCAAACGGTAACACGGGTATTAAAACAAAAACGTGTGACTAAACTTTACCTTAGACGATCAAATAGTACATATCCCACATAACAAATAAGTACAAAGTGGTTTTTAAGAAGTGAAATAATGTGGGATATTTTAGAGAACAGCATGCAATAAAATGCAAAAAGGCGGGTCTCCTTTTCCAGCAATTTTATTGCAACGCCAACAATATAGTTCTATACAAGGTTGTTTAAGATCATCTAGATGCAATAGTTTGCGAATTTTCAAACTAACTCTACCAAAACTCAGTAAATTTTTTTTGCTGAAAGTATTTTTAATATATATATATATATATATATATATATATATATTTATATATATATATATATATATATATATATATATATTTATATATATATATATATATATATATATATATATATATTTGAAGAAAGTGTAAGTATGTACTTAAACTGAATTAACAATAATCTTAATAATAATGTAATCCGCTAGGGCTGCTGCCTATTTTGAGTAAGAAACTTAACCACGTATTGTTAAAGCTGTGGAGAAAAAATCAATCTTAAAACTTATACAATAGAAAATTGGTGCATGGTTTGGATTAAGATTTCTAGCACCGAGGGTTTGGTTGGTACCTATAAACTCTTTTACCTTCTTAAAGGTATTTATGTTATATATGATGCCCTGTCAGTATATATAAAGAGAGGAGGAAAATAGAACCAGAAATCTCACAACATTTGTACAAAATCTACTTGATCTAAAAGATTATTTTGGTCCATTTCCACATCACTTTTTCAATGATGATCGGCTTTTCAAAAATATTAACTCATCTGGACTAGTTTCTTTATTTGAATTAATCACCCGACTACTAAGCTAGAGGGTAAGTAAAGCAAATCAAATAATTAAATGACTGATGTTTAATATAATTATGCAATTTCAGATGACCAAACAAGAAATTGAGATTATATTGCATAAGACTATGATCCATTTCAGGATTTTCTTGAAAAATGGCGTACTTCAACGTTACTGCAAAAGTCATATATATATATATATATATATATATATATATATGTATATATATATATGTATATATATATATATATATATATATATATATATATATATATTATATATATATATATGTATATATATATATATATATATATATATATATATATATATATGACTTTTACAGTAACGTTGAAGTACGCCATTTTTCAAGAAAATCCTGAAATGGACCATAGTCTTATGCAATATAAGCTCAATTTCTTGTTTGGTCATCTGAAATTGCATAATTATATTAAACATCAGTCATTTAATTATTTGATTTGCTTTACTTACCCTCTAGCTTAGTAGTCGGGTGATTAATTCAAATAAAGAAACTTGTCCAGATGAGTTAATATTTTTGAAAAGCCGATCATCATTGAAAAAGTGATGTGGAAATGGACCAAAATAATCTTTTAGATCAATTAGATTTTGTACAAGTGTTGTGAGATTTCTGGTTCTATTTTCCTCCTCTCTTTATATATACTGACAGGGCATCATATATAACATAAATACCTTTAAGAAGGTAAAAGAGTTTATAGGTACCAACCAAACCCTCGGTGCTAGAAATCTTAATCCAAACCATGCACCAATTTTCTATTGTATAAGTTTTAAGATTGATTTTTTCTCCACAGCTTTAACAATACGTGGTTAAGTGTCTTACTCAAAATAGGCAGCAGCCCTAGCGGATTACATTGTTATTAAGATTATTGTTAATTAAGTTTAAGTACATACTTGCACTTTCTTCAAATATATATATATATATATATATATATATATATACATATATATATATATATGTATATATATATATATATATATATATATATATATATATATATATTAAAAATACTTTCAGCAAAAAAAATTTACTGAGTTTTGGTAGAGTTAGCTATTGCATCTAGAAGATCTTAAACAACCTTGTATAGAACTATATTGTTGGCGTTTCAATAAAATTGCTGGAAAAGGAGACCCGCCTTTTTGCATTTTATTGCATGGTGTTCTCTAAAATATCCCACATTATTTCACTTCTTAAAAACCACTTTGTACTTATTTGTTATGTGGGATATGTACTATATGATCGTCTAAGGTAAAGTTTAGTCACATGTTTTTGTTTTAATATCCGTGTTACCGTTTGATTATTTTCTTCATGTCCCATTTTTCTGAATTTTTTGTTCCATCATACCTTAAGTCATACTTTTTTTTTGAATTTTATACTTAAGTATATGTGAAAAACGTGTTATCATCAGGTTGATACAGTTCTCGGACTCTTTTTCACAATAAAATTTGTGTAAATAGGAACTGTTATCACATTCAACTAAGCCACCTAAAAAGTGGTGACAAACACAATATACACATTAGCACTGATGATGAAAGTGTTGCGACTTTCGAAAACAGCTGTTCTGCTCTGCTGTGTAAGTTGAATAAAACTGATGTCGACTTCCCTTTGTGCCTTGGAATATTTATCATCATGTCTTTCTGAGATTTAAATTAAGTTCGAACAATTAGTATATGAATCTGAATTCGATATTTTGCAAAATACTCTGTTGCCCGTGCCGACTATAACAAGTTAAATCTTAAATGTTATAAATGTTACTTACAAAAAATTAAAAACAACTTGAAGAAAAATCCAAGGTCTTTCTACAATTTCGTGAACTTAAAAAGAAAATCAGTTTCCTTTTCGTCCACTATGAATCTAAATGAAAAGGAATCAGATAACGAGGCTGAAATTAGTAACTTGTTTGCGGATTTCTTTTCATCTACTTATTCTGTTGATCAAACTATTACTACTGGGTTGCAATCAAATCTTTGTCCTGGAAGTCATTCTATTTTAATTCCATTTCTGGATGAAATGTCTGTTCTTAATGGATTGAAAAAACTGAAATTCTCGTACAAGAGTGGACCTGATAATGTTCCTAGTTGTGTTCTAATTAAGTGTGCTGATGCCTTAGTGTTTCCTCTTACATTATTGTACAACCTTTCAATTAAAGTTGGAAAATTCCCTGAAATGTGGAAGAATTGTTATATTATTCCGTTGTTTAAATCTGGTACCAAATCTGACATTGAAAATTACAGAGGAATCGCTAAACTGAGTATTATACCGAAACTCTTTGAAAAATTAATTACAAGTAGCTTGTGTCACCAGGTGTCATCATTATGTTCTAGTCAACATGGTTTTCGTAAAGTCTACTCAACTATAACCAACCTCATACAATTTACAACTTTGGTAAATCGTGGTTTTGTCAATAAAAAACAAACCGACGTAGTCTACACAGATTTCAGTAAAGCATTTGATAAAGTTAACCACAAACTTCTATTGAGTAAACTGCATTATATGGGATTCACACGTGGCTGTTTAAATTGGATTAGTTTATACCTTACTAATAGGAAACAAAATGTTTTCTTCAAAAGTACTATATCTAAACCGATCCCCGTTACGTCTGGTGTTCCCCAGGGAAGTCATCTGGGACCCCTATTATTTTCACTATTTATCAATGACTTACCTGCAGTTATCAAAAACTCATTCATTCTTATGTATGCTGATGACGTAAAATATTTTTTACCTACAATATCTTTGATGATCATAAGTTTCTTCAAGCAGATTTAAACTCTTTGTACTCTTGGTGTGAAATGAGTTTAATGACATTGAATCTAAAAAAATTCAAGTATATGTGTTTCTTTCGGAGGAGCCATTTCAACGTTAAATATTTTTTGGGTGGTTATGAGCTGGAATATATTTGCACTTTCACAGATCTTGGAATTTTACTAGATCCAAAACTGAATTTTATTCAACATATATCTCTAACTGTTAGAAAAGCCAGAAGTCAACTGGGGTTCATCAAACGCTGGGCAAAGAAATTTGAAGATCCTTATGTTACTAAGCAGCTTTTCACATCGCTTGTTCGTCCTATTTTGGAATATGGGTCAATAATATGGGATCCAACATATAAGGTTTACATCAACACAATTGAATCTGTACAAAAACAAGTTTTAATATTTTGTCTTCGAAGTTTGCAATGGAACCCATTTTGTTTGCCTTCTTATAAAGCTAGACTAGCTCTTATTAAGTTACCATCCCTAAGTAGTCGAAGATCTATGTTAAACACTTTATTTATTTTAAATATAATTAATGGTAAAACCTGCTCTGAGTTCTTAATTGAAAATTTATCATTTTGTGTTCCTCAACGCCCTACTCGTTTCTTCCGTCTACTTAATATTATATTTCTAAGAACAAATTACGCTAATTCTGATCATTTTATTAGATGCTGTAAGGACTTTAACAAGATATATTATTATGTTGATTTCTCTTTCAGTGAAAATTTGATTAAACGAAATATTTTGTTTGCATTAAATAACAGCCAATAATTGATATTTCTTTGAATTATAATCTGTATATGTGTATATGCATGTATGTAAATAGTCTGTAAGAATTGTAAATTCATAGACTGTAAAATAAATAAATAAATATATATTTTAATCTACATATGTAGCGCATCCATCTAAATTCTTTATCTAAATTTTGAACTTCGCTGTCATCAATTAAATTTGAAATTAAGAACATTTCTTGCTAATAAAATGTTTGAAAGCTGCATCGTCAAAGCCGAATCGTTACCCATTATTTAGCTCTTTTATTTCTCTTTTTTACATTGTTTGTAATACCATCTTTCAAGGCTTTAAATTTTTGTTAAACTTCAGTTAATTTCTCTTTCGCACGGGCGAAATGTTATAAGTATTTCGTCCACTATTATATTGGTTCTTTGTCTGGGAAGACAGCGGAATTCTTACCATTTTTATTGCGTCTTTGTCTTCTTCATCGGATAAATTTGTTGTCATTAAACCAAAATTTACTTACGTTTTCACTATTCATAATCACGCATATATCTTAATTATAGAAAATTTATTTTATTTTCAGCTATTAAAAAATCAATGTTGCTTACAAAGAATGAGACCAAGTCAAGGTGATGTTGAAAACTATTTCTAAGTTTTCACTTTCAGAACTATCTCTATGTTCTAATTATTTATCAATATGTATACACCTTTAATATGTTGAGACCCTCTTCCAGTATTACTCCTATTCTCAGGAGATGACCCTTACATATGCAGTGCAATATGTCAGAAAGAAGGGGTTATTTTGAAGAGGATAGATGAAGACAGAATGGAAGATAGAGAATTTTTTGTATCTATTTTGACGTTGTTGAGATCTATAGCGAATAGTCAAACATTTTGATGATACGTACTATTACAGTTGGGACAAGCAAAATGTTATAATATTCAGGGGTGTCATAGAAACCGATCGGATTTGAAATCGAAAAAAAAATACTTTGGTGTCATGGAATCCGTTGTTACCGGTCCTATGTTCGAACTAGAATTAATGTCGGTTTTAAGTGTCACAGAAACCAATGTTATAGGTTTTGTTATTGGAAATAATCCGATCGTCTTACAGCTGTCGTTTTGTTATTGGAAGTAAATAAAATAAGCTAAATGCACCATTTTTCATTTGATTTATTCAACAGTTAGATATTTGCGAAGATGTAAGTAAACTAAAGTTAATAAATTAGTAGAAAATTTTAATTTTAATATTTTTAATAGGGGAAAGCATAAAACTAGCGCACAAAACTCGATATTCATCGAATTTATGGAAAAGTATCCTGATATTGCAAGGGGTTTCACAAAACGCTACAATAGAACATTAGATTCCCGCTGGCAACAGTTGGCTGATTCCTTAAATAATAATGTAAGTAAAATCTTGAAAGCGTAATTCTATTGCTGAATTGTGTTGTTTTAGTTCATACAGGTTTGGACTGACTGGAAAAGCGGACGCAGAATAAAGCTGAGTCCAGAGCAACAGGTGGAGGACCGTTTTCGAAGCTTCAGCTTTTCAACAATGAAGAAGCAATAATCCGGATATGTGCAATCGCTCAGTCGGTGGAAGGTGTTGCTGTTGGCTTGCCAGAAAATGTAGGTACTCATTGCGAGGAAGAAATGCCATCAACTTCTACAAAACGTCCACTGTCCCCACTTGTGATGAGCCTAAAATTTTTAGAACTGAGAACATTGGGGACAGATTAAAAAGTTTCTGAATGAAGATAATGAAAGAAAAGTTGAGATGAACGTGAAATTGAATGAGCTGTTGAAAATTGAAAAAGAAAATGCAAACAGCTTACGCCGCGTGTATAGGGAAATCGAGAAGGGGCAAGAATCAATAGCAAATGCAGTAAACGAATTAGAAGAGGAATTTCTTCGGATCACTAGGGGAATTCCGCAAACAATGCATGAAAAAAAATGAATTAAAAAAGAAACAGTTAGACCTGGAGTTACTGAAATTTTAATACCAAAAGAAAATGTGATATTTTAGCTATTTTTAAATAATGTACCCATAGTTATTAAGTTTTACCTACGTATATAAGAATTTAAAAGACTGAATTTTTTATTATTTTTACTAAAGTTATAAAATACAACTTTTATTTTGTTGTCATAAATTAGTTTTAATTCACTTGAGAAGATATTTTGTTACAAAGTATTAGCTATTTCATCTCTGATCCTTTTACTTTGTAGAGAGGAATTTGTTGGCAATATCGTATTATCTTCAAAATCAATTGATGTCAAATTTGTGTTTTCCTCATTGTTTTGTATGTTGCAGCTTCTACATATGTTGTGAAGTGTACAGCAGGAGTTTATAATTTTTACACCTTTTTCTGGGTGATAGTGCAAAGTGCTCATTAAACAGCGAAACCGGCTTTTTAACACTCCTATTGTTTGTTGCACAACATTAGGAGCCGATGACTGAGCCATATTAAATTTATACTATTTGGAATTGCAGAGTGAAGCTCTTTATGGTATCAACAAAAAAGGTTCAATGCCATATCCACCATCTCCTAGTAATTTTGATGTTGGTTCTCCTGACTCATACATGGCAAGGAAATACTCTCTGGCGCTACTTATGTTCCATACATATGCATCATGTCTTGAGCCAGGACAGCGTACATATACCTCTCGAATTTTCGTTTCATAGTCGCAAATCTGAACATATATGCATGGTATATAGATGAGTTTTATAGTGTAAATAAATGAATTACGATATAAAATTTTATTTATACAACACATATGTAATCACGGTATTCATACCAAAATAACCTTTGCGATTAAGGTATAGATGCTCATTAATGGTAGACTTTATAATCTTTATGTGTGTCCCGTCGATGTAACCATTTATTGAAGGAATTTTATATTTGTTTTCAAAATAATCTCTTGATCTTTGCTTTTCATTACAGTTCAATTCAAGTTGTACCCACTGTGGACAAATAAAGTGCTCCATAACCGTGAATACATCATCCAGAATAGTTGATATTGTACTTCTACCCAGACATATGCTAGAATTGTTTCCGACAGCTCTTTGATAAGTTGCAGCAATGGCGAGATCCTTGAACGTGAAAGTTGTTCTTTAATTGTGTCTAGTACCATACAGAAAGAGTCTTTGTTTAAACCGTAATAACCTATGAATCCGCAAAGGAGCTTAAAAGCAAAACGCAGATTATAACAAATGTACTTACGCTGTCTCCGGAAGTGCAAGCGGGTTGCTGCGATCTCGCAAAAGTCTTCTTCGCACCTTTTCTGCGCGAGTTATGTTTAATAATTTTATGCTTACGTTGCTGTCTAGCAAAA
This sequence comes from Linnaemya vulpina, assembly GCA_963675445.1. Lineage (NCBI taxonomy): Eukaryota > Metazoa > Arthropoda > Insecta > Diptera > Tachinidae > Linnaemya > Linnaemya vulpina. Next base: position 38,981,134 of record OY776281.1, read on the forward strand.
GGTGGGAATAAGACTTTAAGGTTTCCCTATATTTTTCAAGCCAAAATAATTATTTTGTGGATCGGAAGGTAACTCCTCCAATCCAATATAACTATGCAATTTCACATGACCAAACAAGAAATTGAGATTATATTGTATAAGACTATGGTCCATTTCAGGATTTTCTTGAAAAATGGCGTACTTCAACGTTATTGTAAAAGTCATATATATATATATATATATATATATATATATATATATAAGCATATATTAACCAATCTTACTAAGTAAGTTTTTCAATTTGTCTTTTACCTTTATAAGATTGAATGTAGTTGCAAATTTACTTCAAAATTAGATGGAATGTTCAAGGAAATATCTATATTGAATCCCACCAATTAAGTGCTCAAAAACTGTGTATGTTTATATTAAAATCATTTTCCGATGTTGTTAGATATTCTTGTCAGCAAAGTTTGTCACATGTACTTTTTGTTTATTTTATATATATATATATATATATATATATATATATATATATAGTATACTATTATATGCTTTTAATCTTAACTTTTTTTTATTTCAATAAAGGTGTTGGAAATAAAAATAAAAACTCTAAAATTTAAATAACGTTTCCTTATGTATAATATATGTACATATGTAGTATCCATTGTAATAAATTAAATACTTTATATACATATGTATATTATAATATTAGGAACTTTCTATCCTGTTTAATATGCAAACTTTGATCGCTATCATTTTGTACACTAGTCGGCATAAGTATTTTGACGAAACAGTTTGCTGACTGTTGAACCTAGCTTAGCTTAGTGTCGTCAAATAACGGTGCGAAAATGATGCGTAAAACAAAGATGTATTTTTAGCTCGTTTCATGCGAAATTTTATATCGTTTTCTTTTGCATTCTCTTTCTGCTGATAATAATGCATGGAGACAACAAATTTTTGCGTGGCATAAATATTTTGACGGTGGCTTTGTGAATTTTTGTTTGAATTTTTGAGCACATTGAAGCGTAACAACTTTTGTATATAAGATTAATTAAAAATAAAATAAAAACAAAATTTGATTAAAAGACGTTATAAACCATGGGTAAAACGGCATAGTTGAGTTTGGTTACCAGATCTTTGATGGTAGCAAAGTTTAACGCTGGAACGGCAGTAAAAGACATTGCAAAAGAGTTCAATGTTTCGCGTCAAACTGTGCACTATCAAATTAATAAGTTTAGAAAATTTAACGACGTAAAAAACTTAACGAGATCAGGTGCAAAACGAAAAACAACGCACACTGAATACCGAGTCTTTCTAAGAGAATTTAAAAAAATTGTTTTCTGAAGTCTCAATCTGCTGCAGATCAATGGAATTTGATGGCCAAGAACCCAATCAGCGAGCGCACTTTTAGATGACGATTAAAAGAAGTAGATTTTAAGACAATTAAAGCTAAGGACGTGCCATACATAACAAAGTCTAACAAGCTTAAAAGAGTGGCTTTCGCAAAGGAACATCTGCACTAGCTAAAGGAGTTCTGGAGAAGCGTTTTATGGACAGTTGAAAGCACCTTTGAGTATAACTCATCCAAAAACACATTCTTTGTAAGATTGCCAAAAGTAGTACGTCAAAAGAAACGACCAGCTTGTCAAAAATTGAGCCATGGTGGAGGCTCTGTCATGTTCTGGGGATGTCTTGCGTATAATGGGGTGGGTGACTTGGTTCCTGTCACCGGCACGATGAACCGAAACCAGTATTTGATTAGGCTAAATGAAAATGCCTTTCCTTCTGGTGAAAAGCTTATTGGGGAATCATTTGTCCTGCAACAGGATAATGCCCCGTGCCACAAAGCTCGGATGATTACTAAGTTTTTGAAGGATGTTGCTGTTAATACTTTAGACTGGACACCTCAAAGTCCAGATTTAAATATTATAGAAAACGTCTGGAGTCTTTTGAAAGGCAAAAGAACAGTTTCGTTAAATAAAGCCAGAGAGGAGATAATTTCTGAGGTCACTTCAAAAAGTTATTGAAGCCAAAGGAGGATATATATTTTACTAACTTCTTCTTTTCTTTACTTTTGTTTAGTTTAAACACTGTTATCTTAGTATTACATTCTTGTCAAAATACTTATGCCAACACATGAAATTACAAATTAATTTACATCTTTTTAAGTATCTATGAAATAATATTTGTTTGCTTATTTTTAAGTTTGTATAAGTTATAAATAAAAAGGAAAACATAAACAAGAATTTTTAACAAAGCCGTTTAAAAGTCAAACGTAAAAATGCACGATTTTGGTTTCGTCAAAATACTTATGCCGACTAGTGTAGGTATGCAATAGAAATAATAGCTGAATTGTTGCAATATATACAATTCAAGGTTGTATATGTTCATCTCATCGGTGCTTTGCGAAATCATCAGTAGTTTTAAAAATTTTCAAGCATATTCAATTTTTAACTAGATTGTCACAATATTAAATTCAGTTATTACTTTTCAGTTTGTCTTACAAACGCTTTGATTCTAATTTCGGTGATTACTGAATCTAGGCCTTCCTAAGACATAAGTTTTCTCCCCAGAAAATCCCTCATGAAGAATTATCTCTAATATGTTTTCAATTTCATTTTCTGGCAACTCTATAATTAAAGGCAGTACATTTTGACATACAAACACTGAAAAGAGCTACTGAAAGAGACAGATCTAATGAATTAATTGAAACAACTGAGCTAAAAACGCTCAATTGAATGAAAGATTCAATTGACTGAATAATTAAATTAATTCATTCAGGAGCCGTATAGCTTTAGAAGGAAGTTACCAGAAAGGAGCTGGTAATGACTATAATGTTGGTCTTTCCCAGTCCACTGTGAGCAAAGTATTTAAAGAATGTATAAATGCAATGGATAGCGAACTGTGCAAGAGATGGATTTCTTTTAAGATGTCATAGGGTGCATTGATGGCACACGCCAAGAACTCAGGAACGTTTCAAGTACTACAACAGAAAAGGTTTTTATAGTCTAAATGCTACCGTGGTATGTACAAAATTTAAGTTATGTTAAAGAGCAATAATTTAGAAAATTTGTCACAGGTTTGTGATCATAAGATGCAGCTCACGATTCATTGATATGGAACGCAAGCGAATTAAAGCAGTTTTTAATAATGGTGATAAAAATACATGGATATTAGGTAAGATAAATATAATTGAGTAAAATAGTATATGAAACAAAGAATTTTTGGTGTATTTTTTTTAAAGGTGACGCTGGCTATCCCCTGGAGCCATTTTTAATTACACCGTTTAGATCACCCGGAGAGGGTACTTCCGAAAGTCGATTTAACCATATATATTCCAAAACCAAAAATGTTGTAGAGCGTACAATAGGCGTACTCAATAATAGGTTTCGGTGCATATTAGGAGCTAGACAGTTGCACTACCCACCAAATGTAGCAGCAAAAATTTCAAATGTTTGTACAACCCTACAAAATATTTGTATTTATTACAAATTAGATATCGTAGAAATTGATATTGAAAATGATATAGGACAAAATTTTAGTTTTTAAACAACTGAAGACTTAACAGCTTAAATATAAGGACTAAAATAATGCAGTCAATGAACTGCTGATATATAAATAAATTATGTGTTCTTCAATACGAAAATTTTAAATATATTGATTTTAATTCAAGGTATATAGTATGTATGTATGTAAGTATTTGTTGTTTAAAATAACCAAAATTGCATTTCATTTCATTTGAAAGCAGTCTTAAGCTAAAAAATTCATGACTTCAAGTTAAATTTAGTTTTTTTTTATTAAATACTAGCATAAACTGAAAATTAAATCACATTTCTTTTAGTTGGATTATATATATACATATATACATAAAAAAGATAAAATGGTGCAATATTAAATTCCATAAGTCTTTTGTGTTTGAAAATAGTAAAAAATTAAAGAAGTACAAAATGTAAATCTACTGGTTAAAACGACTTTTGTATTCTTCGAGTTCAACTCTTCGTTTTTTAATACCGAGTTCATCTGTTCTCAATTGTAGCATTAAACTTCCGTATTCGCTCTTCTTTTTAATTTCTTTCTTGTATAATACATACTTTTCTTTTTTTATTTTTAGCTCACTTTTATAAAGACTAAGACTTTTCTCCTTTAGTTTATGTTGTTTGCGAGCATATCTTTGCATTTGTTTTAGAGAATCTTTCACCTCATTATACTTCATAAAGTGCATTTACAAAAGTACTTACTCTTTTGATGAATTCATTACTTTTAAATTAACTTTTCTTTTTTGTCGAATTAAATAAAATACACGACTATTTGCCCAACTTTTGACACTCCAATGCGAGAAACGTGAAAGAATCCTTTTTAGGGTTTTTGAGAAATGTAGTACCATAGTGTAAGCACGACAAATTTAAAGCTCGAATACGAGAACCATAATAAAGCTGATTATGACCATATTGCGAGACAACACGACTTGGATTTACAAAGACTCGATGAAGAAATGCGGCTTAAACGGGAATATTCAGAATCGAAATAGAAAATACTTTCACAAATTAGTAAATCGCAGCCGCATTGCCAACCACTAAATTTGTCTCTACCGGTACAGACATCTTACATGGAATGGTGCAAGTGGCTGCAAGACAGGCTATTCCGAAACAACTGCAGACATTTAATGGTGACCCTGAATGGCTTCAAGTATGTCTCAAAGAGAGACATGAGACAATCGAATGCCAGTTACAGTCACACCTTAACAGCCCTCTCTTAGTCAAAGAATTAGTAGACAAGGTTCAAATCACCATAAATTAAATCCGGTCATGAGTCATAAAGATGTCACTGAATGACTGATTATATAATATTGCAGAAGCTGCTAGTACTATTACTTGACTGAAGCCCAGCACAGCTGTGAATACTCATCATCGTACTGAAAGTACAATGGAGACTGGCAATTTAAGCAAAAATGCAGTAAGTAGCACATGTGTTATTCGCATAGGCTCCGGACATGAAGTAGAACAATGCGAAGTCTTCAAGTCATGTCCCTAAACGAAAAGTGGAACTGTGTCAAACCTAAAAATATATGTCGATAAAGTTTATGAATTCACGAGCGAAAATGCACTTCAAACAAAGAGTGCGGAGTAGGAGAATCCCAATACAAACATAATTCTCTCCTGTTATACCCAGAAATCCTCTTAAGTGTTTTAATATTTGGGGAATGAGGTATTTTTCTATTACCTCAATATTTTCAGCATTTGTTGCAATTTTGTTATGTTTTATTATGTGTCCTGAGTATTCGACTTAAGTTTGAAAGAATTTTCATATTTCTGCAGAAACTGTCAGTGTGGCTTTGTTCAATGCGTCAAATATTATTCTGATATGTTCCTCAAGTGAGGAAGAATATATGAGTACATTATCTATGTAAACATATGCAAATTTTCCTATGTCTTCCCTAAGAGTATCATCTACACATCTCTGTAAAAATTAAGGTGCGTTTTTCAATCCAAAGGGCATATGTATACCTATCGTTAATTGTGTAAGCTTTTAGATTCTGGAAATCTATGATCTTCTCTGTTCATCTGTACCCTTTTTTGGGACTGTCCATATCAAAGAGTTGTATGGGCTTTTACTTCTTTGTATAAATCCTTCATCCAATAGTTTCTTAGTTTCCCTATTGACAAACTCGTTATCCGCTATGGGATAGGGGTACGGTTATTAATATAAATTCAGTGTAGCCTCAATAGCGGTTATGAAATCTAATGGTCCTATGTCATGTCTATTTCCTGTTTTTATTTCCTTTCTCTTACAATGTACTATAACTTGGGCTGATTCTCACTACTTATGGTGGTTGAGGTCATATCCCTAAATTTCACATTTACATTATTAATTCTTCTAAGCCTAAGATTTTATCATAAGTTTCACTAACTCAAAAAGTTATTCAAATTAAAAAAAAAAAATATTTAATTTAATTATTCTCTTTATATTTATTATAGTATAACCTTGTATAGTCTTCATTGCAACGGGTTTAATTCTTATTCTATCCGAGAAATCATAATCTATATGATTATGGGTTGCACCAGTATCTATTAAAATATTATATTTCTAATTGGTTAAATCGCTAGTTAGTACTAGATAGGGCCACCCATTTATTGGTTTAAAAAATCTAATCTAATATTATTTACCGTTTGTTCTGTTTATGCATACATGCTGGAATTATCGTCGAACTCTTGTGCAGAGTGAGGGATTCTTTGCTGTTTCCTAGTATGGTAATTACCACTATGTTCTCCTTGGCCTTTCCATGATTGTTGATTATGGTGTTGTGATTTAAAGTGAGTGTCGTTGGATTGTGTTGCCACAACTTACAACCATGGGCTCTAGTTGTTATTTTTGTTTGAATTTCTGTTGATAATGGTATCTTGAGGTAGTTTTATATCAATATATATATATATATATATATATATATATATATATATACATATATATATATATATATATATATATATATATATGTGTAAATATATGTATATATATATATATATATTTATGTATATATATATATATATATATATATATATATATATACATATATATATATATATATATATATATATATATATATATATACATGTATATAGTGTAGACTGTACAGTTTATTTATTTATTCCTGCTGAGTACTCGAATAGAGTCTTGTTTTGGTTGCTCCGTCATGGCATTTATATTTTCGTTTCCATATCCAGACATTGATATTTGTTGAAAAAATTAAGCTAAGGTATCTGCTCCTTATATCTTCGCATTTTATCTGCAATGCTTGGGAGAAGATACTAGTGTTTCTCAGTATTTCAATATTATTCATCATCCGTGGTGTATCTTCGCTCCACACTCGGAGTTTCGCGATATCTCCATCAAATGTTGGAAGGTGGATGGTTCAAGAAAAGATTTATTCTGACTTGTTTCAATTGACCTTTTAATTCATTTACCTCTGCTGTGTGATTTATAGTGAGTTGTTGTGTCGCGGCTTGTACTGCTGCCATTTGTTGGATCAGAGCGCTAATTTTAATGTTATTGGCCATATTTGTGGTGTCTTCTTCTATAATATTTTTAAAAGCACGTGCTTGATCGAGTTTTTTTCGTATTACTTTCCATTAATTTATTATATGTAGTTTAGTTTCGTTCTATGGAGGTTGTCTTGCTTTTTATATAAAGACTTTTACTTTTGAGTCCTTGCTGCGTAAAAGGAAGTTGATCCGCTCTTTAAGGGATAAATTTGATTATCCTCCTGGCAAGAACGCCAATTAACTCTTTGTTATAGTATTTGAAGTAAAAATAATATATTATTTTTTGGACACGTAAGTGCCTTTTATTTATTATTAATATTTTTTCACTTTGAATGAAGAATGCGACGACTTATATACGTCTCTACTACTTATTGTACCCTTCAAAAAAAGTGAAAGGGTATATATAGGTTTGTCATTCCATGTGTAATTTCTTTGATATTAATATGAGATCCCATAAGGTATATATATTCTGGATTCGTATGAATACCGATGACAATTGTTTGGCTTTTGCCTACTCTAATTGTAGATGTAAGAGAAATAAATAACAACTAATGATTGTTTTAATATATAAACAATTTGTTTAAAGTGTTGACAACATACGTTGTTTAATATTGCACAAGCACTTACGTTTTACGTTTTTTATTTTGGGGAATTGTCGTTTCTGAAACCTCTTTAATTTTAATTATATGCTGATTCCTTTTTCCCAAAATCTTATTACAATTAGAGTCGAAAAATCCAACCAATTGTACAATAAGAACGTAAAAAAATAAAAAAGGAAAAGTCATCCCTGAGTTCTTGTTATGACTTTGATATTTGTTTTAAGCTTCTCACTCATTAAAGTGGAAGTTTAAAATATATATCTTTAGTTATTCTAAGAAATGTTGGGTAAAGGTTCCGTGGTAACCTGCATTAGCCCCACTAAAATGCGCATAGGAACTAGCTAAAACTCTTCAATTGATCACTTTGAATTTTTAGTAAGATTTTGGGAAAAAAGAATCAGCTCAAAATCAAAATTAAGGAATTGTAATAATATTAAAAAAATTAAATTTCGCTTTTAGGCTTGGGAAAATAAATTTTTTTTGGTACATACAATATTTTGTAGTACCTCTAAGAACCAAAATGGTTACAAATATTGAAAAAAAATGTTTCCTTCCAGCGTTGGGTAATTGAAATTTTATTTTACAAACATAACCAAAAAGAGTACTGAGGTCTTTTCTTTGTCAACTAAAACTATTTTATAATTTAGGTAACTACAAATTGCAATAGAGCTAAGAATAAATTAACCATGCTTCCTTCACAAAAATATGTATGTACTTAAAATATATGTAACGTCAGACGTACGTTGGTGAAGGGTATATAAGAATCGGCACAGCAGAATATAACACTTTGACTTGTTTTTAACTTGTTTATAACTTGATTACAAAAGTGACTGTCTTAAATACTAAGGAAATAACCTACTCGTCTTAGCAAACATCTTCATTATACTGTTCTAAAAATAAAAAATTTTTTTATTCCCATTAAAATTTTCATTCCCCAATAACGGAAATTCGCTATCGCGAATTTTATGGGAAGGTTTGTTCCTGCTATCAATGCGTAATGAATATATAATATAAGAAGAGCACATAAGCATGGAATAAGAATATTAATATTATCTCTGTGATGTAATATCAACCTTTGTAGTTTAAACCAAATTTTGTAATTTTAAATTGTAAACATATATATATATATATATATATATATATATATATATATATGTATATATATATATATATATATATATATATATATATATATGTATATATATATATATATATATATATATATATACCAGCGAACCCCCTGCACACTTCGTAGTGCGAAGAAGAAAATGAAAAAATTAATTCGAATTCATTTAAATCAGTGATAAACTGCTTTTACTGTAATGCTCTGTGGAAAAGAACATTTGTTGTTTTTCTATTTTTGGTGTAAATATACAAAACCGATAGTTTGCCAACGTCCGAACAGGCTACATAGAACTGTCCATGTGAGAAAACTGGATACACTGAATTCAGTCCACAAATTTCTAAAGATTTGCCATACGCCTTATTAATGGTAATCGCAAACGCAAGGCGAACAGGACACTGAAGTCGTTTAAATTCAAATGGTATATCAGATGGAATCATTGGGATACGTGTTATGAATACATCTTCGCCTTTTAATTTTTTAGTTAAAATAGTAGCTTCAATTACATAAGCCATTAACCTTTTAATAGCAAGTCCTGTACCATTACACAAACGGGGTCGATTGATATTACGAAGCATACTAGTAGTGGCTTTAACTTTCTATTGGAGATTATACGGAGGCAATCCTGGTAAGTCTAACGAATTCAAAAATTCTGTTGGATAATTCACAACATCTCCTTCATTGGTAATAGTATAGACAGACTTGCACAACACCACTTCGCCAGGAATAATTTATTGTATAGCCATGTTTAATTCAGTAACATCTTTGTTCTTTGCCGCTAAAATTACTCTGGCAGCAAACGGAGATGTAGAAAAAATGTCAGAAGTTTTAAGAACAAAAAACAATGGGAGCCGCTCTTTCAATTTAAGCAGCTATAAAAGTGAACGAATTAAATTCATTGGAACTGAAATTTTAAAACCTGAAACAAAAATGTATTTCCTATTTTTGTCATATATATTAAAAATAATTAAGGAAATTAATACTGAAATGCAAAGCGAGGACGAAGCCAGGATTCATATTTTGTTATCCAGAATGGAATATTTGTTCTTACAAATAGCAAGAAATTTTACAAAAAGGGATTCGTTGGATAATATATCGGCGAATAATTTAAATGAAAACCATTTACCTTTAAATGAAGTTTTTGTGGAACTAGTTTTGACATATTTATAGAAACATGTAAAGTTAACAAGGAAATTCTTAATAAATTGAAAGAAACTGCAACATCATTTTATTTGACATTTTGCGAATCCTTAAGAACAAAATTTTCTTTTGAAAAGAAAATATTTTTTCCGGGAACACCAATAGTATAATACCATTGTTATTTCCAAACGAGAAAGAAAGTTATGAAAATATCAATTCTCAATTTCGTGCCCTAGTGGATCTTTCAGAAATAAAGCATTTCAGAACTGAAAATAATAAAATTTCTTGGAAAAATGTAGCCAAAATTAGGAATGATTCCAATTCCAAACGTAATACGTGAGACGTACTAATGTTTTCGTACGTTTCACGTATTACGTTTGGAATTTTGTCGACACCGCAAAGAAAGAAATCGTTTACACGTAGAATTATAATATTTCTAATGATCTCTTAAAGTAATTTTGCTTTATCTTATAACACTGAATTAAAAGCTTTATTTTTAAACATTGATGATTAAAACTTAGTTTTAAAACTAAGTTCTAAGCATGTAATGTAAGTAAAAATCTGAATAATATAACTTTGCAGAAGTTAAAATATAATTAGTGTACCAGTGTAAATTTATGGTCCAAAAATCAAATTTTAAATTATTTACCTTTAAAAATGTGAATAATTTTCTTTAGAAAATACTGAAAAAACGTACCTTACGCTAATGTACAACATTATTTACATGTGTAACTGTAATATAAATATTATATGCTATAAAATACATAGATAAATAAATATTTTCATTTTATTTTTATAAATGATTGTTTTATTTTTTAACAAAAAGTACCATTTGGTGGGAAAAAGTACTGTTTTAATTGACGTTCAGTACCATTTAAAAATTTAAATTTTGCAACACTGCTACATAAATACATACTGCTAAGGACTAAACTCTCTATACACCCAAAACTTTTAAGGATGTATTAACTGTGAGAAGAAATCAAATAAATTTGTTATAGCAATATTTATTGATGACATCAAATATGCATGCACAAAGAACTAATCATAATTGTAATAATTACAATAGTAACAAAAATGGAGCCCGAATTTGGTCCAATATGTTCTTATATATATCAACAGTTGATATTAACTCTGATATAATGTAAAATATTTACCAGAAATTACAACTGTAGCCGTTGCTGTAATAAATTTGCTTGATTTTTTCATACAGTTACTCCATCCCTAAAAGTTATGGGTGTATGGATATGTAGGTTTTTACAGTACATACAAATGTGCCTTTTGACATGTAAAAATTTTATTTTGTTTTTTTTTTCATACACATTTATATAAATTTTGAAATTCAATGAAAACGTTGATTTCCCAAACCAAGGATAAGACGTTTTCATTTAAAACTTAAAAAATGCATTTCTCAATACTATACAAATTTAAATTTGGTATTGGACAGTGATTTTGTTTGTTTTTAATTATATTTTTAATAACTTGCAAAATTATTTATAAAGTTCTTTAATTTCTTACGTATGTATATACAAAATTATTTACAAAATTAAAATCATACGTTGTACATATATGAACATATGTATATCTAAGCTTAAGGTCTCTTTTCAATATACATACATAGTTTTACATTTCTTATTGTAATATTCAATATTTCATTTAAAATTTATTAGCATGGTCACGAAAATTGTTTGTTGTCTTATTTAATAATATTAAAACTAGCAGCCAGTTTGAAATCGGTATGTTTGGAACAGGTGACAGTTTTTACTATTATTGTATAATTTCAAAAAGAACAATTTTCTGTCAATGTTAAAAATATGTTAGAATAATGTTGAAAATTCAGTAAGAAATGTAACACTATGTACATACATATGTATATTGAAGAGAGCTTGAGCTTAAATAAAAAGTTAATTTTATTAATTAAAAAAAACAAATAAAATAGATGATTAATTATTTGAGATATGAATTAATTATTTTTTTGAGATATAATATAAATATTTAACTAGAACTACAAATTAATAACATTTAATTAAAAAAAATTGTTAAAAGATTGCAGTTTTCTTAAGTCCAATAGACATATTTAATAATTAGATAAACATCTTTGAGACTGTTTTACAGAGCCCTTACCAATATTGTTAATAATTTTTAGCTAATATTTTTAATTTAATGAAACAGTTACAGGGTTAGCAGTTTGTTTTGTAATTTTTTTTTTTTTTTTCATTGGAACGCAACATCCCCAGTAGTAATGCAGTAGTTTTTTACATTTTCTCTAAATTCAGTCGCAAACCTTACTGTATTTTGTTCTTGAGTGGAAAGGGGGCTCATAGTTCCTACTAACTCAAGCACAACATATTCCTGATCGTCAATTACAGTATCGGTCATGGGTTTAGTGAGGTAATTGTGAAGCACACAACAGGTTTTTACGATTAAGTCGGTAGTTTCTAACTTCACTTCTATTAGTCGTAAAAAAATTTTTAATCTATAAGCTAATCTTCCACTTGTAATTTCAACTGGCATTCTAGCATGACTGAGCCTGTAATTAAATATTTCTTGTGGCGTTGTTAAATTTCGATTTTTATTGAATGTTTGCAACAAGTGACGATCAAGCCCAAATACATCATATCCCTCAAAGAAAAATTGTTTTTTTTTTTAACTGCTCCGGTAAAGGTTCATCTCTTGGAAGGTTAAGTTTGCCAGATCTCAGAGCATGAAAAAGAGAACTTTCCTTGAAAACGACGGTATCAGAACACCCACCATTGGCGCGAACGCTAATATACAAGAGTTTACTACTCGCATCTACCACGGCTAGCAGCACAGTCCTGCAGTAACCTTTATAGTTGTAAAAATCTGAGTTAGAATTATCCGATTATTTAATGTGTATATGGTTTCCGTCAATCGCACCTACTGTATGAGCATACTGCCACATATGTGCAAAAGTGAGTCTTGCCACTCACTTTCTGTGGTTGAACACTGTAAAATAAATATGCAATTCACATTATTTATTTATTGATCAAACTCTAAAAATAATGTTAATTAGATGCTCATTTTGTAGAGTTTCGATAATTGCTCTCATAACCCCAGGAACAAAATCACTGATTATGATATTTTTCCGCTATTCTGCCGGCGTTACTGCTGTATTGCCAATATATTTATTGCCAGTCAAGATGGTGCGTTATGTAATTTAGGTCAAGACATACTTGAAACAAAAGGGCATACCAATGAAAGCAAGACTTCGTCTTGAAAATACACTTTTTCATGCTCCATAGCAAGAATTAACTTTAAATGATGGGTGCATTTTAGTCGTATATATGCTATCAAATTTAACGCCACTTAGCGATGCTCATGCATGAATATGTTTTCTTTACAAATAAATATATATATGTTATTTCATCATAAAGGTTAAACGAATATCATATATAAACAAATATCGTAAATATATATGTATATATATATATATATATATATATATATATATATGTATACATATATATATATTTAACCCTCTGTTGAACATTTCCCATGAAATATCTTCACTTCTCCCCAAATTGTAATCGTGAATAAGTTTTCCCATGAAATGTGAAATGTAATTCAGTGGGATTCACAAAATTATTCCCATTCAAAAAATTCGCCATACCGTGAACGGCTTTTTTAAAGTTTTTTTTCCCCCTTTTTTTCTGTTAGTTTGTTCACGTTGTTTTCTCTAGGGAGCTTGATCAAAAATGTAAGTAATTTTTATTTTCTTTTGAACATTTAGATTATTTCGAATGATATTTTTTCAACAAATAAGGCACAAAGCGACATTCTTTTCAATAAGATGCAATATAATCAGCCCATCGCATGTGGTTTTATGAAGGTTTCGAGAGATGTGGTTGATGAATTCTGGAGTTCTCTTGCAGAAGAACTAGTGTTGGTCCTCCTATAAAAACAGTCCCTGAACGAAAGAAGGTAGTTTTATATCAACATATATATATATATATATATATATATATATATATATATGTAAATATATGTATATATATATATATTTATGTATATATATATATATATATATATATATATATATATATATATGTATATAGTGCTGTTGCTCCGTCATGGCATTTATATTTTCGTTTCCATATCCAGACATTGATATATGTTGCAAAAATTCAGCTAAGGTATCTGCTCCTTATATCTTCGCCAGTATTTCAATATTATTCATCATCCGTGGTGTATCTTCGCTCCACACTCGGAGTTTCGCGATATCTCCATCAAATGTTGGAAGGTGGATAGTTCAAGAAAAGATTTATTCTGACTTGTTTTAATTGAGCTTATAATTCATTTACCTCTGCTGTGTGATTTATAGTGAGTTGTTGTGTCTCGGCTTGTAATGCTGCCATTTGTTGGATCAGAGCGCTAATTTTTATGTTATTGGCCATATTTGTGGTGTCTTTTTCTATAATATTTTTAAAAGCAAGTGCTTGAGAGTGTTTTTTTTTTTTTGTATTACTTCCCATTAATTTACTATTTGTAGTTTAAGTTCGTTCTATGGGGGTTGTCTTGCTTTTTATATAAAGAATTTTATTTTTGAGCCTTTGCTGCGTAAAAGGAAGTTGATCCGCTCTTTAAGGGATAAATTTGATTATCCTCCTGGCAAGAACGCCAATTAACTCTTTGTTATAGTATTTGAAGTAAAAATAATATATTATTTTTTGGACACGTAAGTGCCTTTTATTTATTATTAATATTTTTTCACTTTGAATGAAGAATGCGACGACTTATATACGTCTCTACTACTTATTGTACCCTTCAAAAAAAGTGAAAGGGTATATATAGGTTTGTCATTCCATGTGCAATTTCTTCGATATTAATATGAGATCCCATAAGGTATATATATTCTGGATTCGTATGAATACCGATGACAATTGTTTGGCTTTTGCCTACTCTAATTGTAGATGTAAGAGAAATAAATAACAACTAATGATTGTTTTAATATATAAACAATTTGTTTAAAGTGTTGACAACATACGTTGTTTAATATTGCACAAGCACTTACGTTTTACGTTTTTTATTTTGGGGAATTGTCGTTTCTGAAACCTCTTTAATTTTAATTATATGCTGATTCCTTTTTCCCAAAATCTTATTACAATTAGAGTCGAAAAATCCAACCAATTGTACAATAAGAACGTAAAAAAATAAAAAAGGAAAAGTCATCCCTGAGTTCTTGTTATGACTTTGATATTTGTTTTAAGCTTCTCACTCATTAAAGTGGAAGTTTAAAATATATATCTTTAGTTATTCTAAGAAATGTTGGGTAAAGGTTCCGTGGTAACCTGCATTAGCCCCACTAAAATGCGCATAGGAACTAGCTAAAACTCTTCAATTGATCACTTTGAATTTTTAGTAAGATTTTGGGAAAAAAGAATCAGCTCAAAATCAAAATTAAGGAATTGTAATAATATTAAAAAAAATTAAATTTCGCTTTTAGGCTTGGGAAAATAAATTTTTTTTGGTACATACAATATTTTGTAGTACCTCTAAGAACCAAAATGGTTACAAATATTGAAAAAAAAATGTTTCCTTCCAGCGTTGGGTAATTGAAATTTTATTTTACAAACATAACCAAAAAGAGAACTGAGATCTTTTCTTTGTCAACTAAAACTATTTTATAATTTAGGTAACTACAAATTGCAATAGAGCTAAGAATAAATTAACCATGCTTCCTTCACAAAAATATGTATGTACTTAAAATATATGTAACGTCAGACGTACGTTGGTGAAGGGTATATAAGAATCGGCACAGCAGAATATAACACTTTGACTTGTTTTTAACTTGTTTATAACTTGATTACAAAAGTAACTGTCTTAAATACTAAGGAAATAACATACTCGTCTTAGCAAACATCTTCATTATATTGTTCTAAAAATAAAAAATACTTTTATTCCCATTAAAATTTTCATTCCCCAATAACGGAAATTCGCTATCGCGAATTTTATGGGAAGGTTTGTTCCTGCTATCAATGCGTAATGAATATATAACATAAGAAGAGCACATAAGCATGGAATAAGAATATTAATATTATCTCTGTAATGTAATATCAACTTTTGTAGTTTAAACAAAATTGTGTAGTTTTAAATTGTAAACACAAATATATATATATATATATATATATATATATATATATATATATACATATATTCTAGCGAAACCCCTGCACACTTCATAGTGCAAAAAAGAAAATAAAAAAATTAATTCGAATTCATTTGAATCAGTGATAAACTGCTTTTACTGTAATGCTCTGTGGAAAAGAACATTTGTTATTTTTCTATTTTTGGTGTAAATATACAAAGCCGATAATTTGCCAACGTCCGAACAAGCTATATAGAACTGTCCATGTGAGAAAACTGGATACACTAAATTCAGTCCACAAATTTCTAAAGATTGGCCTTGCGCCTAATTAATGGTAATCGCAAACGCAATGCGAATAGGTTCTTGTTAAATTCAAATGGTATATCAGACGGAGTCATTGGGATACGTGTTATGAACACATCTTCGCCTTTTAATTTTTTAGTTAAAATAGTAGCTTCAATTACATAAGCCATCAAACTTTTAATAGCAGTTCTTGTTCCATTACACAAACAGGGTTGATTGATATTACGAAGCATAATAATAGTGGCTCCCACTTTTTATTGCAGATTATGCGGAGGCAATCTTGTTAAGTCCAACGAATTCTAAAATTCTGTTGGATAATTCAAAACATCTTCTTCATTGGTAACAGTATCGACAGATTTGTACAACACCACTTCGCCAGGAATCTTTGATTGTATAGCCATGTTTAATTCAGTAACATCTTTGTTCTTTGCCGCTAAAATTACTCTGGCACTCAACCATGCATGGCATGTATATTGTTGTGTTATGTAATTGAAAACACATTCAATAAATTCCTCTTTTGACTGTACGAAACGGCAAAAATCATTTGGCAATGTTATCAATCCAGTGTCATCAATAGGCATTGCACTGTTGCCAATTTCGGGCAATTGCTTAAAGAACTTATCAGCAGATGAATCATTCTGCAGCTGAACATGAACGTTGATAGTAAGTTTCGATATTTTAACAAATCTCCATAAATATGAAGACTTTAAGCAAGCGTTAATTTCATCGCCAGCTGCAGATCTAGGAATGACGGGCAATGTTTGCCTACAATCGCCTGACAATAAAATCAACGCACCACCAAACAACTCAGAGTTATATCGGAGATCTTTCATTGTTCTTTCCAAAGATTCAACAGATTTCATATTCGCGTACTCAAGCATATGACGTGGGCTGCGCATGGACAGTGTATCATATTTTGCAAAACAACATCATATAATTCAGGATCACTTATTTGATCTGGAATTTCAGAACATATAACATTTTCAACTTCATGCGATGTGATTTTATTCACCAACCATATTGAAATATGAGCGTGTGGCAAACCACGCTTTTGCCACTCCACAGAATACATCCAGAACATCACTTCACCAAACACTTTAGATTTCACGCTAAAACCCATAAGCGCTTTCAATTTCAGCTTAAAAACACGGGAAGTGATATCATGACGGTCGGTAGGAATTTTGCCAGCGAATAAGTTATCTTTAATGTCACTCCATTACGGATTACACGTAAATTTTATAAATAAATCTGGTCGACCGTAATGACGCACTTAAGCCATTGCATCCTGCGCGTACTCATGCATATGACGTGGGCTGCGCAAAATGTATTTAAATATTTATGTTTTTAGTGCTGTATTTATATGTAATTTATTTCATAGATCCCCGAAGTTGTGATTTAGAATAGCTTAGTATATAAATTAAATTATTGGTTTGACCAAAATTTAAATGTAATGAATTTAAAAACGAATATATATATATATATATATATATATATATATATATGTAAATATATGTATATATATATATATTTATGTATATATATATATATATATATATATATATATATATATATGTATATAGTGCTGTTGCTCCGTCATGGCATTTATATTTTCGTTTCCATATCCAGACATTGATATATGTTGCAAAAATTAAGCTAAGGTATCTGCTCCTTATATCTTCGCCAGTATTTCAATATTATTCATCATCCGTGGTGTATCTTCGCTCCACACTCGGAGTTTCGCGATATCTCCATCAAATGTTGGAAGGTGGATAGTTCAAGAAAAGATTTATTCTGACTTGTTTTAATTGAGCTTATAATTCATTTACCTCTGCTGTGTGATTTATAGTGAGTTGTTGTGTCGCGGCTTGTAATGCTGCCATTTGTTGGATCAGAGCGCTAATTTTTATGTTATTGGCCATATTTGTGGTGTCTTTTTCTATAATATTTTTAAAAGCAAGTGCTTGAGAGTGTTTTTTTTTTTTTTGTATTACTTCCCATTAATTTATTATTTGTAGTTTAAGTTCGTTCTATGGGGGTTGTCTTGCTTTTTATATAAAGAATTTTATTTTTGAGCCTTTGCTGCGTAAAAGGAAGTTGATCCGCTCTTTAAGGGATAAATTTGATTATCCTCCTGGCAAGAACGCCAATTAACTCTTTGTTATAGTATTTGAAGTAAAAATAATATATTATTTTTTGGACACGTAAGTGCCTTTTATTTATTATTAATATTTTTTCACTTTGAATGAAGAATGCGACGACTTATATACGTCTCTACTACTTATTGTACCCTTCAAGAAAAGTGAAAGGGTATATATAGGTTTGTCATTCCACGTGTAATTTCTTCGATATTAATATGAGATCCCATAAGGTATATATATTCTGGATTCGTATGAATACCGATGACAATTGTTTGGCTTTTGCCTACTCTAATTGTAGATGTAAGAGAAATAAATAACAACTAATGATTGTTTTAATATATAAACAATTTGTTTAAAGTGTTGACAACATACGTTGTTTAATATTGCACAAGTACTTACGTTTTACGTTTTTTATTTTGGGGAATTGTCGTTTCTGAAACCTCTTTAATTTTAATTATATGCTGATTCCTTTTTCCCAAAATCTTATTACAATTAGAGTCGAAAAATCCAACCAATTGTACAATAAGAACGTAAAAAAATAAAAAAGGAAAAGTCATCCCTGAGTTCTTGTTATGACTTTGATATTTGTTTTAAGCTTCTCACTCATTAAAGTGGAAGTTTAAAATATATATCTTTAGTTATTCTAAGAAATGTTGGGTAAAGGTTCCGTGGTAACCTGCATTAGCCCCACTAAAATGCGCATAGGAACTAGCTAAAACTCTTCAATTGATCACTTTGAATTTTTAGTAAGATTTTGGGAAAAAAGAATCAGCTCAAAATCAAAATTAAGGAATTGTAATAATATTAAAAAAATTAAATTTCGCTTTTAGGCTTGGGAAAATAAATTTTTTTTGGTACATACAATATTTTGTAGTACCTCTAAGAACCAAAATGGTTACAAATATTGAAAAAAAAATGTTTCCTTCCAGCGTTGGGTAATTGAAATTTTATTTTACAAACATAACCAAAAAGAGAACTGAGGTCTTTTCTTTGTCAACTAAAACTATTTTATAATTTAGGTAACTACAAATTGCAATAGAGCTAAGAATAAATTAACCATGCTTCCTTCACAAAAATATGTATGTACTTAAAATATATGTAACGTCAGACGTACGTTGGTGAAGGGTATATAAGAATCGGCACAGCAGAATATAACACTTTGACTTGTTTTTAACTTGTTTATAACTTGATTACAAAAGTAACTGTCTTAAATACTAAGGAAATAACATACTCGTCTTAGCAAACATCTTCATTATATTGTTCTAAAAATAAAAAATACTTTTATTCCCATTAAAATTTTCATTTCCCAATAACGGAAATTCGCTATCGCGAATTTTATGGGAAGGTTTGTTCCTGCTATCAATGCGTAATGAATATATAACATAAGAAGAGCACATAAGCATGGAATAAGAATATTAATATTATCTCTGTAATGTAATATCAACTTTTGTAGTTTAAACAAAATTGTGTAGTTTTAAATTGTAAACACAAATATATATATATATATATATATATATATATATATACATATATTCTAGCGAAACCCCTGCACACTTCATAGTGCAAAAAAGAAAATAAAAAAATTAATTCGAATTCATTTGAATCAGTGATAAACTGCTTTTACTGTAATGCTCTGTGGAAAAGAACATTTGTTATTTTTCTATTTTTGGTGTAAATATACAAAACCGATAATTTGCCAACGTCCGAACAAGCTATATAGAACTGTCCATGTGAGAAAACTGGATACACTAAATTCAGTCCACAAATTTCTAAGGATTGGCCTTGCGCCTAATTAATGGTAATCGCAAACGCAATGCGAATAGGTTCTTGTTAAATTCAAATGGTATATCAGACGGAGTCATTGGGATACGTGTTATGAACACATCTTCGCCTTTTAATTTTTTAGTTAAAATAGTAGCTTCAATTACATAAGCCATCAAACTTTTAATAGCAGTTCTTGTTCCATTACACAAACAGGGTTGATTGATATTACGAAGCATAATAATAGTGGCTCCCACTTTTTATTGCAGATTATGCGGAGGCAATCTTGTTAAGTCCAACGAATTCTAAAATTCTGTTGGATAATTCAAAACATCTTCTTCATTGGTAACAGTATCGACAGATTTGTACAACACCACTTCGCCAGGAATCTTTGATTGTATAGCCATGTTTAATTCAGTAACATCTTTGTTCTTTGCCGCTAAAATTACTCTGGCACTCAACCATGCATGGCATGTATATTGTTGTGTTATGTAATTGAAAACACATTCAATAAATTCCTCTTTTGACTGTACGAAACGGCAAAAATCATTTGGCAATGTTATCAATCCAGTGTCATCAATAGGCATTGCACTGTTGCCAATTTCGGGCAATTGCTTAAAGAACTTATCAGCAGATGAATCATTCTGCAGCTGAACATGAACGTTGATAGTAAGTTTCGATATTTTAACAAATCTCCATAAATATGAAGACTTTAAGCAAGCGTTAATTTCATCGCCAGCTGCAGATCTAGGAATGACGGGCAATGTTTGCCTACAATCGCCTGACAATAAAATCAACGCACCACCAAACAACTCAGAGTTATATCGGAGATCTTTCATTGTTCTTTCCAAAGATTCAACAGATTTCATATTCGCGTACTCAAGCATATGACGTGGGCTGCGCATGGACAGTGTATCATATTTTGCAAAACAACATCATATAATTCAGGATCACTTATTTGATCTGGAATTTCAGAACATATAACATTTTCAACTTCATGCGATGTGATTTTATTCACCAACCATATTGAAATATGAGCGTGTGGCAAACCACGCTTTTGCCACTCCACAGAATACATCCAGAACATCACTTCACCAAACACTTTAGATTTCACGCTAAAACCCATAAGCGCTTTCAATTTCAGCTTAAAAACACGGGAAGTGATATCATGACGGTCGGTAGGAATTTTGCCAGCGAATAAGTTATCTTTAATGTCACTCCATTACGGATTACACGTAAATTTTATAAATAAATCTGGTCGACCGTAATGACGCACTTAAGCCATTGCATCCTGCGCGTACTCATGCATATGACGTGGGCTGCGCAAAATGTATTTAAATATTTATGTTTTTAGTGCTGTATTTATATGTAATTTATTTCATAGATCCCCGAAGTTGTGATTTAGAATAGCTTAGTATATAAATTAAATTATTGGTTTGACCAAAATTTAAATGTAATGAATTTAAAAACGAATATATATATATATATATATATATATATATATATGTAAATATATGTATATATATATATATTTATGTATATATATATATATATATATATATATATATATGTATATAGTGCTGTTGCTCCGTCATGGCATTTATATTTTCGTTTCCATATCCAGACATTGATATATGTTGCAAAAATTAAGCTAAGGTATCTGCTCCTTATATCTTCGCCAGTATTTCAATATTATTCATCATCCGTGGTGTATCTTCGCTCCACACTCGGAGTTTCGCGATATCTCCATCAAATGTTGGAAGGTGGATAGTTCAAGAAAAGATTTATTCTGACTTGTTTTAATTGAGCTTATAATTCATTTACCTCTGCTGTGTGATTTATAGTGAGTTGTTGTGTCGCGGCTTGTAATGCTGCCATTTGTTGGATCAGAGCGCTAATTTTTATGTTATTGGCCATATTTGTGGTGTCTTTTTCTATAATATTTTTAAAAGCAAGTGCTTGAGAGTGTTTTTTTTTTTTTGTATTACTTCCCATTAATTTATTATTTGTAGTTTAAGTTCGTTCTATGGGGGTTGTCTTGCTTTTTATATAAAGAATTTTATTTTTGAGCCTTTGCTGCGTAAAAGGAAGTTGATCCGCTCTTTAAGGGATAAATTTGATTATCCTCCTGGCAAGAACGCCAATTAACTCTTTGTTATAGTATTTGAAGTAAAAATAATATATTATTTTTTGGACACGTAAGTGCCTTTTATTTATTATTAATATTTTTTCACTTTGAATGAAGAATGCGACGACTTATATACGTCTCTACTACTTATTGTACCCTTCAAAAAAAGTGAAAGGGTATATATAGGTTTGTCATTCCATGTGTAATTTCTTCGATATTAATATGAGATCCCATAAGGTATATATATTCTGGATTCGTATGAATACCGATGACAATTGTTTGGCTTTTGCCTACTCTAATTGTAAATGTAAGAGAAATAAATAACAACTAATGATTGTTTTAATATATAAACAATTTGTTTAAAGTGTTGACAACATACGTTGTTTAATATTGCACAAGCACTTAGGTTTTACGTTTTTTATTTTGGGGAATTGTCGTTTCTGAAACCTCTTTAATTTTAATTATATGCTGATTCCTTTTTCCCAAAATCTTATTACAATTAGAGTCGAAAAATCCAACCAATTGTACAATAAGAACGTAAAAAAATAAAAAAGGAAAAGTCATCCCTGAGTTCTTGTTATGACTTTGATATTTGTTTTAAGCTTCTCACTCATTAAAGTGGAAGTTTAAAATATATATCTTTAGTTATTCTAAGAAATGTTGGGTAAAGGTTCCGTGGTAACCTGCATTAGCCCCACTAAAATGCGCATAGGAACTAGCTAAAACTCTTCAATTGATCACTTTGAATTTTTAGTAAGATTTTGGGAAAAAAGAATCAGCTCAAAATCAAAATTAAGGAATTGTAATAATATTAAAAAAATTAAATTTCGCTTTTAGGCTTGGGAAAATAAATTTTTTTTGGTACATACAATATTTTGTAGTACCTCTAAGAACCAAAATGGTTACAAATATTGAAAAAAAAATGTTTCCTTCCAGCGTTGGGTAATTGAAATTTTATTTTACAAACATAACCAAAAAGAGAACTGAGGTCTTTTCTTTGTCAACTAAAACTATTTTATAATTTAGGTAACTACAAATTGCAATAGAGCTAAGAATAAATTAACCATGCTTCCTTCACAAAAATATGTATGTACTTAAAATATATGTAACGTCAGACGTACGTTGGTGAAGGGTATATAAGAATCGGCACAGCAGAATATAACACTTTGACTTGTTTTTAACTTGTTTATAACTTGATTACAAAAGTAACTGTCTTAAATACTAAGGAAATAACATACTCGTCTTAGCAAACATCTTCATTATATTGTTCTAAAAATAAAAAATACTTTTATTCCCATTAAAATTTTCATTTCCCAATAACGGAAATTCGCTATCGCGAATTTTATGGGAAGGTTTGTTCCTGCTATCAATGCGTAATGAATATATAACATAAGAAGAGCACATAAGCATGGAATAAGAATATTAATATTATCTCTGTAATGTAATATCAACTTTTGTAGTTTAAACAAAATTGTGTAGTTTTAAATTGTAAACACAAATATATATATATATATATATATATATATATATATACATATATTCTAGCGAAACCCCTGCACACTTCATAGTGCAAAAAAGAAAATAAAAAAATTAATTCGAATTCATTTGAATCAGTGATAAACTGCTTTTACTGTAATGCTCTGTGGAAAAGAACATTTGTTATTTTTCTATTTTTGGTGTAAATATACAAAACCGATAATTTGCCAACGTCCGAACAAGCTATATAGAACTGTCCATGTGAGAAAACTGGATACACTAAATTCAGTCCACAAATTTCTAAAGATTGGCCTTGCGCCTAATTAATGGTAATCGCAAACGCAATGCGAATAGGTTCTTGTTAAATTCAAATGGTATATCAGACGGAGTCATTGGGATACGTGTTATGAACACATCTTCGCCTTTTAATTTTTTAGTTAAAATAGTAGCTTCAATTACATAAGCCATCAAACTTTTAATAGCAGTTCTTGTTCCATTACACAAACAGGGTTGATTGATATTACGAAGCATAATAATAGTGGCTCCCACTTTTTATTGCAGATTATGCGGAGGCAATCTTGTTAAGTCCAACGAATTCTAAAATTCTGTTGGATAATTCAAAACATCTTCTTCATTGGTAACAGTATCGACAGATTTGTACAACACCACTTCGCCAGGAATCTTTGATTGTATAGCCATGTTTAATTCAGTAACATCTTTGTTCTTTGCCGCTAAAATTACTCTGGCACTCAACCATGCATGGCATGTATATTGTTGTGTTATGTAATTGAAAACACATTCAATAAATTCCTCTTTTGACTGTACGAAACGGCAAAAATCATTTGGCAATGTTATCAATCCAGTGTCATCAATAGGCATTGCACTGTTGCCAATTTCGGGCAATTGCTTAAAGAACTTATCAGCAGATGAATCATTCTGCAGCTGAACATGAACGTTGATAGTAAGTTTCGATATTTTAACAAATCTCCATAAATATGAAGACTTTAAGCAAGCGTTAATTTCATCGCCAGCTGCAGATCTAGGAATGACGGGCAATGTTTGCCTACAATCGCCTGACAATAAAATCAACGCACCACCAAACAACTCAGAGTTATATCGGAGATCTTTCATTGTTCTTTCCAAAGATTCAACAGATTTCATATTCGCGTACTCAAGCATATGACGTGGGCTGCGCATGGACAGTGTATCATATTTTGCAAAACAACATCATATAATTCAGGATCACTTATTTGATCTGGAATTTCAGAATATATAACATTTTCAACTTCATGCGATGTGATTTTATTCACCAACCATATTGAAATATGAGCGTGTGGCAAACCACGCTTTTGCCACTCCACAGAATACATCCAGAACATCACTTCACCAAACACTTTAGATTTCACGCTAAAACCCATAAGCGCTTTCAATTTCAGCTTAAAAACACGGGAAGTGATATCATGACGGTCGGTAGGAATTTTGCCAGCGAATAAGTTATCTTTAATGTCACTCCATTACGGATTACACGTAAATTTTATAAATAAATCTGGTCGACCGTAATGACGCACTTAAGCCATTGCATCCTGCGCGTACTCACGCATATGACGTGGGCTGCGCAAAATGTATTTAAATATTTATGTTTTTAGTGCTGTATTTATATGTAATTTATTTCATAGATCCCCGAAGTTGTGATTTAGAATAGCTTAGTATATAAATTAAATTATTGGTTTGACCAAAATTTAAATGTAATGAATTTAAAAACGAATTCTATTTCACTTTTTCAAAATATTAACTCAATACACATACAGAAACTCTATTAACATGAAAACCTTGCTATTGACGTCACCTTTCATATAAATTTTGCAGAAATAAAATCGGTTCACGCATTCCGGAGAACATCTGCAACTTATTTATATATATATATATATATATATATAAATATATATATATACTTATATATATATATATATATATATATATATATATATATATTTGTGTGTATATATCTATATATATATATAAAAATAAGTTGCAATGTGTTAGTAATTGATGTTCTCCGGAATGCGTGAACCGATTTTGTTTTTTCAAAATTTAAGGGTTTTATGTACACACGGTTTCTGTATGTGTATTGGTTCATGAGTTATAGCCATTTTAGTGAACTCTGCAATTATTTCGAAATATTTGAGTTAATATTTTGAAAAACTGAAATACAATTCGTTTTGAAATTCATTACAAATAAATTTTAGTAAAACCATTAATTTAATTTATATACTTAGTTATTCTAAATCACAACTTCGGGGATCTATGAAATAAATTACATATAAATACAACACTAAAAAGATAAATATTTAAATACATTATGCACAGCCCACGTCATATGCATGAGTAGGCGCAGGATGCAATGGCTTAAGTGCGTCATTACGGTCGACCAGATTTATTTATAACATTTACGTGTAATCCGCAATGGAGTGACATTAAAGATAATTTATTCGCTGGCCAAATTCCTACCGACCGTCATGATATCACTTCCCGTGTTTTTAAGCAGAAATTGAAAGCGCTTATGGGTTTTAGCGTGAAATCTAAAGTGTTTGGTGAAGTGATGTTCTGGATGTATTCTGTGGAGTGGCAAAAGCGTGGTTTGCCACACGCTCACATTTAAATATGGTTGGTGAATAAAATCCCATCGCATGAAGTTGACAATGTTATATGTTCTGAAATTCCAGATCAAATAAGTGATCCTGAATTATATGATGTTGTTGTGCAAAATATGATAGACGGTCCATGCGTAGCCCACGTCATATGCTTGAGTACGCGAATAAGAAATCTGTTGAATCTTTGGAAAGAACAATGAAAAATCTCCGATATAACTCGGAGTTGTTTGCCGGTGCGTTGATTTTATTGCCAGGCGATTGTAGGCAAACATTGCCCGTCAGTAGTAGGGAACTGTATGTGCTAGGACCATTAAAAATATTAAATTTCAGCAATTAAATTTGAAATTTTTCAATTTTAATTGCCAAAATTCTCAAATTTCACAAAATTCTCAAATTTTATTTTGTGTGTGTTCGTGTGTGTATTTTTTCCCACGGTTTAATAGGGGGTTCACATTGTTGTTTTTTTAATATAATGTTGGGGTAGGCGTGGGATTTTTGTCTGTCCATATGTGACCTTGAGAATACATGTCCGTCTGTATGTGAGCGTGGGAATTTGTGTCTGTCCATATGTGACCTTGAGAATACATGTCCGTCGGTATGTGAGCGTGGGAATTTGTGTCTGTCCATATGTGACCTTGAGAATACATGTCCGTCGGTATGTGAGCGTGGGAATTTGTGTCTGTCCATAGGTGACCTTGAGAATACATGTCCGTCGGTATGTGAGCGTGGGAATTTGTGTCTGTCCATATGTGGCCTTGAGAATACATGTCCGTCCATATGTGACCTTGAATATACATGTCCGTCTGTTTGTGAGCGTGGAAATTTCTGTCTGTCCATTTATACTGTGTACGCCTGGTGAATAAAAAAATTTAGAAGCATTTTTAGGAATTACACTATTTAAAAAGTGTAGTAGTTATATATGCATACCCTTGTTGTTTGTGGTTCGTTCCTTCTTGCTGGAGTGAGATATTTTCTTTTATTTTTTTGCTTATTAAAATTTGGTGTGTTTACTTAAGATTTGTCGTCCAGCAATTCAGTAAGTAGTAGGGAACTGCATGTGCTATGACCATTAAAAATATTAAATTTCAGCAATTAAATTTGAAATTTTTCAATTTTAATTGCCAAAATTCTCAAATTTCACAATATTCTCAAATTTAATTTTGTGTGTGTTCGTGTGTGTATTTTTTCCCACGGTTTAATAGGGGCGTTCACATTGTTGTTTTTTTTTTAATAAAATATTGGGGTAGGCGTGGGAATTTGTGTCTGTCCATATGTGACCTTGAGAATACATGTCCGTCGGTATGTGAGCGTGGGAATTTGTGTCTGTCCATATGTGACCTTGAGAATACATGTCCGTCGGTATGTGAGCGTGGGAATTTGTGTCTGTCCATTTGTGACCTTGAGAATACATGTCCGTCGGTATGTGAGCGTGGGAATTTGTGTCTGTCCATATGTGACCTTGAGAATACATGTCCGTCGGTATGTGAGCGTGGGAATTTCTGTCTGTCCATTTACACTGTGTACGCCTGGTGAATAAAAAAATTTAGAAGCATTTTTAGGAATTACACTATTTAAAAAGTGTAGTAGTTATATATGGATGCCCTTAATGTTTGTGGTTCGTTCCTTCTTGCTGGAGTGAGATTTTTTCTTTTATTTTTTTGCTTATTAAAATTTGGTGTGTTTACTTAAGATTTGTCGTCCAGCAATTCAGTTTTTTTTTTTTTACTTTTTTGCTTGCAATGCTTGAGTCTGGAGGAATAATTTGATTATTCTGATCTTGAAGACGTTGTGAAAAAAAAATTACTATTGCATAAATATTGAAACTGATGTTTTGTTTATTTTATACATGACGATCATCGATGGATTTTATTTGGGGATCTGGATGGTGGTGCGATTTCTGTATTTCGTAGAATATGAATATTTATGCTATGCTTAAGTGTGTGTGTTTTTTGTGTTCTGAGTGGCGGTTGGAATGTCTGGCTGTCAGACAGTCTGTGTGTGTGACGATTGGTGAGTCTGTATGACAGTCCGCTTTCTTGATTTCCTGGTCAGTATAAAATGTGATTAGGTGTACATATTCATGCGTACATAAATATCTACAAATTTATTTTATTTACGAATATACATACAAACAAATAATAAGCGTTTATTCTTTGTGCCCAAATATTCCCTTGACCATTTAAATGAATGAATGAACCATTGTGTATGTTTGTTTGTGTGTTCTCTGAAAAAAATAAATATGTATGTAGGTTTTTTGTTTGAAATAAAAAGACATTTATTTTAATTTTTATAAGCATTTATTTAAAAGTTTGTTAACACTTTCATTTTTAAGTAAAATTGCATTCCTTAAGGCACAAACACCATAGTCGTGATAGCTACAATAGAGATATATGGAATGCTTAGTTTCCATTTGTTTGAAATTAATGCAGCCAATGTCTTCAATGTTATAAACTGTTTGATGAATAATTTTTTCCAGCCATTTTTTCTTCTCTCCCCCCTTAACATATATTTGTGAATTTCTTATATTCGATTTTAAAAACTTGCAAACGCCTTGAAATGAGACTGATCCATCATTCCAGTTAATATGATGATAGTTTTTTGTTAACCAAACTGCTTCTCTCTGTTTTTTGGCTGATAAACATGCGAAATCAAAAGGAGGTTTTATGATGAAATTGAACCATTCCTTGTTGCTGAAAACTAAAGCTAGTTCTTTTGCGATGAAGTCATTTGAATTAGTTTTGAAACCTTGCAAGTCTACAAAAACAATATCACCATCCATGTTATTTAATTTATAAGAGCTTCCGGACTTGACCTTTTATTGGTATGTATTCTATTACGCGGTCATGAATAAGAACGCAGTAAGCTGATGTTTTTGCTGGAATATTTGTTGCCGTTTCAAATTCAATTTTTATGTCGATTGGTCCGGTATTGAGCGTTTCGTTTTGGTGACTGACATCAACTACAATAATTGGAGCGTTATTTTTAAACTCTTGACCTGTTAAAAGAGGTTGGGGTTGTTTCATGTAGTAGCTTTGTTGGAATCTTAGATACATATCATATAGAATCGCATAGCTCATTTTTGAATTTTATATTAAGATCGTCATATGGGTAAGAGGTTGAGTTTAAATGTACTTTTAAGTTAGTAAGATCACAATGAACAAACTTGTTTTCTTGTTGAAAGGAAATTAAGACAAAACGAGGGCGTTCTTTATTAGCGGCCAGTTTAACATTTCATATGTGATTGGTTCCCGTATTAAGGTGTGGATTCATATGACAATCCCAACTACAGAATGCCATTGGTATAGCAGCACCATTATTAAGTATTTTGATCATATTCAATTTACTATGATCAGATAATTGAACATGTGGAATTCTCCATGATATTAGTGAAATTGTAAGATTTGCTTTCTCGGTGGAAACATTCGAGTGTACAAGATATTCATCGTTCTTATTACGCAAGAGTATCAATTCATATTTACCATTTAATAAAATTTTATTGTAGTCTTCAGCGTATCCTAAAAGAAGTTTGAGTGGTACATAGAAATTAAAACTTCCATTTTGAAGATCTATTTTATCAAGTTTATTCCATCCAGCATTTTGCAACACAACGCTTTCCGTAGCTGATAAAGAAACCAAATTTTTTATGGTACTGGTGGCTCCCAAATAGCATGTATGATCAATTTCAATACCATTCAGTTCATAGCGGATTTCATCAAAGAGATATGCAACAAAATTATTTTTCAACTGAAAGTTGGGTGTAGATTTCGATGTTTTTTCGTCTACAACAAGTCCTTCCACATATATATAGCTTTCACTGGGTAACACATATAGATCTTGGTTTTGTATTGAAATTCTTATTTCATCGTTGTTGTTAAAAGACTGAAGGTATGGTATGTATGTGTGATAATCCTTTTTGATAATATTTTCGTCAGATATTGGTTTATCTAAAACGTCTATTATTGAACTCATTTTGTTTTCAATTTAAAGTTCAGTGACTTGAGAAAACTCTTGTTTGCTGCTGTAAGCGATTTTTGACGAACAGATCTTTTCAATTGTTGCTTAGATTGTAACGTTTGAGAATTAGATGTTGCTGTAGTATTCTTCGATATACTCGTGTTGTATATTATCATTATTTAGTTGTCCTTAAATGTATTCGTATTGTAATTTCCTCACCTCTGAAATTAATTAAGTCGCCGTTTTGATCAACCACGCGAAGAGCTAGTGAACTTATCTCACTGGAGTTTACTGGCAAATAAATAAGATTTTTGGGAATCTCAACTATTTTATATCCAGCCGGTACATTAATCGGTGTATGAGTTTTAGAATTATTCATATAAGTATTAACCACAATACTGCTTTCAATCCTCAAGAAATTCACCTTAAAGATATTCACTGGAAGATCAGAGTAATGTTCTTTGTTTGGCGTTAATATTCTGCTATTGAATCCTAAAAGTCTACCTATTGTATTTTTTTTATTAAAATATATTGGTTCTTTAGAGCTGCTGACTTTGACTTGCATTGTATTGTTATTAGCTTCAATCAAAATTTTGTTTTCTGGTCTATATCGTTTGTATTGTTCTTCTATATAGTCAACTATATCATTTAATTCATAAGATCCGATCGGTATTTCAATTACAAGTTCACCGATATGAAATATATTGTTGTAGACATCCACATTTGGGATTCTGTTGTATGAATGAAAATCAGTTAGAGCACATTCATAGGTTCCGTTTAAATCAATAGGAGGAAAATAATTAGCAGATAGCTCTGATGAATTGGAGCTCAGAGTCAATGTTATGGACATTGTGACTGTTTGATTGTAAATAAATGAGGTTAAACACTCAGTATGATTTATAAGAATCACTTTTGTATTTATTGTTTATTTACTTATTTTAAACTAAATTAAATATTGATGCCATTGTTGTTGTTGTTGTTTATTTATTTTATTCTTCCATTTATAATATCTCATATTTGCTTATCCAAGAATTGTGCTCATTACCAAAGCCCAGCCACTTAACAAACACCTTCTGTCCTTTAGTTTTGAGAACATTTTCAACTAGGTATGTGTTTGGATATCTGGTTTTTGAAAGTTCTTCTTCATAGAATCCACCTTTAATAGGATTTCTGCGATAGTCTTCTAATGTATATGTTGTAGGATATATGTTTTGTACTCTTTTAATTGTAAAGACTTCTGTTGTCCAATTCGGAGTATAACATTTTTCAAAAATGTTTTTACATTTGCTTATGTGTACATGATCTCCTGCATTAAATTTTGACATTTTATACATCTTTAAATGACTGTATACTGTGTTTAAAAGCTGTTGTTCATTTGTTGAATTTACTTTAATCGGTGACATTTTAATGGTGCGATGAATTTTTCTATTGTATGCATCAAGTAAATCTCTATACATATCAATCCAATTATATGAACCATTTAAGCTAAATTCCTTCCACATCATTCCTTTTAATGTTCTATTGAATCGTTCTACTATTGAGGCTTTCATAGTGCTATATGTTGAGTAGTGATTAATATTGTATATATTCATCAACTGACTGAAATGTTTATTGAAAAATTCTTTACCATCGTCTGTTTGCAAGTTTTTCGGTATTCGTCCCAATTTGAAAATATTCTCCATTGCCTGAGTTGTTTCGAATGCATTCTTTCTGCTCAAAGGTACTGCCCAAGCAAATTTTGAGAATGTATCAATTACAGTTAGCAAAAATCGATAATTTCTATTGTCTAAGGAATAATTTCCCATTTCAACTAAATCAGCTTGCCAAAGATCATCTATTCCTTTCATCACAACTCTACGACGTACAAAACGTTTTTGAGCCTGCTTATGCAATTCATTTACAACATTTCTCTTTGAAGACATCTTATTTTTCCAGTCGCTGTTTTAAGTGTGTTGTGATCTACTTGATGCACTTGCACCTATTGATACGAACATGTAATTTTCTATTCCATAAATTTTTTCTCGTAGCTCTTCAATTTCCATATCAAAAAGTGATTTATTACCATCCATTTTCTTATTGATATCCTGCAAATGAGCATTAAGATTTTCTAACTGGAAAGCTACTTCTTGTTGCTGTTTTTTGAGTTCAGTTTGCAGAAACAATTTACTGATAACATCGTTTTCCTCCAGAGCATTTGCAACATTTTCGTATTGGACATCAATGTTTTTGTTCGTATCCATAAAGAAGCCCAACAACTTAGGCGCATTTTTGGTTGAAATTACTTCACTTCTATCGTTAATATAATGCCCAAATTTATCAGCGGACATGTTTTATATAAAAATTTATGTATGTATAGAGTTTATACAATTATATTAGCTTCACGTAGCTCTTCAATAATTGAGACAATTTCGTTGTTGTGATTAGTATGGCCTGCAGACTGTGATGCAAGCAGTAGTCTAAGTCGATCTACCAACTCGTTTGGATCATCCCAGTATATATAGTTTGGATTATGACGGTTAAACTGCATCAAACCCCGTCCTAAATAATTACTTTTTGTTACATCTGATGAGCCTGTATGATTGTCTCCTTTGAAAAGTTTTCCAATAATATGTTTGTACTTATGGGCTATGCTCCCTTTGATTTGACCATCAGACTTATAGCCTCTCCTGTGGGCATTGGTAGCAAGTAATATTTTTTTATAGATTTCAATCTCGAATTTATCATAGTTTTTTGGTGCTTTATGAAACATTAAAGAAAAAAGTCCTGGCGTGAGCGCCCATATTTGTCCCCCAACCTGTATCTTATCTTGATTTAACTCGATGGTGCTATTACCAAATCTCCATTCGTTATTATTATCTTTATGTGGACCATAGTTAGTATCTAGTTCGTTTCTCGATTGCAATAGTGATAAGTCAGAATAACTTTCTTCATTATTCGAATTTCGTGAGTAAGAGTCATCTTCATCATAATTACTGCTACTTTTACTATTAGATTGCTTAAAAATTTTTTCTTCACTTAGTTTCTTGGGCGTACTTGTTTCCAATTTTATTGTTGAGTTCTGAGGATGAAAACTTTCATTGTCATCAATTCCAGTTTCTTTATCACTCGGTTCTTTTTTAACTGGTCTACCAATGTATTTAGAGCTATTGATAAATTCTTTTAAAGGTTCTGTGATAGGCTTGAATGTGTCTGTTAATTGCTGATGTGTATCTATTTCACCAGTTTTTATACTACGAAGCTTTTTCTTCAAGATATTTCTTGTTGCCACCAAGTGTTTAAGAATTTGTTCATTCATTTTAGCTATCAGGTCAGTTCAATAGGAAGAAGATCAGGTTATCAGGTCAGTTTAACAGCTATCAGGTCAGTTTATCAGGTACCAGATCAGCTTATCAGGTATCAGACCAGCTTATCAGGTCAGTTTAACAGGTATCAGATCAGCTTATCAGGTCAGTTTAACAGGTATCAGGTCAGTTTATCAGGTATCAGATCTGCTTATCTGATCAGTTACAATAATCACATGTATAAAGTTTGAAGTCAGATTAAATACTGCAGGGTGCATTTGATGAACAGTAAATTATATTATGATGAGGTAATCAAATGACTTTCTATAACGACCATTGTTTAGTTTATTATCTTTACTTATCACCAAAAATCCGTATTTTTGCTTCCAACATTCTTTACAAATTCGTTGAAACATTTCAAAGTTCATGTCGCTGGCAACGTGATCATCATATACATGTTTCATATTTGTCGCATCTTGTTTAAACATAATAATTACATTAGCATTATCTCTTATCAAATGTTTTGGAATCCGCGTGTAAGTCTGACACAAGTAAAATGAGTCTACTTTCTTATGACGACCCATACAAAAATATGCACGTATATTGTTTTGCTTTTCACATGCAACATCATCAAAAATCATAATTGAATTGCTTTTAGCTTCACTAGGAGGAACAACGTCCTCGTTTTCTGCAAATGTAATCACCAATTAAAGGAATCAGTATCCGATTCCTTTAATTGGTGAAATTTATTTCTTTAGGTATTCATATTTAGGTTGATATAAAGATTTTGAGTACAAGTAAATATTTTCAAACTTGAGACCATTAGGACTTTCCAGCAAACTAATCATTATGTTAGTTTTTCCACAATTTGAAGGACCAACTATTAATGCTCGAATAGAATTTGGTAACAAGGAACTATGTCTTATTTTTTTACTGTCATTTGAACAAATATCAGCATTACGAACTAAAATATTTTTATGTTGTTTTATGAAGCGCATTACAATAACTACTTGCTAAACTTGCAAACAATATCTTTTATTGTAGATTAAATTAATATGGTTGTACTTTATAACAAAAGTTTTAGTCACAAACAAACTATCGTTGGAGCAGGTTTACTAAATAAAGCAATAAATTCTCTACCTTTTGAATTACATCTTCCTGGATACCAGTATTGTGGACCTGGCACAAGATTACAAAAGCGTTTAGATAGAGGAGATAAAGGAATTAACTTATTGGATGCTGCTTGCAAAAATCACGATATTGCTTACTCGAAAAATAAAGACTTAAACAGCAGACATCAAGCTGACAAAATTCTTGAAAATACGGCTTGGGAAAGAGTTCTTTCAAAAGATAGTGATCTTGTAGAAAAAACATTTTCATATATAGTCACCAACGCAATGAAAGCAAAAACTAAACTTGGTATGGGTGTTGAAGCAAAGAAAAGGAATACAGTGAAAAGACCATCACCACGAATTAGTATAAATGACAAAAATCTGTTTCATAAAACAATTAAATCAGCAACAAAGATATTGAAGAAGAATAAACCACAAGATAATAATTCAGCCATTAAGATTGCTCGTAAAGCTATCAGTAAATCTC
Source organism: Linnaemya vulpina (assembly GCA_963675445.1). Taxonomy (NCBI): domain Eukaryota; kingdom Metazoa; phylum Arthropoda; class Insecta; order Diptera; family Tachinidae; genus Linnaemya; species Linnaemya vulpina. The sequence goes on from OY776281.1 coordinate 39,016,406, forward strand.
TTAAGGGGAAAAAAGCTCGTGTTATAATACCGCGTATTATAAATGTTCCAAAAATTGGTGGTTTTTTGCCCATAATACCGATTCTAACTGCTCTAGGTGCACTTGGTAGTCTAGCAACTGGAGGTGCCGCTATAGCTAAAGCTGTAAATGCAACAAAGAATGCAAAAAAACAACTTGAGGAAGCCACCAGACACAATAAGGCAATGGAGTCTATTGCTGTGGGAGAAGGACTGTACCTTAAACCATATAAAAACGGTTATGGACTTGTTTGTAAAGATCATTCAAAAAACTATTAGAAATGCTACCCAACAGACCATTATCAGAATTTGATCTAAGAAAATTTTCAAAATATATTCCACACTTTAGAGGAGTTTATATGTTGGATTCACTACCAAAACGACCAAAGACTGTAGAGTGTGGAATAATCAATTTGGATTTATCAACAGGCCCAGGTACTCATTGGGTAGCATACTATAGGAACAAGAATGAAAAACAATATTTCGACAGCTTTGGAAATTTACAACCTCCTCTAGAATTAATCAAATATTTAGGTAGAAATATTCAATACAACTACAATCAATATCAAAACTTTAATACATATAATTGCGGTCACTTATGTTTGAAATTTCTTTATGATATAACCAAAGATATTAAATAAAACACAATCATATATATTTATATACATACATGTTTAAAAACATTTTCTTTTTATTATTATTTTTTTTTCTTGTTAATTACAAAATATATGAACATAACATATTTTTTACTGCCAAACGGGGTACTGGGAGATTGGTAATAAAAACTCGTTCATCTCGCTTTCTAAGATCAGTTTTCGCTCTCCTTTTCTTTGTAGTCGATATTTATTATTCGAAAGATCTTCTAATTCTGCATTGGTCAATGCATTGTATCGGTTGGGGAGAAACATTATGTGGTTTTCCAGCTCAAGTTGAACTGTTTCCCCATACTTTGTTGTTACTCGCTTTGCACGTACGATAGTGTGTTTGGATAATTCATCTAGATCCTTTATATGGATTAAGGATTTTGTATTGTACGAATTAAATTTTTCCACTAGATCCATTGCGGTAGAAATTTTTCACAACTTATAGCTTTGAACTTTTATTGCAAACTAATTTCGGTTTTAGCTTTCTAGACTGTAAGAAGCTTAACAGAAAATCATTATACAATGATTTTTTTGTTTTATTTTTGACAAAAGACGAAGTGAGGAAGAATTAAATATATATATAAGTATTTAAAACTAAGTAGTTGAAAAAGGATAGAGAGATGTCATATATACGTATTAATTTTTTTGAGTCGAATTTTAAATTATTTTCTGGACTAAAAACGCTGACATGGTTTTTTTTTAATTTCATAACATACACCTTAGTACTGGTTCGTTGAAAACAATTATTAGTAGAGAACTAACAGTCAAAAAGATCGGAGGCAAATTTTAGTAATAGTATAAAATATTTCATAAAATCATGAGTGACATTAGAAACAAGCTCGCACAATTCTTAGTTGATTTTGAGAGATGTGTAATATACGAACACATGGAAATGGTGAAAATGTTCCTCGATATGTTGAATGAAAATGATGATTTTGGTTTAATGGAAGATGAGGACAAGGACGATGGTCACTTTAAGTCTTGTCCATGGAGCCATCCAGATTGTGAGGAGGGGCCAGATACCTGTCAGTGCTCCGTATTTTACTTAAGAAAAATGATGATAAATCATTTAATTAATTCATATTATGCAATATTTCGATGAAACTAAATAATAAATCACCAAACAAAATAAAACAAATTCTGAATGTTTTTTCATTTTAAATATATTTGTACAATTTTTTTGTTTATTTCTCTTAACAATACAAAAATTTTTTTACTTATTAATAAATTTAACTACTTAAATAAACATAAAAATTATTACTTAAAAATAGGGATACAGTTATAGCACTGCTTCTTCCTCTTCTAGTCTTGAAATTTCCCACAGTAGCATGTCAAGTTCATGATCAGGATTAGTTTCCTCGATTCGAAAATGATACCATGCATATGTACTCATCTTATCACTTCTTATTTTTCTTTTATCGTCTGCATAATTTAATACTTTTTTCATTTATTTCATTTGTATAAATTTGATGAATTTTTGATTTAAATGTTAGCATATCATCACAAACAGTCGACTTATTGAATAAGCAATTTCTATATGAAGCTATACTATAATTATTAAGAATGCACTTCTTTACTCCTTTCGATTTTTTAATATCACTTCGATGTTGCACACTAAAAGAGTACATTTTTGACCGCAATCCTACAAATTCCTTCATTACCTTTCCACAATTCTCATCCTTCATCATACCCAATACCTTTTTGTTTACCAGAGGAAATCCATATACATTGTCTTTTGGGTAATCTGATGTATCAAACTTATGGTCGAGGTCAGTTTTTATGTCAGCGTAAAAGTCTTCTGTTTTTACTGTGTAAATTAAAGAGTCAGTATCCATATAATTCAGTGATAAGTTTGACTTGAATTTGGGTTGCATGTACCCATAATGGAAATCATACATTTTCCATTTGGAAAGCTCTAATACACAAAACCCTAAATATATAGGCTTATTGTAATAGGTTTTCACTCTATACATTTCAATCGCTACCATATTCTCAGAAAATATTGACAAACTATGAAAATTAGGTTTAGATATCCAATCTTGAGCTCCTAAATAATTACAGTTTGTCCTTTTCCAGTTCGTAACTATTCGTACATCTTTTCTCTTTTCCACATTCTCCATAGTTTTACCGTATACTGCATTATTTAACAATTTGAAAAAATTTTTTTCAAAAGTATTTTTTGCAGTAGCCCTATGTTTGGTATTCAAGTCTATATAACTTTTCAACCAGGTTGATTGCTTATAGGTGAGAATTCGATGCACTTTCTTTAGAACTAGACCATACTGTAAACATTGTTTAAGAACTCTATAATGTATGACATATGTTTGTTTTGTTGAAAAATCTGCAACTAATTTAATGTGCTTTGTTTGCAAAATTTTCTTATTTTCTGGACAGAAAGGTAGGTTATTGTGAGAGTCATGCAAATGAGAAGGATAGTCTAAAGTAACTTCATAGACATATCCATCCCTAAATCATACTATGTGTTTAACCTCATTTATTTACAATCAAACAGTCACAATGTCAATAACATTGACCCTGAGCTCCAATTCATCAGAGCTATCTGCTAATTATTTTCCTCCTATTGATTTAGCCTATGAATGTGCTCTAACTGATTTTCATTCATACAACAGTATCCCGAATGTGGATATCTACAACATTATATTTTATATTGGTGAACTTGTAATTGAAATACCGATCGGATCTTATGAATTAAATGATATAGTTGACTATATAGAAGAACAATACAAACGATATAGACCAGAAAACAAAATTTTGATTGAAGCTAATAACAATACAATGCAAGTCAAAGTCAGCAGCTCTAAAGAACCAATATATTTTAATAAAGAAAATACAATAGGTAGACTTTTAATATTCAATAGCAGAATATTAACGCCAAACAAAGAACATTACTCTGATCTTCCAGTGAATATATTTAAGGTGAATCTCTTGAGGATTGAAAGCAGTATTGTGGTTAATACTTATATGAATAATTCTAAAGCTCATACACTACATGAATTTCCGATTAATGTACCGGCTGGATATAAAATAGTTGAGATTCCCAAAAATCTTATTTATTTGCCAGTAAACTCCAGAGAGATAAGTTCACTAGCTCTTCGCGTGGTTGATCAAAACGGCGACTTAATTAATTTCAGAGGTGAGGAAATTACAATACGAATACATTTAAGGACAACTAAATAATGATAATATACAACACGAGTATATCGAAGAATACTACAGCAACATCTAATTCTCAAACGTTACAATCTAAGCAACAATTGAAAAGATCTGTTCGTCAAAAATCGCTTACAGCAGCAAACAAGAGTTTTCTCAAGTCACTGAACTTTAAATTGAAAACAAAATGAGTTCAATAATAGACGTTTTAGATAAACCAATATCTGACGAAAATATTATCAAAAAGGATTATCACACATACATACCATACCTTCAGTCTTTTAACAACAACGATGAAATAAGAATTTCAATACAAAACCAAGATCTATATGTGTTACCCAGTGAAAGCTATATATATGTGGAAGGACTTGTTGTAGACGAAAAAACATCGAAATCTACACCCAACTTTCAGTTGAAAAATAATTTTGTTGCATATCTCTTTGATGAAATCCGCTATGAACTGAATGGTATTGAAATTGATCATACAAGATATTTGGGAGCCACCAGTACCATAAAAAATTTGGTTTCTTTATCACCTACGGAAAGCGTTGTGTTGCAAAATGCTGGATGGAATAAACTTGATAAAATAGATCTTCAAAATGGAAATTTTAATTTCTATGTACCACTCAAACTTCTTTTAGGATTCGCTGAAGACTACAATAAAGTTTTATTAAATGGTAAACATGAATTGATACTCTTGCGCAATAAGAACGATGAAGATTTTGTACACTCGAATGTTTCCACCGAGAAAGCAAAACTAACAATTTCACTAATATCATGGAGAATTCCACATGTTCAATTATCTGATCATAGTAAATTGAATATGATCAAAATACTTAATAATGGTGCTGCTATACCAATGGCATTCCGTAGTTGGGATTGTCATATGAATCCACCCCTTAATACGGGAACCAATCACATATGGAATGTTAAACTGGCCGCTAATAAAGAACGCCCTCGTTTTGTCTTGATTGCCTTTCAACAAGAAAACAAGTTTGTTCATTGTGATCATACTAACTTAAACGTACATTTAAACTCAACCTCTTCCCCATATGACGATCTTAATATAAAATTTAAAAATGAGCGCTATGCGATTCTATATGATATGTATCTAAGATTCCAACAAAGCTACTACATGAAACAACCCCAACCTCTTCTAACAGGTCAAGAGTTTAAAAATAACGCTCCAATTATTGTAGTTGATGTCAGTCACCAAAACGAAACGCTCAATACCGGACCAATCGATATAAAAATTGAATTTGAAACAGCAACAAATATTCCAGCAAAAACATCAGCTTACTGCGTTCTTATTCATGACCGCGTAATAGAATACATACCAATAAAAGGTCAAGTCCGGAAGCTCTTATAAATTAAATAACATGGATGGTGATATTGTTTTTGTAGACTTGCAAGGTTTCAAAACTAATTCAAATGACTTCATCGCAAAAGAACTAGCTGTAGTTTTCAGCAACAAGGAATGGTTCAATTTCATCATAAAACCTCCTTTTGATTTCGCATGTTTATCAGCCAAAAAACAGAGAGAAGCAGTTTGGTTAACAAAAAACTATCATCATATTAACTGGAATGATGGATCAGTCTCATTTCAAAGCGTTTGCAAGTTTTTAAAATCGAATATAAGAAATTCACAAATATATGTTAAGGGGGGAGAGAAGAAAAAATAACTGGAAAAAATTATTCATCGAACAGTTTATGACATTGAAGACATTGGCTGCATTAATTTCAAACAAATGGAAACTAAGCATTCCATATATCTCTATTGTAGCTATCACGACTATGGTGTTTGTGCCTTAAGGAATGCAATTTTACTTAAAAATGAAAGTGTTAACAAACTTTTAAATAAATGCTTATAAAAATTAAAATAAATGTCTTTTTATTTCAAACAAAAAACTTACATACATATTTATTTTTTCCAGAGAACACACAAACAAACATACACAATGGTTCATTCATTCATTCAAATGGTCAAGGGAATATTTGGGCACAAAGAATAAACGCGTATTATTTGTTTGTATGTATATGCGTAAATGAAATAAATTTGTAGATATTTATGTACGCATGAATATGTACACCTTATCACATTTTATACTGACCAGGAAAGCAAGAAAGCGGACTGTCATACAGACTCACCAATCGTCACACACACAGACTGTCTGACAGCCAGACATTCCAACCGCCACTCAGAACACAAAAAACACACACACTTAAACATAGCATAAATATTCATATTCTACAAAATACAGAAATCGCACCACCATCCAGATCCCCAAATAAAATCCATCGATGATCGTCATGTATAAAATAAACAAAACATCAGTTTCAATATTTATGCAATAGTAATTTTTTTTTCACAACGTCTTCAAGATCAGAATAATCAAATTATTCCTCCAGACACAAGCATTGCAAGCAAAAAAGTAAAAAAAAAACACTGAATTGCTGGACGACAAATCTTAAGTAAACACACCAAATTTTAATAAGCAAAAAAATAAAAGAAAAAATCTCAGTCCAGCAAGAAGGAACGAACCACAAACATTAAGGTGACCAACATTTTATTAAAAAAAAAAACAACAATGTGAATGCCCCTATTAAACCGTGGGAAAATATACACACACGAACACACACAAAATGAAATTTGAGAATTTTGTGAAATTTGAGAATCTTGGCAATTAAAATTGAAAAATTTCAAATTTAATTGCTGAAATTTAATATATTTAATTGTCGAAGCACATACAGTTCCCTACTACTTGAGTATTTTTTTTTACTTTTTTGCTTGCAATGCTTGAGTCTGGAGGAATAATTTGATTATACTGATCTTGAAGATGTTGTGAAAAAAAAAAAATTATTATTGCATAAATATTGAAACTGATGTTTTGTTTATTTTATACATGACGATCATCGATGGATTTTATTTGGGGATCTGGATGGTGGTGCGATTTCTGTATTTTGTAGAATATGAATATTTATGCTATGTTTAAGTGTGTGTCTTTTTTGTGTTCTGAGTGGCGATTGGAATGTCTGCCTGTCAGACAGGCTGTGTGTGGGACGAGTTGTGAGTCTGTATGACAGTCCGCTTTTTTGCTTTCCTGGTCAGCATAAAATGTGATAAGATGTACATATTCATGCGTACATAAATATCTACAAATTTATTTCATTTACGCATATACATACAAACAAATAATAAGCGTTTATTCTTTGTGCCCAAATATTCCCTTGACCATTTGAATGAATGAATGAACCATTGTGTATGTTTGTTTGTGTGTTCTCTGAAAAAAATAAATATGTATGTAGGTTTTTTGTTTGAAATAAAAAGACATTTATTTTAATTTTTATAAGCATTTATTTAAAAGTTTGTTAACACTTTCATTTTTAAGTAAAATTGCATTCCTTAAGGCACAAACACCATAGTCGTGATAGCTACAATAGAGATATATTGAATGCTTAGTTTCCATTTGTTTGAAATTAATGCAGCCAATGTCTTCAATGTTATAAACTGTTTGATGAATAATTTTTTCCAGCCATTTTTTCTTCTCTCCCCCCTTAACATATATTTGTGAATTTCTTATATTCGATTTTAAAAACTTGCTTATATATATATATATATATATATATATATATATATATATATATTTGATATTTGTGTGTATGTATCTATATATATATATATAAATAAGTTGCAATGTGTTAGTAATTGATGTTCTCCGGAATGCGTGAACCGATTTTGTTTCTTCAAAATTTAAGGTTTTTATGTACACACGGTTTCTGTATATGTATTGGTTCATGAGTTATAGCCATTTTAGTGAACTCTGCAATTATTTCGAAATATTTGAGTTAATATTTTGAAAAACTGAAATACAATTCGTTTTGAAATTCATTACAAATAAATTTTAGTAAAACCATTAATTTAATTTATATACTTAGTTATTCTAAATCACAACTTCGGGGATCTATGAAATAAATTACATATAAATACAATACTAAAAACATAAATATTTAAATACATTATGCACAGCCCACGTCATATGCATGAGTAGGCGCAGGATGCAATGGCTTAAGTGCATCATTACGGTCGACAAGATTTATTTATAACATTTACTTGTAATCCGCAATGGAGTGACATTAAAGATAATTTATTCGCTGGCCAAATTCCTACCGACCGTCATGATATCACTTCCCGTGTTTTTAAGCAGAAATAGAAAGCGCTTATGGGTTTTAGCGTGAAATCTAATTGGTGAAGTGATGTTCTGGATGTATTCTGTGGAGTGGCAAAAGCGTGGTTTGCCACACGCTCACATTTAAATATGGTTGGTGAATAAAATCACATCGCATGAAGTTGACAATGTTATATGTTCTGAAATTCCAGATCAAATAAGTGATCCTGAATTATATGATGTTGTTGTGCAAAATATGATAGACGGTCCATGCGTAGCCCACGTCATATGCTTGAGTACGCGAATAAGAAATCTGTTGAATCTTTGGAAAGAACAATGAAAGATCTCCGATATAACTCAGAGTTGTTTGGCGGTGCGTTGATTTTATTGCCAGGCGATTGTAGGCAAACATTGCCCGTCAGTAGTAGGGAACTGTATGTGCTAGGACCATTAAAAATATTAAATTTCAGCAATTAAATTTGAATTTTTCAATTATAATTGCCAAATTTCACAAAATTCTCAAATATCATTTTGTGTGTGTATTTTTTCCCACGGTTTAATAGGGGCGTTCACATTGTTGTTTTTTTAATATAATGTTGGGGTAGGCGTGGGATTTTTGTCTGTCCATATGTGACCTTGAGAATACATGTCCGTCTGTATGTGAGCGTGGGAATTTGTGTCTGTCCATATGTGACCTTGAGAATACATGTCCGTCGGTATGTGAGCGTGGGAATTTGTGTCTGTCCATATGTGAACTTAAGAATACATGTCCGTCGGTATGTGAGCGTGGGAATTTGTGTCTGTCCATATGTGACCTTGGGAATACATGTCCGTCCATATGTGACCTTGAATATACATGTCCGTCTGTATGTGAGCGTGGAAATTTCTGTCTGTCCATTTATACTGTGTACGCCTGGTGAATAAAAAAATTTAGAAGCATTTTTAGGAATTACACTATTTAAAAAGTGTAGTAGTTATATATGGATACCCTTATTGTTTGTGGTTCGTTCCTTCTTGCTGGAGTGAGATTTTTTCTTTTATTTGTTTGCTTATTAAAATTTGGTGTGTTTACTTAAGATTTGTCGTCCAGCAATTCAGTGTTTTTTTTATACTTTTTTGCTTGCAATGCTTGAGTCTGGAGGAATAATTTGATTATTCTGATCTTGAAGACGTTGTGAAAAAAAATTACTATTGAATAAATATTGAAACTGATGTTTTGTTTATTTTATACATGATGATCATCGATGGATTTTATTTGGGGATCTGGATGGTGGCGCGATTTCTGTATTTTGTAGAATATGAATATTTATGCTATGTTTAAGTGTGTGTCTTTTTTGTGTTCTGAGTGGCGATTGGAATATCTGCCTGTCAGACAGGCTGTGTGTGTGACGATTTGTGAGTCTGTATGACAGTCCGCTTTTTTTGCTTTCCTGGTCAGTATAAAATGTGATAAGATGTACATATTCATGCGTACATAAATATCTACAAATTTATTTCATTTACGCATATACATACAAACAAATAATAAGCGTTTATTCTTTGTGTCCAAATATTCCCTTGACCATTTGAATGAATGAATGCACCATTGTGTATGTTTGTTTGTGTGTTCTCTGAAAAAAATAAATATGTATGTAGGTTTTTTGTTTGAAATAAAAAGACATTTATTTTAATTTTTATAAGCATTTATTTAAAAGTTTGTTAACACTTTCATTTTTAAGTAAAATTGCGTTCCTTAAGGCACAAACACCATAGTCGTGATAGCTACAATAGAGATATATGGAATGCTTAGTTTCCATTTGTTTGAAATTAATTCAGCCAATGTCTTCAATGTTATAAACTGTTTGATGAATAATTTTTTCCAGCCATTTTTTCTTCTCTCCCCCCTTAACATATATTTGTGAATTTCTTATATTCGATTTTAAAAACTTGCAAACGCTTTGAAATGAGACTGATCCATCATTCCAGTTAATATGATGATAGTTTTTTGTTAACCAAACTGCTTCTCTCTGTTTTTTGGCTGATAAACATGCGAAATCAAACGGAGGTTTTATGATGAAATTGAACCATCCTTGTTGCTGAAAACTACAGCTAGTTCTTTTGCGATGAAGTCATTTGAATAAGTTTTGAAACCTTGCAAGTCTACAAAAACAATATCACCATCCATGTTATTTAATTTATAAGAGCTTCCGGACTTGACCTTTTATTGGTATGTATTCTATTACGCGGTCATGAATAAAACGCATTAAGCTGATGTTTTTGCTGGAATATTTGTTGCTGTTTCAAATTCAATTTTTATGTCGATTGGTCCGGTATTGAGCGTTTCGTTTTGGTGACTGACATCAACTACAATAATTGGAGCGTTATTTTTAAACTCTTGACCTGTTAGAAGAGGTTGGGGTTGTTTCATGTAGTAGCTTTGTTGGAATCTTAGATACATATCATATAGAATCGCACAGCGCTCATTTTTGAATTTTATATTAAGATCGTCATATGGATAAGAGCTTGAATTTAAATGTACTTGTAAGTTAGTAAGATCACAATGAACAAACTTGTTTTCTAGTTGAAAGGCAATCAACACAAAACGAGGGCGTTCTTTATTAGCGGCCAGTTTTACATTCCATATGTGATTGGTCCCCGTATTAAGGTGTGGATTCATATGACAATCCCAACTACGGAATGCCATTGGTATAGCAGCACCATTATTAAGTATTTTGATCATATTCAATTTACTATGATCAGATAATTGAACATGTGGAATTCTCCATGATATTAGTGAAATTGTAAGTTTTGCTTTCTCAGTGGAAACATTCGAGTGTACAAGATCTTCATCGTTCTTATTACGCAAGAGTATCAATTCATGTTTACTATTTAATAAAACTTTATTGTAGTCTTCAGCGAATCCTAAAAGAAGTTTGAGTGGTACATAGAAATTAAAATTTCCATTTTGAAGATCTATTTTATCAAGTTTATTTCATCCAGCATTTTGCAACACAACGCTTTCCGTAGGTGATAAAGAAACCAAATTTTTTATGGTACTGGTGGCTCCCAAATATCTTGTATGATACCATTCAGTTCATAGCGGATTTCATCAAAGAGATATGCAACAAAATTATTTTTCAATTGAAAGTTGGGTGTAGATTTCGATGTTTTTTCGTCTACAACAAGTCCTTCCACATATATATATAGCTTTCACTGGGTAACACATATAGATCTTGGTTTTGTATTGAAATTCTTATTTCATCGTTGTTCTTAAAAGACTGAAGGTATGGTATGTATGTGTGATAATCCTTTTTGATAATATTTCGTCAGATATTGGTTTATCTAACACGTCTATTATTGAACTCATTTTGTTTTCAGTTTAAAGTTCAGTGACTTGAGAAAACTCTTGTTTGCTGCTGTAAGCGATTTTTGACGAACAGATCTTTTCAATTGTTGCTTAGGTTGTAACGTTTGAGAATTAGATGTTGCTGTAGTACTCTTCGATATACTCGTGTTGTATATTATCATTATTTAGTTGTCCTTAAATGTATTCGTATTGTAATTTCCTCATCTCTGAAATTAATTAAGTCGCTGTTTTGATCAACCACGCGAAGAGCTAGTGAACTTATCTCTCTGGAGTTTACTGGCAAATAAATAAGATTTTTGGGTATCTCAAGTATTTTATATCCAGCCGGTACATTAATCGGAAATTCATGTAGTGTATGAGCTTTAGAATTATTCATATATGTATTAACCACAATACTGCTTTAAATCCTCAAGAGATTCACCCTAAAGATATTCACTGGAAGATCAGAGTAATGTTCTTTGTTTGGCGTTAATATTCTGCTATTGAATCCTAAAAGTCTACCTATTGTATTTTCTTTATTAAAATATATTGGTTCTTTAGAGCTGCTGACTTTGACTTGCATTGTATTGTTATTACCTTCAATCAAAATTTTGTTTTCTGGTCTATATCGTTTGTATTGTTCTTCTATATAGTCAACTATATCATTTAATTCATAAGATCCGATCGGTATTTCAATTACAAGTTCACCGATATAAAATATATTGTTGTAGACATCCACATTCGGGATACTGTTGTATGAATGAAAATCAGTTAGAGCACATTCATAGGTTCCGTTTAAATCAATAGGAGGAAAATAATTAGCAGATAGCTCTGATGAATTGGAGCTCAGAGTCAATGTTATTGACATTGTGACTGTTTGATTGTAAATAAATGAGGTTAAACACACAGTATGATTTATAAGAAGCAGTTTCGTATTTATTGTTTACTTACTTATTTTAAACTAAATTAAATATTGATGCCATTGTTGTTGTTTTTGTTGTTGTTTATTTCTTGTATTCTTCCATTTACAATATCTCATCTTTGCTTATCCAAGAATTGTGCTCATTACCAAAGCCCAGCCACTTGACAAACACCTTATGTCCTTTAGTTTTAAGAACCTTTTCAACTAGGTATGTATTAGGATATCTGGTTTTTGAAAGTTCTTATTCATAGAATCCACCTTTAATAGGATTTCCGCGATAGTCTTCTAATATATATGTTGTAGGATATGTATTTTGTACTCTTTTAATTGTAAAGATTTCTGTTGTCCAATTCGGAGTATAACCTTTTTCAAAAATGTTTTTATATTTGCTTATGCGTACATGATCTCCTGCATTAAATTTTGACATTTTATACATCTTTAAATGACTGTATACTGTGCTTAAAAGCTGTTTTTCATTTGTTGAATTTACTTTAATCGGTGACATTTTAATGGTGCGATGAATTTTTCTATTGTATGCATCAAATAAATCTCTATACATATCAATCCAATTATATGAACCATTTAAGCTAAATTCCTTCCACATCATTCCTTTTAATGTTCTATTGAATCGTTCTACTATTGAGGCTTTCATAGTGCTATATGTTGAGTAGTGATTAATATTGTATTTATTTATCAACTGACTGAAATGTTTATTGAAAAATCCTTTACCATCGTCTGTTTGCAAGTTTTTCGGTATTCGTCCCAATTTGAAAATATTCTCCATTGCCTGAGTTGTTTCGAATGCATTCTTTCTTCTCAAAGGTACTGCCTAAGCAAATTTTGAGAATGTATCAATTACAGTTACCAAAAATCGATAATTTCTATTGTCTAAGGAATAATTTCCCATTTCAACTCACAATGACCTACCTTTCTGTCCAGAAAATAAGAAATTTTTGCAAACAAAGCACATTAAATTAGTTGCAGATTTTTCAACAAAACAAACATATGTCATACATTATAGAGTTCTTAAACAATGTTTACAGTATGGTCTAGTTCTAAAGAAAGTGCATCGAATTCTCACCTATAAGCAATCAACCTGGTTGAAAAGTTATATAGACTTGAATACCAAACATAGGGCTACTGCAAAAAATACTTTTGAAAAAAATTTTTTTAAATTGTTAAATAATGCAGTATACGGTAAAACTATGGAGAATGTGGAAAAGAGAAAAGATGTACGAATAGTTACGAACTGGAAAAGAACAAACTGTAATCATTTAGGGGCTCGAGATTGGATATCTAAACCTAATTTTCATAGTTTGTCAATATTTTCTGAGAATATGGTAGCGATTGAAATAAATAGGGTGAAAACCTATTACAATAAGCCTATATATTTAGGGTTTTGTGTATTAGAGCTTTCCAAATGGAAAATGTATGATTTCCATTATGGGTACATGCAACCCAAATTCAAGTCAAACTTATCACTGAATTATATGGATACTGACTCTTTCATTTACACAGTAAAAACAGAAGACTTTTACGCTGACATAAAAACTGACCTCGACAATAAGTTTGATACATCAGATTACCCAAAAGACAATGTATATGGATTTCCTCTGATAAACAAAAAGGTATTGGGTATGATGAAGGATGAGAATTGTGGAAAGGTAATGAAGGAATTTGTAGGATTGCGATCAAAAATGTACTCTTTTAGTGTGCAACATCAAAGTGATATTAAAAAATCGAAAGGAGTAAAGAAGTGCATTCTTAATAATTATAGTATAGCTTCATATAGAAATTGCTTATTCAATAAGTCGACTGTGTATGATGATATGCTAACATTTAAATCAAAAATTCATCAAATTTATACAAATGAAATAAATAAAGTAGTATTAAATTATGCAGACGATAAAAGAAAAATAAGAAGTGATAAGATGAGTACATATGCATGGTATCATTTTCGAATCGAGGAAACTAATCCTGATTATGAACTTGACATGCTACTGTGGGAAATTTCAAGACTAGAAGAGGAAGAAGCAATGCTATAACTGTATCCCTATTTTTAAGTAATAATTTTTATATTTATTTAAGTAGTTAAATCTATTAATAAGTAAAAAAATTGTTGTATTGTTAAGAGAAATAAACAAAAAAATTGTACAAATATATTTAAAGTGAAAAAACATTCAGAATTTGTTTTATTTTGTTGGGTGATTTATTATTTAGTTTCATCGAAATATTGCATAATATGAATTAATTAAATGATTTATCATCATTTTTCTTAAGTAAAATACGGAGCACCGGCAGGTATCTGGCACCTCCTCACAATCTGGATGGCTCCATGGACAAGACTTAAAGTGACCATCGTCCTTGTCCTCATCTTCCATTAAACCAAAATCATCATTTTCATTCAACATATAGAGGAACATTTTCACCATTTCCATGTGTTCGTATATTACACATCTCTCAAAATCAACTAAGAATTGTGCGAGCTTGTTTCTAATGTCACTCATGATTTTATGAAATATTTTATACTATTACTAAAATTTACTTCCGATCTTTTTGACTGTTAGTTCTCTACTAATAATTGTTTTCAACGAACCAGTACTAAGGTGTATGTTATGAAATTAAAAAAAAAAAAAAACGATGTCAGCGTTTTTAGTCCAGAAAATAATTTAAAATTAGACTCAAAAAATGAATACGTATCTATGACATCTCTCTATCCTTTTTCAACTACTTAGTTTTAAATACTTATATTTATTTAATTTTTCCTCACTTCGTCTTTTGTCAAAAATAAAACAAAAAAATCATTGTATAATGATTTTCTGTTAAGCTTCTTACAGTAGAAAGCTAAAACCGAGATTAGTTTGCAATAAAAGTTCAAAGCTATAAGTTGTGAAAAATTTCTACCGCAATGGATCTAGTGGAAAAATTTAATTCGTACAATACAAAGTCCTTAATCCATATAAAGGATCTAGATGAATTATCCAAACACACTATCGTACGTGCAAAGCGAGTAACAACAAAGTATGGGGAAACAGTTCAACTTGAGCTGGAAAACCACACAATGTTTCTCCCCAACCGATACAATGCATTGACCAATGCAGAATTAAAAGATCTTTCGAATAATAAATATCGACTACACAGAAAAGGAGAGCGAAACCTGATCTTAGAAAGCGAAATGAATGAGTTTTTAATACCAAACTCCCAGTACCCCGTTTGGCAGTAAAAAATATGTTATGTTCATATATTTTGTAATTAACAAGAAAAAAAATAATAATAATAAAAAGAAAATGCTTTTAAATATGTATGTATATAAATATATATGATTGTGTTTTATTTAATATCTTTGGTTATATCATAAAGAAATTTCAAACATAAGTGACCACAATTATATGTATTAAAGTTTTGATATTAGTAGTAGGGAACTGTATGTGCTTCGACCATTAAAAATATTAAATTTCAGCAATTAAATTTGAAATTTTTCAATTTTAATTGCCAAAATTCTCAAATTTCACAAAATTCTCAAATTTCATTTTGTGTGTGTTCGTGTGTGTATTTTTTCCCACGGTTTAATAGGGGCGTTCAAATTGTTGTTTTCTTTTTAAATTAAATGTTGGGGTAGGCGTGGGAATTTGTGTCTGTCCATATGTGACCTTCAGAATACATGTCCGTCGGTATGTGAGCGTGGGAATTTGTGTCTGTCCATATGTGACCTTGAGAATACATGTCCGTCGGTATGTGAGCGTGGGAATTTGTGTCTGTCCATATGTGACCTTGAGAATACATGTCCGTCGGTATGTGAGCGTGGGAATTTCTGTCTGTCCATTTACACTGTGTACGTCTGGTGAATAAAAAAATTTAGAAGCATTTTTAGGAATTACACTATTTATAAAGTGTAGTAGTTATATATGGATACCCTTAATGTTTGTGGTTCGTTCCTTCTTGCTGGAGTGAGATTTTTTCTTTTATTTTTTTGCTTATTAAAATTTGGTGTGTTTACTTAAGATTTGTCGTCCAGCAATTCAGTGTTTTTTTTTACTTTTTTGCTTGCAATGCTTGAGTCTGGAGGAATAATTTGATTATTCTGATCTTGAAGACGTTGTGAAAAAAAATTACTATTGCATAAATATTGAAACTGATGTTTTGTTTATTTTATACATGACGATCATCGATGGATTTTATTTGGGTATCTGGATGGTGGTGCGATTTCTGTATTTTGTAGAATATGAATATTTATGCTATGTTTAAGTGTGTGTGTTTTTTGTGTTCTGAGTGGCGGTTGGAATGTCTGGCTGTCAGACAGTCTGTGTGTGTGACGATTGGTGAGTCTGTATGACAGTCCGCTTTCTTGCTTTCCTGGTCAGTATAAAATGTGATAAGATGTACATATTCATGCGTACATAAATATCTACAAATTTATTTCACTTACGCATATACATACAAACAAATAATAAGCGTTTATTCTTTGTGCCCAAATATTCCCTTGACCATTTGAATGAATGAATGAACCATTGTGTATGTTTGTTTGTGTGTTCTCTGAAAAAAATAAATATGTATGTAGGTTTTTTGTTTGAAATAAAAAGACATTTATTTAAAATATTAAGCATTTATTTAAAAGTTTGTTAACACTTTCATTTTTAAGTAAAATTGCATTCCTTAAGGCACAAACACCATAGTCGTGATAGCTACAATAGAGATATATGGAATGCTTAGTTTCCATTTGTTTGAAATTAATGCAGCCAATGTCTTCAATGTTATAAACTGTTTGATGAATAATTTTTTCAAGCCATTTTTTCTTCTCTCCCCCCTTAACATATATTTGTGAATTTCTTATATTCGATTTTAAAAACTTGCAAACGCTTTGAAATGAGACTGATCCATCATTGCAGTTAATATGATGATAGTTTTTTGTTAACCAAACTGCTTCTCTCTGTTTTTTGGCTGATAAACATGCGAAATCAAAAGGAGGTTGTTTTATGATTAAATTGAACCATTCCTTGTTGCTGAAAACTACAGCTAGTTCTTTTGCGATGAAGTCATTTTAATTAGTTTTGAAACCTTGCAAGCCTACAAAAACAATATCACCATCCATGTTATTTAATTTATAAGAGCTTCCGGACTTGACCTTTTATTGGTATGTATTCTATTACGCGGTCATGAATAAGAACGCAGTAAGCTGATGTTTTTGCTGGAATATTTGTTGCTGTTTCAAATTCAATTTTTATGTCGATTGGTCCGGTATTGAGCGTTTCGTTTTGGTGACTGACATCAACTACAATAATTGGAGCGTTATTTTTAAACTCTTGACCTGTTAGAAGAGGTTGGGGTTGTTTCATGTAGTAGCTTTGTTGGAATCTTAGATTTTTTCCTTAGATTGCCTTTCAAGAAGAAAACAAGTTTATTCATTGTGATCTTACTAACTTAAAAGTACATTTAAGCTCAACCTCTTACCCATTTGACGATCTTAATATTAAATTCAAAAATGAGCGCTATGCGATTCTATATGATATGTATCTAAGATTCCAACAAAGCTACTACATGAAACAACCCCAACAGTTTACTATTTAAAAATAACGCTCCAATTATTGTACTTGATTTCAGTCACCAAAACGCAACGCTCAATACCGGACCAATCGACATAAAAATTGAATTTCAAACAGCAACAAATATTCCAGCAAAAACATCAGCTTACTGCGTTCTTAATCATGACCGCGTAATAGAATACATTCCAATAAAAGGTCAAGTCCGGTAGGTCTTATAAATTAAATAACATGGATGGTGATATTGTTTTTGTAGACTTGCAAGGTTTCAAAACTAATTCAAATGACTTCATCGCAAAAGAACTAGCTGTAGTTTTCAGCAACAAGAATGGTTCAATTTAATCATAAAACCTCCTTTTGATTTCGCATGTTTATCAGCCAAAAAACAGAGAGAAGCAGTTTGGTTAACAAAAAACTATCATCATATTAACTGGAATGATGGATCAGTCTCATTTCAAAGCGTTTGCAAGTTTTTAAAATCCAATATAAGAAATTCACAAATATATGTTAAGGGGGAAGAGAAGAAAAAATGGCTGGAATAAATTATTCATCAAACTGTTTATAACATTGAATACATTGGCTGCATTAATTTTAAACAAATGGAAACTAAGCATTCAATATATCTCTATTGTAGCTATCACGACTATGGTGTTTGTGCCTTAAGGAATGCAATTTTACTTAAAAATGAAAATTTTAACAAACTTTTAAATAAATTCTTATAAAAATTAAAATAAATGTCTTTTTATTTCAAATAAAAACCTACATACATATTTTTTTTTCAGAGAACACACAAACAAACATACACAATGGTTCATTCATTCATTCAAATGATCAAGGGAATATTTGGGCACATAGAATAAACGATTATTATTTGTTTGTATGTATATGCGTAAATGAAATAAATTTGTAGATATTTATTTACGCATGAATATGTACATCTTATCACATTTCATAGTGACCCACTTGCGCAAAATCCAGGAAAGCAAGAAAGCGGACTGTCATACAGACTCACCAATCGTCACACACACACACACACAGCCTGTCTGATAGGAAGACATTCCAATCGCCACTCAGAACACAAAAACACACACACACACACTTAAACATAGCATAAATATTCATATTCTACAAAATACAGAAATCGCACCACCATCCAGATCCCTAAATAAAATCCATCGATGATCGTCATGTATAAAATAAACAAAATATCAATTTCAATATTTATGGAATAGTGAATTTTTTTTTTCACAATGTGTTCAAGATCAGAATAATCACAAATTCTTACGCTCACATACCGACGGACATGTATTCCCAAGGTCACATATGAACAGACACAAATTCCCACGCTCACATACCGACGGACATGTATTCCCAAGGTCACATATGGACAGACACAAATTCCCACGCTCACATACCGACGGACATGTATTCCCAAGGTCACATATGGACACACACAAATTCCCACGCCTACCCCAACATTATTAAAAAAAAGCAACAACAATGTGAACACCCTATTTAACCGTGGGAAAATACACACACACAAACATTAAAGTATCAAATTACTAAAAAAAAACCAATTACCATAAATTTGGCAATTAAAATTGAAAGATTTTAAATTTAATTGCTGAAATTTGAGAATTTTAATTGGTCTCGCACATACAGTATCCTACTACTCTTGCCAGGCTATCCAGGTTTGGCAAAAAGCTGGTGCGCAGTACCATCGCTCTTGCGTTGTTCAAGGCAGGTCACTGACATATAAGATGAAGCACAGTTTCCTCCTCTTCTTCACCATAACAGCTTCTACAGAAGTCTTTATATTCTAGACCCATCCTTTTTGCATGGGTCTCGAAATTGCAATGCCCAGTTAGGACATTATGATTATACCAAAGAATATATATTATAAGAAATAGAGCTGTACCGAACTGAATCAAACGCTCTCAAACACTCTCAAACGCTCGTTTTTGACAAGAACCTCTAATCAAACCCATGTAATTTAAATGGGTTTGATTAGAGGTTCTTGTCAAAAACGAGCGTTTGAGAGCGTTTGATTCAGTTCGGTACAGCTCTAATAAGAAAACGCATGTCGAAGAAAGCATGAAATAAAATTTTAAAATCTTTATGCGTGTTGGGGGTAAGGGAAAAAACTAGAGCTGTACCGAACTGAATCAAACGCTCTCAAACACTCTCAAACGCTCGTTTTTGACAAGAACCTCTAATCAAACCCATGTAATTTAAATGGGTTTGATTAGAGGTTCTTGTCAAAAACGAGCGTTTGAGAGCGTTTGATTCAGTTCGGTACAGCTCTAGAAAAAACAAAGAAACAAAGCAGAAGCCAACGTGTTGGATCGTTGGTCATCGAACATGTTGGTTTCATCAAATTTAACTTAAGGTACTGAAGGGAATGTGGAAAAAAACATAAGCAAAAACACATGCAAACTTGTTTGAAGATCTTTACAAAAAATTCTACTTTAATCTTAAAACATTATTAAGGTTTGAGCTACAATATTTTTAGTTATTGTCAGCTTTTCACAGTGCACGGCGCGTATTTTTGTGCGCGTGTAATTTCCCTTGCGATACACGATGAATACAATTAAGAAAAAAACAATGTAATATCCGGCATCAAATGCTGCGTAAAGATATGCGAAAGATCTAGGAGCCATTTTAAAGGTCTACGATTTTTTAAGTTTCCTTTTTCAGACAAAAATTTAGGGCAATTTTGGAGCGAAAAATGTCAAATTCCTGAAGAAGATTACACAAAAAATTTTTATACATGCGACCATCATTTTGAAAGCTCATAAACTGGGATAAAAAGATTAAAGGCGGACGCCATTCCAACCATACATTTAGATGAAATTTAGGAAGACGAAGATATTGAATTCCAGAATTTACTAACAAACACTCACTTTGAAAAAGTCGTCGACCCCTTTTGTTCAAATTGCGAAAAACAAACAAAACTGTCAAATCTATATAAGAAAAAATATAACGATTTTTTTCGAAAATACAAGAAAGTTTTAAGCAGGAAACGTGGTTTTTCATTTTCACTAGCAAGCTTAATATTCCATAATACAGTAGTGGTTTCTGGAAGTGAAGGATAGTAATACATATCCCAACTTCTAAAAGATACATTTAGTGCCCTGCGGTTATTAATTGTTTTTAACATTTCCAATTTTTGAACATCATCAAGTTGAACATGTGGCACTTTCCATGTAACATTCAGAATGGTTAGCTTAACTTTTTCAGTTAATACCTTAGATTTAAAAACTTGTTTATCAGCTTTCGCTTTCAACAAGATTAATTCATGTTTGGAATTAACTATTATTTTATTAAAATCTTCAGCAAATCCTAGCAAATTTTTCAATGGTACCCAAAAATTGAAATAACCGCTAATAAGTACAATATTTTTGTCACAATTGATTGGAGCCCATCCAGCATTAATCAAATTATTGCTTTCAGATGTATTTAACGAAACATAGTTTTTAATTTCTGATGCAATTCCTAAATGTCGTGTACGATAAATTTCTATTCCATTTAATTCATATCGAATCTCATCAAAGAGGTGAGCCATACAATTGTTCAGCAGTTGTATATTTGTAGAGATTGTTGAATCTTCTTTTGTTAAATAGCCTTCAATATAAAGCATGCTTTCGCTTGGTAAAACATATAAATCTTGGTTTTGTATTGATATTCGGATTTCATCATTGTTTTTGAAAGATTGTAAGTATGAATTAAAGCTGTGATACTCTTTTTTAATAATTGAGTTATCAAATTGTGGTTTGTCTAATATATTAATTAAACTATTCATTTTCATGTTTTAGTTGAAATCCTGAATTTCGTAAACATTTTCGATTAGTTTTATTTAAAGTGTTTCATTGACGTTTGCATGTTTGATATATCAGCTTTTTACTATACAATTTTCGTTTACCAGAAGAAACTCTTCTTGATGTGTCTTGTGTTGCGGATGATGATAGAGTGATTGGTGAATCCTTTAATGGGTTTCAAATGTAATCTAATAGATATTTGTTCTCCACGAAAATTAATTAGGTTTCCGTCCTGATCGGCAACTCTTAAAATCAGTGTAGAAGTTTCTCTCGAATTTACAGGTAAATATATTGGATTAGTCGGTCTTTCTGTTATCTTATATCCTGGACTAACGTCAAGTGAAAACTGATGAATAGTATGTGCTGACACGTTATTTATATAGGATCCATTCACAATATTACATTCAATGATTACTGTTTTAATATTTGTTATATCAATTGTTTTATCTGAAAAATGTTCCAATTGTTGTCGTAATACACTCTTACTAAAACGAAGCAAAGATCCAATTGATCGTTCTTTATTGAAGTACATAGGATCTATTGTACTTTTTATAGACTTTACAAACGTATTAAAGTTTTCATTAATATAAAGATTACCTTCATTAGTCAAATCATGATATTTATCTTTAATTAAATCAACTATATCAGAAAACTCATACGATCCCACAGGAATCTCTATTATATAATCACCAATATGAAATTAATTATTTTCAACATCAACATTTGGTATTGTGTTATAGGTATCAAAGCTTATTAATCCACAAACATAATTCTTAACCAGTACAATGGGAGGGAAATAATGGGTGATTTTATAAGAACTATCGGAAATTAAAAAAAAAGAAAACACACAAAATTCAGAAAAATGCATGAAATATTTATTTGGATTGATAGTTGGGTCGATATAATTTAATGTTTGAAGATTATTTTATGCAAATGTTGGCCGCGGCTGCGCCTCAAATGGTCCATCCGCTTAGTCCAATTTTGGCATACTCTTTCCAACATTTCGGCCGGTATCTCACGAATAATGTTGGCAATGTTGGCTTCCAGTGCGTCAATCGAAGCGGGCTTGTCGCTATAGACATTAGCCTTAACATAGCCCCACAAAAAATAGTCTAGAGGCGTTAAATCGCACGATCTGGGCGGCCAATTGACTGGTCCCAAGCGTGAAATAAACTGTTCACCGAACTCGCCTCTCAATTGGTCCATTGTTTCGCGTGCTGTGTGGCATGTGGCACCGTCTTGTTGAAACCACATGTCATGCAAGTCAAGCTCTTCCATTTTGGGCAAAAAAAAGTTTGTTATCATCGCACGGTAGCGCTCACCATTCACAGTAACGTTGTGATTCGCATCATCTTTGAAGAAATACGGCCCAATGATGCCGCCAGCCCATAATCCGCACCAAACTGTTGTTTTTTGTGGATGCATTGGTAGCTCATGCAATGCTTCTGGCTGCTCTTCACTCCAAATACGGCAGTTTTGCTTGTTCACGTATCCATTCAACCAGAAATGAGCCTCGTCGCTGAACACAATTCTTCGATAAAAAAGTGGATCTTCATTTAACTTTTCAAGAGCCCATTCACCAAATATTTGGCGTTGTGGTAGGTCGTTTGGCTTCAATTCTTGCACCAGCTGTATCTTATAAGGCTTCACACCCAAATCCTTCCGCAAAATTTTCCTCGTAGTGGAGTAACAGAGGCCCAATTGCTGCGAACGGCGCCGAATCGATAATGCACGGTCATCACCAACACTGGCCGATACGGCTGCGATATTTTCTAACATGATCATTATAAATATGTCTTAAGTTCATTTCATCTTGTTTAAATAATATAATTATATTTGCATTGAAACGTATTAGATGTTTAGGAATATACCTATATATTTGACATAGATAAAAACAATCAATATGCTTGTGTCTCCCAATACAAAAGTAATCTATTATAGTATACTGTTTTTCACAAATGACATCATCGAATATAATTATAGAATGTGGTTTTGCTTCGGTCGGACTTAGAACTTTTTCATTTTCTGAAAACGTGAACAGATTTATCTCTTTTATTGGATTAATTAATGTCTTTAGATACATATACTTTGGTTGATATAATGATTTAGAATAAATGTAAATATTTTTAAAGGCAAGACCATTAGAACTTTCTATTAAACTAATCATCACATTAGTTTTTCCACAGTTTGAAGATCCTACAATTAGTGCTCGTATTGAATTTGGTAACAATGTACTATGTACAATCTCTGCGTTTCATCTACGTTTCTTACAACTATTTGTTTTGCTTGTTTAATTAACCGCATATTGATTGAATGATAAGTAAAATGTTAATGATTTAAATTAACTCTTATATAAGAAAATTTAATCATTTTTAATTAATAGTTTAAATCAGACGCAACTATAATAAAAATGGTTATAAATTATAGTAAAAGCTATAAACGAGATCAGTATAAGACTGGAAGAGGTTTCGTTAACAACTTAATAAATAAATTACCAGTAGAGCTACATTTACCTGGATATCAGTTTTGCGGTCCTGGAACAAAGCTTGCGAAATGATTGAAAAGAGGAGATAATGGGATAAATTTATTAGATTCGGCTTGCAAAGAACATGATATTGCATACTCACAATCAAATGGTATTAATAAAAGATATCAAGCTGATCAAATACTAGTCGAAAAGGCTTGGCAACGAGTAAAATCTAACGATAGTGATTTAAAAGAATGAGCAAATTCTTGGCTTGTAACGAATGCAATGAAAGCTAAAGTAAAATTTGGATTAGGTATGACCCGAAATAAATCTCGTAAATTAAAAAAAAAAAACAAAAGAAAAAAACATGTGATCGAAAACTATTTTCATCTACTGTAAAAAATACATTGAAAGTTTTAAAAAGTGAGAAGCCTTTTAATATAAATGATGCTGTAAAAATTGCAAAAAAGCTGTTAATTTAAATTTTAAAAGCAAAAAGAGAGCTAATATTATTATACCGAGAGTTATACCTATACCTAAAACTGGTGGATTTCTTCCTTTAATTCCAATTTCGACAGCACTCTCCGCACTTGGAGGTTTGGCTACTGGAGAAGCAGCTATTGCTAAAGCTGTTAATAGTATTAAATATGGAAAGGAGCAACTAGCTGAATCTACTCGTCACAATAGATATATGGAATGAATTGCCATGGGAAAATACAAATCTGGATACGGTCTTTATTACAACCCAGATCCAAAAAACTCTTAAATAATTTGCCTAATCGACCATTGACTGACTTGGATTTATATAAATATTGCATTCAACCATTAGCAGAGGAATGTGATATTGTTAATTTAGATAATTTAAATGGTCCTGGAACTCATTGGGTAGCATATTATAAAAAGCATAATGAGAAGGAATATTTTGATAGTTTTGGAAACTTGCAGCCACCACTTGATATTATCAATTACTTAAAGCCACCCATTCAATACAATTATACACAAAAACAAAAATGTAATACAATTAATTGTGGTAATTTATGTTTGAAATTTTTATTTAATAAATATAATTTGAAATAAAAAAACAATACACGTTTTCTTTTTAATTTTTTTATAGAAATATGCCTATATTAATTTCTCAAGAATGTGAGAAAATGTGGTTTATATTAGAAATATAATTTTTATTTTGTTTATTTTATTTTTTTTTTTTTTTGTTTATTTTATTTGTTTCATTTATTTCATTCATATTTACATTAACTCCGCAAAGCTTAGAGCTTGTCTGCAGAGATAATCACAACAAGGGATTATATGATTTTGATTATATGAATTGTGTGTGCAAATTAAAAATTTGAACTTGATTTTTTTTTACCACAACGCTTATCAATTTTAATACTTTCGAATTAAAACAATTTCTATAATTTCGGTTCATAAATATTGCATCAGAGTTAGAAATGTGTGCTTTATCAAAATTTTTGATGGTGAACACAAATTGCGTGAGAATCGGAAATGTGGTTACTAAGTGCGTGAGAATTTGAGCTTATCAATTTTAATACTTACATATTAAAACAATACTTTTATTATCTCCAACCCGTAAATATTGTGTAAGAATTAGAAATGTGTACTTGTTTTCTTATGAACATTAGAGTTTAAAATTTTTTTCTTTTTGCATGACTATATAAACCATCGATTTCTTAATTATTAAAATCATTCAAGAAGAGAGATAGAACCTGCCATCATTATAATACGAGATGAAGAGGAGGCAAGCTCACCTCCTCCTACACAATCACCACCTCCTTAAGACGATGAGGAAAGAAACGCATCTCCTCCTCCTCGTCCTCCTCCTCCACCACAAATAGCAGACGCAGATGATGATGATGATAATGATGATGATGATGATGATGAAGATGTCGAAAATTTATATAATAATCACATATCACAACTAGCTTCTTTTGAGAAATCAAAAGAAGCAAACACAAATGAACTAATACGTATTCAAAGCTGGATAGAAATATATAGGAAGAAGATAGATGAGTACATCGTAAAAATTAAAATTTTAAAGAAAAATTTCTTAAGAAAATTAAAAAGAAGAGAGGAAAACAACCTCTTTAAAAAATTATATAATAAAAAAATAAAATGCGCCATATGCTTAGACGTAAATATTGGAAGTAGGATGGTGTATACTAGTTGTATGCATACATTCTGCATGCAATGTTTTTTACAATATAAAAATTCGTTGTATTCCGCATGCAGACAACGGGTTAATTATATTCAAATGTCTACAACTAATGGAAGTCGGTTTGGCTTCAAAACATATTGAAACCCCTGCCTTTAGTAAAAGCATATTAAACATTTTATTTTTTTTACTAAATATGTTAAAAAAAAATAAACAAATGTAAAAATTTTTAAATAAACATTTAATTTTATTAAATAAAAACAATACAAAAATTATTTAAATAAATATTTAGCTTTATTATTAAAAATATTTTAAGATATATATTTTACAATTGTATTAATAAAAATGAAATGTACAAAATAAATATTGGTTTATTGTTAAAAATATTTTTTAGGATTCTACTTATAAAATTTAATAAGTTTTTCTATAAGCTTATATCTGTTATAAAAAAGCATACATGCACATTCATTTATATTATTCATTAGAATATTTTCACAATCACATTTATGAATTTCATTATATATATATATATATATATATATGTATATATATATATATATATATATATATATATAAACGGTTTATAAACATTATCATATATTCGTATTTCATTTATCATTTATAAAAGTTTCTTTATGAACTTGATTAATTTTCTTGTTATGTACATTTAACAGATTCTCCAATTTAGCTGATGAAATCATGATGATGGTGATGATAGAATATAATTATAAAACTAAATAAAATAATTCTTAGACTATTGATTATAAATAAATTTTTTTTCTCAAATAAAACTATTATTTCAACTAAAATATTTCAATGTGTTCTTTATTTATACATATACAAATTAATAAAATTTCACAATATAATTAAAGTTTTTTCAGCACATATTTGGTATGAATTGTTTTTATGATGATAGTTACAGATATTTATATTTTCATTACGTTTATATAAAGTTCTTATATTTGGACAATTAGATTCATCTAAATTATATATACATATTTCTTCTTTCGCAATCTGTTGTTTTAGCCATTTAGCTTTTTCAAATCCTTTAACGTAAATATTGATATTTCTTTAAGTGTACTCTCTAAATTCATCTAATATAGAGTTTCCATCGTTCCCGCAGATGCCATGTAAATTATTGTATAACCATTTATTTGTAATCTTTTCCTTACATGATAGTTCTGAATATTTAAAAGGAGGTTGGATGAGAAACGTCTTGATTTTTTAATCAACCCTAGAAACGCTAATTTCTTTTCCAAATAATTTATTATCAATGTAAAATCCTTGCACATCTATAACTATAAACCTCTTTTGATTCATTGTTATAATACAACTAATAATTTTAACAAATATAATATACCTTTTATATTATTTTATTAAAATTTGTTTCATTTATTTGCTTCATTTCAAAAACAAGCTTATAATAGAATCCATCTGAAACTTTTCTTATATAATATTCTCCCAGCAAAATATCGCTGATCATTTCATCTGATATATGGTTATATTTCTCAGGTAAAAATACAATTTGATTTTCCAACTCCATCACAACTCTTACTCCATATGGTAATAGCTTTTTAACACATCTAACTATTTTCATTGGTTCATTAAAAGGAAAATCTCTTAGAGATAAAATAGTTTTTTGTTTTTTTTTTTCTCCAAATCCATTAAGTATTTCCAAAGTACTCTGCATTTTGTATTTGTTTTATTTTTGAAGATTAGATTAAAGAATAGATATTTATTTAACAAATTTTAAAATAAGAATGATGAATTTCATTATGCATACCGCTATTTATTTCAAAAATTATAGATGATAAGAGAGGAATATAGATAAAATATCTGATAACATATGAACTTATATATTTTAATAGTTAGTATTAAACAAACTGACAACACGTTTTAAAATACATCAGTAGTATGTTTATGACTTTTCTGGACCAAATTTCCCATACAAAACGGGTGCTCATGCTGACCGTGTTGCCAGATTGTGTTTTTATGAAAATGGTTGTTGTTTGTACTAAGTTGTGTTTTTGTATGGAAATGGTTGCTCATGCTTACAGTGTTGCCAGATTGTGTTTTTGTATGAAAATGGTTGTCCATGCTGACAGTGTGGTGTTTTTGTATGAAAATGGTTGCTCATTCTGACAATGCTACCAAGTTGTGTTGTAGTGGAGCACTTTATAGAAGATGAGGTTTCTTGTGTTACTCTTTTATTTTGGGAGGTTGGTTGGTGATTACACAAAATTTTAAACGTTAACTAATAAGAACACATATGCGTTAGCTGCAGTTGTGAAATTTCAAACTTATTGTTTTTAACTGATAAGAACACTTTGTGTTTTAAAGGGTATTAAATATATTTTGTATTTACCCTTGACAATGAAATAAACGAGTGTAATTGAAATATGTATTTTACCCTTGACAATGAAATAAAGACATTTAAATTTTAATAAAAATATACATATATTCAAAATTTTATTTTACAAAATTTTATTATCTGATTAAAAATTATTTTATATTAATATTTAACTTTAATGTTCTTTTTTGCTGCAGGTACTTTGCTTGAGATATTATTATATATTTTTCAATTATTGAATTAAAAGCTTTGATGTTTGTGTGTATATTTTCGCATGGTTAAATAAGGGAGTTCACATTGTTGTTGTTTCTTTTTTTATAATGTTGGGGTAGGCGTGGGAATTTTTGTCTGTCCATATGTGAGCTTGGGAATACATGTCCGTCTGTATGGGCGCATGCGTAGACACTTCTGTCCGTTCATATGTGAGCGTGGGAATTTCTGTCTGTCCATTTATACTGTGTACGCCTGGTGAATAATAAAATTTTAAAGCATTTTTAGGAATTACACTATTTCAAAAGTGTTGTAGTTATATATGGATTGCACAATGCATTTGGCTCGTTCTTCTTGCTGTAGTTAGGTTTCTTCTTTTATTTTTTTGCTTGTTTTTAATTTCGGTGTGTGTTTACTTAAGATATTTTGTCCAGCAATTCAGTTATTTCTTTTTTATGTGCAATGCTTGAGTGTGGGCGAATAATATGATTCTTCTGATCTGATTGAAGAAGTTGTGAAAAAAAATTACTATTGCATAAATATTGAAACTGATATTTTGTTTATTTTATACATGACGATCATCGATGGATCTTATTTGGGGATCTGGATGGTGGTGCGATTTCTGTATTTTGTAGAATATAAATATTTATGCTTTGTTTAAGTGTGAAGTGTGGTTGTGTGTGTTCTATTGTTTTGAGTGGCAATCGGAATATTTGTCTGCCAGGCAAACTGTCTGTGTGTGTGTCTGACGATTGGTGTGACTGTACGACAGTTCACTTTTGCTTTCCTGGATTTAGCGCAAGTGGGTCAGTATGAAATGTGATAAGATGTATATATTTATGCGTACATTAATATCTACAAATTTATTTCTTTTACTCATATACATACAAACAAATAATAAGCGTTTATTCTATATGCCCAAATATTCCCTTGACCATTTGAATGAATGAATGAACCATTGTGTATATTTGCTTGTGTGTTCTCTGAAAAACGATATGTATGTAGGTTTTTATTTGAAATAAAAAGACATTTATTTTAATTTTTATAAGCATTTATTTAAAAGTTTGTTAGTATTTTAATTTTTAAGTAAAATTGCATTCCTTAAGGCACAAACACCATAGTCGTGATAGTTACAATAGAGATATATTGAATGCTTAGTTTCCATTTGTTTAAAATTAATGCAGTAAATGTCTTCAATGTTATAAACTGTTTGATGAATAATTTTTTCCAGCCATTTTTTCTTCTCTTCCGCCTTAACATATATTTGTGAATTTCTTATATTGGATTTTAAAAACTTGCAAACGCTTTGAAATGAGACTGATCCATCCTTCCAGTTAATATGATGATAGTTTTTTGTTAACCAAACTGCTTCTCTCTGTTTTTTGGCTGATAAACATGCGAAATCAAAAGGAGGTTTTATGATGAAATTGAAGTATTCGTTGTTGCTTAAAACTACAGCTAGTTCGTTTGCGATGAAGTCATTTGAATTATATTTGAAACCTTGCAAGTCTACAAAAACAATATCATCATCCATGTTATTTAATTTATAAGACCTTCTGGATTTGACCTTTTATTGGTATGTATTCTATTACGCGGCCATGAATAAGAACGCAGTAAGCTGATGTTTTTGCTGCAATATTTGTTGCTGTTTCAAATTCAATTTTTATGTCGATTGGTCCGGCATTGAGCGTTTCGTTTTGGTGACTGACATCAACTACAATAATTGGAGCGTTATTTTTAAACTCTTGACCTGTTAGAAGAGGTTGGGGTTGTTTCATGTAGTAGCTTTGTTGGAATCTTAGATACATGTCATATAGAATCGCATAGCGCTCATTTTTGAAATTAATATTAAGATCGTCATATGGGTAAGAGGTTGAGTTTAAATGTACTTTTAAGTTAGTAAGATCACAATGAACAAACTTGTTTTCTAGTTGAAAGGCAATCAACACAAAACGAGGGCGTTCTTTATTAGCGGCCAGTTTCACATTCCATATGTGATTGGTCCCCGTATTAAGGTGTGGATTCATATGACA
Organism: Linnaemya vulpina; assembly: GCA_963675445.1. NCBI lineage: Eukaryota > Metazoa > Arthropoda > Insecta > Diptera > Tachinidae > Linnaemya > Linnaemya vulpina. The sequence goes on from OY776281.1 coordinate 39,047,236, forward strand.
ATCCCAACTACGGAATGCCATTGGTATAGCAGCACCATTATTAAGTATTTTGATCATATTCAATTTACTACGATCAGATAATTGAACATGTGGAATTCTCCATGATATTAGTGAAATTATAAGTTTTGCTTTCTCAGTGGAAACATTCGAGTGTACAAGATCCTCTTCGTTCTTATTATGCAAGAGTATCAACTCATGTTTACCATTTAATAAAACTTTATTATAGTCTTCAGCGAGTCCTAAAAGAAGTTTGAGTGGTACATAGAAATTAAAATTTCAATTTTGAAGATTTATTTTATCAAGTTTATTCCATCCAGCATTTTGCAACAGAACGCTTTCCGTAGGTGATAAAGAAACCAAATTTTTTATGGTACTAATGGCTTCCAAATATCTTGTATGATCAATTTCAATACCATTTAGTTTATAGCGAATTTCATCAAAGAGATATGCAACAAAATTGTTTTTCAACTGAAAGTTGGGTGTAGATTTCGATGTTTTTTCGTCTACAACAAGTCCTTCCACATATATATATAGCTTTCACTGGGTAACACATATAGATCTTGGTTTTGTATTGAAATTCTTATTTCATCGTTGTTCTTAAAAGACTGAAGGTATGGTATGTATGTGTGATAATCCTTTTTGATTATATTTTCGTTTATTATTGAGCTCATTTTGTTTTCAGTTTAAAGTTCAGTGACTTGAGAAAACTCTTGTTTGCTGCTGTAAGCAATTTTTGACGAACAGATCTTTTCAATTGTTGCTTAGGTTGTAATGTTTGAGGATTAGATGTTGCTGTAGTATTTTTTGATATATTCGTGTTGTATATTATCATTATTTAGTTGTCCTTAAATGTATTTGTATTGTAATTTCCTCTCCTCTGAAATTAATTAAGTCGTCGTTTTGATCAATCACGCGAAGAGCTATTGAGCTTATCTCTCTGGAGTTTACTGACAAATAAATAAGATTTTGGAGAATCTCAACTATTTTATATCCAGCCGGTACATTAATCGGAAATCCATGTAGTGTATGAGCTTTAGAATTATTCATATAAGTATTAACCACAATACTGCTTTCAATCCTCAAGAGATTCACCTTAAAGATATTCACTGGAAGATCAGAGCAATGTTCTTTGTGTGGCGTTAATATTCTGCTATTGAATCCTAAAAGTCTACCTATTGTATTTTCTTTATTAAAATATATTGGTTCTTTAGAGCTGCTGACTTTAACTTGCATTGTATTGTTATTAGCTTCAATCAAAATTTTGTTTTCTGGTCTATATCGTTTGTATTGTTCTTCTATATAGTCAACTATATCATTTAATTCATAAGATCCGATCGGTATTTCAATTAAAAATTCGCCGATATGAAATATATTGTTGTAGACATCCACATTTGGGATTCTGTTGTATGAATGAAAATCAGTTAGAGCACATTCATAGGTTCCGTTTAAATCAATAGGAGGAAAATAATTAGCAGATAGCTCTGATGAATTGGAGCTCAAATGAGGTTAAACACTCAGTATGATTTATAAGAATCACTTTCGTATTTATTGTTTATTTACTTATTTTAAACTAAATTAAATATTGATGCCATTGTTGTTGTTGTTGTTTATTTATTTTATTCTTCCATTTACAATATCTCATGTTTGCTTATCCAAGAATTGTGCTCATTACCAAAGCCCAGCCACTTAACAAACACCTTCTGTCCTTTAGTTTTGAGAACATTTTCAACTAGGTATGTGTTTGGATATCTGGTTTTTGAAAGTTCTTCTTCATAGAATCCACCTTTAATAGGATTTCTGCGATAGTCTTCTAATGTATATGTTGTAGGATATGTGTTTTGTACTCTTTTAATTATAAAGACTTCTGTTGTCCAAATCGGAGTATAACATTTTTCAAAAATGTTTTTACATTTGCTTATGCGTACATGATCTCCTGCATTATATTTTGACATTTTATAAACCTTTAAATGACTGTATACTGTTTTTAAAAGCTGTTTTTTATTTGTTGAATTTACTTTAATCGGTGACATTTTAATTGTGTGATGAATTTTTCTATTGTATGCATCAAGTAAATCTCTATACATATCAATCCAATTATATGAACCATTTAAGCTAAATTCTTTCCACATCATTCCTTTTAATGTTCTATTGAATCGTTCTACTATTGAGGCTTTCATAGTGCTATATGTTGAGTAGTGATTAATATTGTATTTATTTATCAACTGATTGAAATGTTTATTGAAAACTTCTTTACCATCGTCTGTTTGCAAGTTTTTCGGTATTCGTCCCAATTTGAAAATATTCTCCATTGCCTGGGTTTTTTCAAATGCATTCTTTCTTCTCAAAGGTACTGCAAAAATAAATTTTGAGAATGTATCAATTACAGTTAGCAAAAATAGATAATTTCTATTGTCTAAGGAATAATTTCCCATTTCAACTAAATCAGCTTGCCAAAGATCATCTATTCCTTTCATCACAACTCTACGACGTACAAAACGTTTTCGAGCCTGCTTATGCAATTCATTTACAATATTTCTTTTTGAAGACATATTATTTTTCCAGTCGCTGTTTTAAGTGTGTTGTGATCTACTTGGTGCACTTTCAGCTATTGATACGAACATGTAATTTTCTATTCTATAAATTTTTTCTCGTAGCTCTTCAATTTCCATATCAAAAAGTGATTTATTATCATCCATTTTCTTATTGATATCCTGCAAGTGAGCATTAAGATTTTCTAACTGGAAAGCTTCGGTTTGCAGAAACAATTTACTGATAACATCGTTTTCCTCCAGAGCGTTTGCAACATTTTTGATTCTCTTGTATTGGACATCAATGTTTTTGTTCGTATCCATAAAGAAGCCCAACAACTTAGGTGCATTTTTGGTTGAAATTACTTCACTTCTATCATTAATATAATGCCCGAGTTTATCAACGGACATGTTTTATAAAAAATCTATTTATTTATATAGTTTATACAATTATATTAGCTTCACGTAGTTCTTCAATAATTGAGACAATTTCGTTGTTGTGATTAGTATGGCCTGCAGACTGTGATGCAAGCAGTAGTCTAAGTCGATATACCAACTCGTTTGGATCATCCCAGTATATATAGTTTGGATTATGAGGGTTAAACTGCATCAAACCCCTTCCTAAATAATTACTTTTTGTTACATCTGATGAGCTTTTATGATTTTCTCCTTTGAAAAGTTTTCCAATAATATGTTTGTACTTATGGGCTTTGCTCCCTTTGATTTGACCATCAGACTTATAGTCTCTCCTGTGAGCATTGGTAGTAAGTAATATTATTTTATAGATCTCAAGCTCGAATTTGTCATAGTCGTTTGGTGTTTTATGAAACATTAAAGAAAACAGTCCTGGCGTGACAGCGCATATTTGTCCACCAACCTGTATCTTATCTTGATTTAACTCGATGGCGCTATTACCAAATCTCCATTGATTATTATTGTCTTTATGTGGACCATAGTTAGTATCTAGTTCGCTTCTCAATTGTAATAGTGATAAGTCAGGATAACTTTCTTCATTATTCGAATTTTGTGAGTAAAAGTCATAGCTACTTTTACTATTCGATTGTTTAAACATTGATTCTTCAATTAGTATCTTGGTCGTACTCGTTTCCAACTTGATTGTTGAATTCTCAGGATGAAAACTCGCATTGTCCTCGTATTCAGTTTTCTTATCATTCTGTTCTTTTTTAATCGGTATACCAATATGTTTAGAGCTATTTATAAATTCCTTTAAAGGTTCTGTGACCGGGTTGAATGTATCTGTTAATTGCTGATGTGTATCTATTTCACCACTTTTTATACTACGAAGCTTTTTCTTCAATATATTTCTAGTTGTCACCAAGTCTTTTAGAATTTTTTCATTCATTTTTGCTATTAGGTATCAGACCAGCTTATCAATTTATTTGATCAGGTTATCAGATCAGGTTATCAGATCAGATCAGCTTATCAGGTCAGTTTAACAGGTATCAATTCAGTTTATCAGGCATCAGATCAGCTTATCAGGTCAGTTTAACAGGTATCAGGTCAGTTTATCAGGTATCAGCTCATATTATCAGGTCAGTTTACCAGGTATCAGGTCAGTTTATCAGGTATCAGATCAGTTTAACAGATATCAGATCAGTTTATCAGGTCACTTTAGCAGGTATCAGATCAGCTTATCAGGTCAGTTTAACAGGTATCAGATCAATTTACCTGGTATCAGATCAGCTTATCAGGTCAGTTTAACAGGTATCAGATCAGCTTATCTGATCAGTTACAATAATCACATGTATAAAGTTTGAAGTCAGATTAAATACTCAAGGGTGCATTAGATGAAGAGCAAATTATATTATGATGAAGTAATCAAATGACTTCTATAACGACCGTTGTTTAGTTCATTATCTTTACTTATTATCAAAAATCCGTATTTTCCCTTCCAACATTCTCTACAAATTTGTTGAAACATTTCAAAGTTCATATCGCTTGCAACGTGATCATAATATACATGTTTCATATTTGTCAAATCTTGTTTAAACATAATAATTACATTAGCATTATCTCTTATCAAATGTTTTGGAATACGCGTATAAATTTGACACAAGTAAAATGAATCTACGCTTTTATGACGACCCATACAAAAATATGCACGTATATTGTTTTGCTTTTCACATGCAACATCATCAAAAATCATAATTGAATTGCTTTTAGCTTCAGTAGGAGGAACAACGTACTCGTTATCTGCGAATGTGTAGTATCCCATTCCTTTAATTGGTGCAATTAATTTCTTTAGGTATTCATATTTAGGTTGATATAAAGATTTTGAGTACAAGTAAACATTTTCAAACTTGAGACCATTAGGACTTTCCAGCAAACTAATCATTATGTTAGTTTTTCCACAATTTGAAGGACCAACTATTAATGCTCGAATAGAATTTGGTAACAAGGAACTATGTCTTATTTTTTTACTGTCATTTTAACAAATATCAGCATTACGAACTAATATATTTTTATGTTGTTTTACGAAGCGCATTTTAATAACTACTTGTGAAATTTGCAAATAATATCTTTTATTGTAGATTAAAGTAATATGGTTGTACTTTATAACAAAAGTTTTAGTCTCAAGCACACTATCGTTGGAGAAGGTTTACTAAATAAAGCCTTTTGAATTACATCTTCCTGGATATCAGTACTGTGGACCTAGCACAAGATTACAAAAGCGTTTAGATAGAGGAGATAAAGGAATTAACTTATTGGATGCTGCTTGCAAAAATCACGAAAAATAAAGATTTAAACTGCAGACATCAAGCTGACAAAATTCTTGGAAATAAAGCTTGGGAAAGAATTCTTTCAAAAGATAGTGATCTTGCAGAAAACACATTTGCATATATAGTCACCAACGCAATGAAAGCAAAAACTAAACTTGGTATGGGTGTTGAAGCAAAGAAAAGGACTACAGTGAAAAGACCATCACCATGAATTCGTATAAATGACAAAAAACTGTTTCATAAAACAAATAAATCAGCAACAAAGATATTGAAGAAGGAAAAACCAAAAGATATTAATTCAGCCAATAAGATTGCTCGTAAAGCTATCAGTAAATCTCTTAAGGGGAAAAAAGCTCGTGTTGTAATACCACGCATTATAAATGTTAAAAAAATGTGTGTTTTTTGCCCATAATACCGAATCTAACTGCTCTAGGTTCACTTGGTAGTCTAGCAACTGGAGGTGCCGCTATAGCTAAAGCTGTAAATGCAACAAAGAATGCAAAAAAACAACTTGAGGAAGCAGTAGTAGGATACTGTATATGCTAGGACAATTAAAATTCTCAAATTTCGGCAATTAAATTTAAAATTTTTCAATTTTAATTGCCAAAATTCTCAAATTTCAGCAAAATTCTCATATTTCATCTAAATTTGTGTGTGTGTGTATTTTTTCCTACGGTTTAATAGGGGAGTTCACATTGTTGTTATTTTTATTTATAGTGTTGGGGTAGGCGTGGGAATTTGTGTCTGTCCATATGTGACCTTGGGAATACATGTCCTTCGGTTTGTGAGCGTGGGAGTTTTTGTCTGTCCATATGAGACCTTGGGAGTTTGTGTCTGTCCATATGTGACCTTGGGAATACATGTCCTTCGGTATGTGAGCGTGGGAATTTTTGTCTGTCCATATGAGACCTTGGGAATTTTTGTCTGTGCGTATGTGAGCGTGGGAATTTTTCTGCGTCCATATGTGAGCGTGAGAACTTCTGTCCGTCCATATGTGAGCGTGGGAATTTCTGTCTGACCATTTATACTGTGTACGCCTGGTGAATAATAAAAGCATTTTTAGGAATTACACTATTTCAAAAGTGTTGTAGTTATATATAGATGGCCCTAATGCATTTGACTCGTTTCTTCTTGCTGTAGTTAGATTTCTTCTTTTTATATTTTGCTCATTAAAACTTTGCTGTGTTTACTTAGGATTTGTCGTCCACCAATTCAGTGTTTTTTTAAACTTTTTTTTCATATATTAGAATGTAGGGAATATTTCAATTGTTCTGATCTTGGCGACATTGAAAATTTATTCCCTGTTTAAATTTATATTGAATTTGTTTATTTTATGTATGACGATCATCGATGGATCTTATTTGGGGATCTGGATGGTGCTGCGATTTCTGCATTTTGTAGAATATGAATATTTATGCTATGTTTAAGTGTGTGTGTGTGTGTTTTGTGTACTGAGTGGCGATTGGAATGTCTGCCTTTCAGACAGGCTGTGTGTGTGTGTGAGGATTGGTGAGTCTGTGTGACAGTCCGCTTTTTTGCTTTCCTGGATTTAGCGCAAGTGGGTTAGTATGAAATGTGATAAGATGTACATATTCATACGTACATATATATCTACAGTGATTTCAGAGTTTTTCTGTGTGCTATGTTTAAGTGTGAAGTGTAGTTTGTGTGTGTTCTATTGTTTTGAGTGGCAATCAGAATCTTTGTCTGTCAGGCAGACTGTCTGTGTGTGTGTGTCTGACGATAAGTGTGACTGTACGACAGTTCACTTTTGCTTTCCTGGATTTTGCGCAAGTGGGCCACTATGAAATGTGATAAGATGTACATATTCATGCGTACATAAATATCTACAATTTATTTCATTTACGCATATACATACAAACAAGTAATAAGCGTTTATTCTTTGTGCCCAAATATTCCCAGGACCATTTGAATGAATGAATGAACCATTATGTTTGTTTGTTTGTTTGTGTGTTCTCTGAAAAATATATGTATGTAGGATTTTATTTGAAATAAAAAGGCATTTAGTTTAATTTTTATAAGCATTTATTTAAAAGTTTGTTAGCATTTTCATTTTTAAGTAAAATTGCATTCCTTAAGGCACAAACACCATAGTCGTGATAGTTACAATAGAGATATATTGAATGCTTAGTTTCCATTTGTTTAAAATTAATGCAGCTAATGTCTTCAATGTTATAAACTGTTTGATTAATAATTTTTTCCAGCCATTTTTTCTTCTCTTCCCCCTTCACATATATTTGTGAATTCCTTATATTGGATTTTAAAAACTTACAAACGCTTGGAATGAGACTGATCCATCATTCCAGTTAATATGATGATAGTTTTTTGTTAACCAAACTGCTTCTCTCTGTTTTTTGGCTGATAAACATGCGAAATCAAAAGGAGGTTTTATGATGAAATTGAAGTATTCGTTGTTGCTGAAAACTACAGCTAGTTCTTTTGCGATGAAGTCATTTGAATTATTTTTGAAACCTTGCAAGTCTACAAAAACAATAACACCATCCATGGTATTTAATTTATAAGACCTTCCGGACTTGACCTTTTATTGGTATGTATTCTATTGCGCGTTCATGAATAAGAACGCAGTAAGCTGATGTTTTTGCTGGAATATTTGTTGCTGTTGCAAACTCAATTTCTATATCGATTGGTCCGGTATTGAGCGTTTCGTTTGACTGACATCAACTACAATAATTGGAGCGTTATTTTTAAACTCTTGACCTGTTAGAAGAGGTTGGGGTTGTTTCATGTAGTAGCTTTGTTGGAATCTTAGATACATATCATATAGAATCGCATAGCGATCATTTTCGAATTTTATATTAAGATCGTCATATGGGTAAGAGGTTGAGTTTAAATGTACTTTTAAGTTAGTAAGATCACAATGAACAAACTTGTTTTCTAGTTGAAAGGCAATCAACACAAAACGAGGGCGTTCTTTATTAGCGGCCAGTTTCACATTCCATATGTGATTGGTCCCCGTATTAAGGTGTGGATTCATATGACAATCCCAACTACGGAATGCCATTGGTATAGCAGCACCATTATGAAGTATTTTGATCATATTCAATTAACTATGATCAGATAATTGAACATGTGGAATTCTCCATGATATTAGTGAAATTGTAAGTTTTGCTTTCTCAGAGGAAACATTCGAGTGTACAAGATCCTCATCGTTCTTATTATGCAAGAGTATCAACTCATGTTTACCATTTAACAAAACTTTATTATAGTCTTCAGCGAATCCTAAAAGAAGTTTGAGTGGTACATAGAAATTAAAATTTCCATTTTGAAGATTTATTTCATCAAGTTTATTCCATCCAGCATTTTGCAACACAACGCTTTCCGTAGGTGATAAAGAAACCAAATTTTTTATGGTACTGGTGGCTCCCAAAAATCTTGTATGATCAATTTCAATACCATTTAGTTCAAAGCGAATTTCATCAAAGAGATATGCAACAAAATTGTTATTCAACTGAAAGTTGGGTGTAGATTTCGATGTTTTTTCATCTACAACAAGTCGTTCCACATATATATAGCTTTCACTGGGTAACACATATAGATCTTGGTTTTGTATTGAAATTCTTATTTCATCGTTGTTGTTAAAAGACTGAAGGTATTGTATGTATGTGTGATAATCCTTTTTGATTATATTTTCATCAGATATTGGTTTATCTAAAACGTCTATTATTGAACTCATTTTGTTTTCAGTTTAAAGTTCAGTGACTTAAGAAAACTCCTGCTTGCTGCTGTAAGCGATTTTTGACGAACAGATCTTTTCAATTGTTGCTTCGGTTGTAATGTTTGAGGATTAGATGTTGCTGTAGTATTCTTCGATATACTCGTGTTGTATATTATCATTATTTAGTTGTCCTTAAATGTATTCATATTGTAATTTCCTCTCCTCTGAAATTAATTAAGTCGCCGTTTTGATCAACCACGCGAAGAGCTAGTAAACGTATCTCTCTGAAATTTACTGGCAAATAATTAAGATTTTTGGGAATCTCAACTATTTTATATCCAGCCGGTACATTAATCGGAAATTCATGTAGTGTATGAGCTTTAGAATTATTCATATAAGTAAGTATTAACCACAATACTGGTTTCAATCCCCAAGAGATTCACCTTAAAGATATTCACTGGAAGATCAGAGCAATGTTCTTTGTGTGGCGTTAATATTCTGCTATTGAATCCTAAAAGTCTACCTATTGTATTTTCTTTATTAAAATATATTGGTTCTTTACAGCTGCTGACTTTAACTTGCATTGTATTGTTATTAGCTTCAATCAAAATCAAAATTGTTTTCTGGTCTATATCGTTTGTATTGTTCTTCTATATAGTCAACTATATCATTTAATTCATAAGATCCGATCGGTATTTCAATTACAAGTTCACCGATATGAAATAAATTGTTGTAGACATCCACATTTGGGATACTGTTGTATGAATGAAAATCAGTTAGAGCACATTCATAGGTTCCGTTTAAATCAATAGGAGGAAAATAATTAGCAGATAGCTCTGATGAATTGGAGCTCAGAGTCAATGTTATTGACATTGTGACTGTTTGATTGTAAATAAATGAGGTTAAACACACAGTATGATTTATAAGAATCAGTTTCGTATTTACTGTTTATTTAGACTCAAATAACCTCTACGGTTGGGCTATGTCTGAGTATCTACCTTATGGCGGATTCAGATGGCTAGCAGCTGAAGAGCTAAATCTGGATCCTAAAACCATAGATGATAGTTCAAGTGATGGATATGTCTATGAAGTTATTTTAGACTATCCTTCTCATTTACATGACTCTCACAATGACCTTCCTTTCTGCCCGGAAAACAAAAAAAATTCAGCAAACAAAGGACACTAAATTAATTGCAGATTTTTACACAAAACAAACATACGTCATACACTATAGAGTTCTCAAACATAGTTCGAAGTATGGTCTAGTTCTAAAAATAGTGCATCGGATTCTCACTTATAAGCAATCAACCTGGTTGAAAAGTTATATAGACTTAAACACCAAACAAAAAACGCATTTGAGAAAAATTTCTTCAAATTACTAAATAATGCAGTATATGGTAAAACTATGGAGAATGTGGAAAAGAGAAAAGATGTACGAATAGTTACGAACTGGAAAAGGACAAACTGTAATTATTTAGGAGCTCAAGATTGGATATCTAAACCTAATTTTCATAGTTTGTCAATATTTTCTGAGAATATGGTAACGATTGAAATGAATAGAGTGAAAACCTATTACAATAAACTTATATATTTAGGATTTTGTGTATTAGAGCTTTCCAAATGGAAAATGTATGATTTCCATTATGGGTACATGCAACCCAAATTCAAGTCGAACTTATCACTGAAATATATGGATACTGACTCTTTCATTTACAAAGTAAAAACAGAAGACTTTTACGCTAACATAAAAACTGACGTCGTCCATAAGTTTTATACGTCTGATTACCCAAAAAAAATATATATGGTTTCCCTCTAGTAAACAAAAAGGTGTTGGGTATGATAAAGGATGAGAATTGTGGAAAAATAATGAAGGAGTTTGTAGGATTGAGATCAAAGATGTATTCCTTTAGTGTGCAGTATGAAAATGATATTAAAAAATCGAAAGGGGTAAAGAAATGCATTCTTGATAAGTTCGACACAACTTATAGAAACTGTTTATTTAATAAGTCTACTGTATCTGACGACATGTTAATATTTAAATCAAACGTTCATCAAATTTATACAAAAGAAATAAATAAAGTAGTGTTAAATTATGCAGACGATAAAAGAAAAATAAGAAGTGATAAGATGTTGTTGTATTGTTAAGAGAAATAAACAAAAATTGTACAAATATATATAAAATGAAAAACATTCAGAATTTGTTTTATTTTGTTTTGTGATTTATTATTTAGTTTCATCGAAGTATTACATAATATGAATTAATTAAATGATTTATCATAATTTTTCTTAAGTAAAATATGGAGCACCGACAGGTATCTGGCCCTTCCTCACAATCTGGATGGCTCCATGGACAAGACTTAAAGTGACCATCGTCCTTGTCCTCATCTTCCATTATACCAAAATCATCATTTTCATTCAACATATCGAGGAACATTTTCACGATTTCCATGTGTTCGTATAGTTGACATCCCTCAAAATCAACTAAGAATTGTGCGAGCTTGTTTCTCATGTCACTCATGATTTTTATGGAATATTTTATACTATTACCAAAATTTGTTTCCGATCTTCTTGAATGTCAGTTCTCTACTAATAATTGTTTTCAACGAACAAGTTGTAAGAGAAATTTTATATAATTTATAAAACTAAATCTGCGTTCCACTCCAAAAACAAATTCAATATTTAGAGTAAAGGACTCAAAAAATGTATATATTTATCTCCCTATCTTCTTCTAACACCAGATTTTATTATTCATCTTTTCGTTTTTTGCTCCCTCTCTCTCCCACACACACACACACACAAATCTAATATCATTGCTTAATAATTTTCAGTTAGACTTCTTAAAGTCTAGAAAGCTTATATCGAGATTAATTCGAAATTGAAGTTCAAACTAATAAGTTGTGAAACATTTATAGCGCAATGAGTTTAATAAGCAAATTCAATTCCTGTAATACAAAATCCTTAATCCATATAAAGGATTTAGATGAATCATCCAAATTCACCACCGTACGTGCAAAGCGAGTAACAACAAAGTATGGGGAAACAGTTCAACTTGAACTGGAAAACCATATAATGTTTTTCCCCAACCGATATAATATTTTAACAGATGTCGAATTAGATGATCTTTCAAGTGATAAATATCGACTACAAAGAAAAAGAGAACGAAACCTTATCCTGGATAGTGAGATGAATGAGTTTTTGATACCAATCTCCCAGTACCCCGTTTGGCAATTAAAAAAAATGTTATGTGCATATATATTGTGATTAACGAGAAAAAAATAATAATAATAAAAAAAAAATGTGTTTAAATATATATAATTGTGTTTTATTTAATATCTTTGGTTATCTCATAAAGAAATTTCAAACATTAGTGGCCACAATTATATGTATTAAAGTTTTGATATTGATTGTAGTTGTATTCAATATTTCTACCTAAATATTTGATTAATTCTAGAGGAGGTTGTAAATTTCCAATGCTATCGAAATATTGTTTTTCATTTTTGTTTTTATAGTATGCTACCCAATGAGTATCTGGGCCTTTTGATAAATCCAAATTGATTATTCCACACTCTACAGTCTTTGGTCGTTTTGGTATCGAATCCAACATGAAAACTCCTCTGAAGTGTGGAATATATTTTGAAAATTTTCTCAGATCAAATTCTGATAATGGTTTGTTGGGTAGCATATCTAACAGTTTTTTTATTGATCAAAACAAACAAGTCCATAACCGTTTTTATATGGTTTAAGGTATAGTCCATCTCCCACCGCAATTGACTCCGTTGCTTTGTTGTGTCTAGTGGCTTCCTCAAGTTGTTTTTTTGCATTCTTTGTTGCATTTACAGCTTTAGCTATAGCGGCACCTCCAGTTGCTAGACTACCAAGTGCACCTAGAGCAGTTAGAAACGGTATTATGGGCAAAACAACACACATTTTTTTAACATTTATAATGCCCTTAAGAGATTTACTGATAGCTTTACGAGCAATCTTAATGGCTGAATTAATATCTTGTGGTTTTTCCTTCTTCAATATCTTTGTTGCTGATTTAATAGTTTTATGAAACACTTTTTTGTCATTTATACGAATTCGTGGTGATGGTCTTTTCACTGTGTTCCTTTTCTTTGCTTTTGTCAGCTTGATGTCTGCTGTTTAAGTCTTTATTTTTCGATTAAGCAATATCGTGATTTTTGCAAGCAGCATCCAATAAGTTAATTCCTTCATCTCCTCTATCTAAACGCTTTTGTAATCTTGTGCCAGGTGCACAGAACTGATATCCAGGAAGATGTAATTCAAAAGGCAGAGAATTTATTGCTTTATTTAGTAAACCTCCTCCAACGATAATGTGCTTGAGACTAAAACTTTTGTTATAAAGTACAACCATATTACTTTAATCTACGATAAAAGATATTGTTTGCAAATTTCACAAGTAGTTTTTAAAATGCGCTTCGTAAAACAACATAAAAATATATTAGTTCGTAGTGCTGATATTTGTTCAAATGACAGTAAAAACATAAGACATAGTTCCTTGTTACCAAATTCTATTCGAGCATTAATAGTTGGTCCTTCAAATTGTGGAAAAACTAATATAATGATTAGTTTGCTGGAAAGTCCTAATGGTCTCAAGTTTGAAAATATTTACTTGTACTCAAAATCTTTATATCAACCTAAATATGAATACCTAAAGAAATTTATTTCACCAATTAAAGGAATGGGATACTATACATTCGCAGATAACGAGTACGTTGTTCCTCCTAGTGATGCTAAAAGCAATTCAATTATGATTTTTGATGATGTTGCATGTGAAAAGCAAAACAATATACGTGCATATTTTTGTATGGGTCGTCGTAAAAACGTAGATTAATTTTACTTGTGTCAAACTTACACGCGGATTCCAAAACATTTGATAAGAGATAATGCTAATGTAATTATTATGTTTAAACAAGATTCGACAAACATGAAACATGTATATTATGATCACGTTGCCAGCGATATGAACTTTGAAATGTTTCAACAAATTTGTAGAGAATGTTGGAAGGAAAAATACGGATTTTTGATGATAAGTAAAGATAATGAACTAAACAACGGTTGTTATAGAAAGTCATTTGATTACTTCATCATAATATAATTTGCTGTTCATCTAATGCACCCTTCAGTATTTAATCTGACTTCAAACTTTATACATGTAATTATTGTAACTGATCAGATAAGCTGATCTAACACCTGTTAAACTGACCTGATAAGCTGATCTCATACCTGATAAACTGATCTGATACCTTCGAAGTATAAAAACTGGTGAAATAAATACACGTGAACAATTAAGAAATACATTCAAGCCTATCACAGAATCTTTAAAAGAATTTATCAATAGCTCTAAATACTTTGGTAGACCGGTTAAAAAAGAACCGTGTGATAAGGAAACTGGATTTGATGACAATGAAAGTTTTCATCCTCAGAATTCGACAATAAAATTGGGAACGAGTACGCCCAAGATACTAATTGAAGAATCAATGTTTAAACAATCGAATAGTAAAAGTAGCATTAATTATGATGAATATGACTTTTACTCACAAAATTCGAATAATGAAGAAAGTTATCCTGACTTATCACTATTACAATTGAGAAGCGAACTAGATACTAACTATGGTCCACATAAAGACAATAACAATCAATGGAGATTTGGTAATAGCACCATCGAGTTAAATCAAGATAAGATACAGGTTGGTGGACAAATATGCGCTCTCACGCCAGGACTGTTTTCTTTAATGTTTCATAAAACACCAAACGACTATGACAAATTCGAGCTTGAAATCTATAAAATAATATTACTTACTACCAATGCTCACAGGAGAGACTATAAGTCTGATGGTCAAATCAAAGGGAGCAAAGCCCATAAGTACAAACATATTATTGGAAAACTTTTCAAAGGAGAAAATCATAAAAGCTCATCAGATGTAACAAAAACTAATTATTTAGGAAGGGGTTTGATGCAGTTTAACCCTCATAATCCAAACTATATATACTGGGATGATCCAAACGAGTTGGTAGATCGACTTAGACTACTGCTTGCATCACAGTCTGCAGGCCATACTAATCACAACAACGAAATTGTCTCAATTATTGAAGAACTACGTGAAGCTAATATAATTGTATAAACTATATACATAAATAGATTTTTTTATAAACATGTCAGTTGATAAATTTGGGCATTATATAAATGATAGAAGTGAAGTAATTTCAAACAAAAATGCACCTAAGTTGTTGGGCTTCTTTATGGATACGAACAAAAACATTGATGTCCAATACAAGAGAATCAAAAATGTTGCAAACGCTCTGGAGGAAAACGATATTATCAGTAAATTTTTTCTGCAAACTGAAGCTTTCCAGTTAGAAAATCTTAATGCTCACTTGCAGGATATCAATAAGAAAATGGATGATAATAAATCACTTTTTGATATAGAAATTGAAGAGTTACGAGAAAAAATTTATAGAATAGAAAATTACATGTTCGTATCATTAGCTGAAAGTACACCAAGTAGATCACAACACACTTAAAACAGCGACTGGAAAAATAAGATGTCTTCAAAAAGAAATATTGTAAATGAATTGCATAAGCAGGCTCGAAAACGTTTTGTACGTCGTAGAGTTGTGATGAAAGGAATAGATGATCTTTGGCAAGCTGATTTAGTTGAAATGGGAAATTATTCCTTAGACAATAGAAATTATCGATTTTTGCTAACTGTAATTGATACATTCTCAAAATTTGCTTGGTCAGTACCTTTGAGAAGAAAGAATGCATTTGAAACAACCCAGGCAATGGAGAATATTTTCAAATTGGGACGAATACCGAAAAACTTGCAAGCAGACGATGGTAAAGAAGTTTTCAATAAACATTTCAATCAGTTGATAAATAAATACAATATTAATCACTACTCAACATATAGCACTATGAAAGCCTCAATAGTAGAACGATTCAATAGAACATTAAAAGGAATGATGTGGAAAGAATTTAGCTTAAATGGTTCATATAATTGGATTGATATGTATAGAGATTTACTTGATGCATACAATAGAAAAATTCATCGCACCATTAAAATGTCACCGATTAAAGTAAATTCAACAAATGAAAAACAGCTTTTAAAAACAGTATACAGTCATTTAAAGGTGTATAAAATGTCAAAATATAATGCAGGAGATCATGTACACATAAGCAAATGTAAAAACATTTTTGAAAAATGTTATACTCCGAATTGGACAACAGAAGTCTTTACAATTAAAAGAGTACAAAACATATATCCTACAACATATACATTAGAAGACTATCGCAGAAATCCTATTAAAGGTGGATTCTATGAAGAAGAACTTTCAAAAACCAGATATCCAAACACATACCTAGTTGAAAATGTTCTCAAAACTAAAGGACAGAAGGTGTTTGTTAAGTGGCTGGGCTTTGGTAATGAGCACAATTCTTGGATAAGCAAATATGAGATATTATAAATGGAAGAATAAAATAAATAAACAACAACAACAACAATGGCATCAATATTTAATTTAGTTTAAAATAAGTAAATAAACAATAAATACAAAAGTGATTCTTATAAATCATACTGAGTGTTTAACCTCATTTATTTACAATCAAACAGTCACAATGTCAATAACATTGACTCTGAGCTCCAATTCATCAGAGCTATCTGCTAATTATTTTCCTCCTATTGATTTAAACGGAACCTATGAATGTGCTCTAACTGATTTTCATTCATACAACAGAATCCCAAATGTGGATGTCTACAACAATATATTTCATATCGGTGAACTTTTAATTGAAATACCGATCGGATCTTATGAATTAAATGATATAGTTGACTATATAGAAGAACAATACAAACGATATAGACCAGAAAACAAAATTTTGATTGAAGCTAATAACAATACAATGCAAGTTAAAGTCAGCAGCTCTAAAGAACCAATATATTTTAATAAAGAAAATACAATAGGTAGACTTTTAGGATTCAATAGCAGAATATTAACGCCACACAAAGAACATTGCTCTGATCTTCCAGTGAATATCTTTAAGGTGAATCTCTTGAGGATTGAAACCAGTATTTTGGTTAATACTTACTTATATGAATAATTCTAAAGCTCATACACTACATGAATTTCTGATTAATATACCGGGTGGATATAAAATAGTTGAGATTCCCCAAAATCTTATTTATTTGCAAGTAAACTCCAGAGAGATAAGTTCACTAGCTCTTCGCGTGGTTGACCAAACGGCGACATAATTAATTTCAGAGGAGAGGAAATTACAATACGAATACATTTAAGGACATCTAAATAATGATAATATACAACACGAGTATATCGAAGAATACTACAGCAACATCTAATCCTCAAACATTACAACCTATGCAACACTTGAAAAGATCTGTTCGTCAAAAATCGCTTACAGCAGCAAACAGGAGTTTTCTTAAGTCACTGAACTTTAAACTGAAAACAAAATGAGTTCAATAATAGACGTTTTAGATAAACCAATATCTGATGAAAATATAATCAAAAACGATTATCACACATACATACCATACCTTCAGTCTTTTAACAACAACGATGAAATAAGAATTTCAATACAAAACCAAGATCTATATGTGTTACCCAGTGAAAGCTATATATATGTGGAAGGACTTGTTGTAGACGAAAAACCATCGAAATCTACACCCAACTTTCAGTTGAAAAACAATTTTTTTGCATATCTCTTTGATCAAATTCGCTATGAACTAAATGGTATTGAAATTGATCATACAAGATATTTGGGAGCCACCAGTACAATAAAAAATTTGGTTTCTTTATCACCTACGGAAAGCGTTGTGTTGCAAAATGCTGGATGGAATAAACTTGATGAAAAAAATCTTCAAAATGGAAATTTTAATTTCTATGTACCACTCAAACTTCTTTTAGCATTCGCTGAAGACTATAATAAAGTTTTGTTAAATGGTAAACATGAGTTGATACTCTTGCATAATAAGAACGATGAGGATCTTGTACACTCGAATGTTTCCTCTGAGAAAGCAAAACTTACAATTTCACTAATATCATGGAGAATTCCACATGTTCAATTATCTGATCATAGTTAATTGAATATGATCAAAATACTTAATAATGGTGCTGCTATACCAATGGCATTCCGTAGTTGGGATTGTCATATGAATCCACACCTTAATACGGGGACCAATCACATATGGAATGTGAAACTGGCCGCTAATAAAGAACGCCCTCGTTTTGTGTTGATTGCCTTTCAACTAGAAAACAAGTTTGTTCATTGTGATCTTACTAACTTAAAAGTACATTTAAACTCAACCTCTTACCCATATGACGATCTTAATATTAATTTCAAAAATGAGCGCTATGCGATTCTATATGACATGTATCTAAGATTCCAACAAAGCTACTACATGAAAAAACCCCAACCTCTTCTAACAGGTCAAGAGTTTAAAAATAACGCTCCAATTATTGTAGTTGATGTCAGTCACCAAAACGAAACGCTCAATGCCGGACCAATCGACATAAAAATTGAATTTGAAACAGCAACAAATATTGCAGCAAAAACATCAGCTTACTGCGTTCTTATTCATGGCCGCGTAATAGAATACATACCAATAAAAGGTCAAATCCAGAAGGTCTTATAAATTAAATAACATGGATGATGATATTGTTTTTGTAGACTTGCAAGGTTTCAAATATAATTCAAATGACTTCATCGCAAACGAACTAGCTGTAGTTTTAAGCAACAACGAATACTTCAATTTCATCATAAAACCTCCTTTTGATTTCGCATGTTTATCAGCCAAAAAACAGAGAGAAGCAGTTTGGTTAACAAAAAACTATCATCATATTAACTGGAAGGATGGATCAGTCTCATTTCAAAGCGTTTGCAAGTTTTTAAAATCCAATATAAGAAATTCACAAATATATGTTAAGGCGGAAGAGAAGAAAAAATGGCTGGAAAAAATTATTCATCAAACAGTTTATAACATTGAAGACATTTACTGCATTAATTTTAAACAAATGGAAACTAAGCATTCAATATATCTCTATTGTAGCTATCACGACTATGGTGTTTGTGCCTTAAGGAATGCAATTTTACTTAAAAATGAAAATGTTACAAACTTTTAAATAAATGCTTATAAAAATTAAAATAAATGTTTTTTTATTTCAAATAAAAACCTATATACATATTGTTTTTCAGAGAACACACTCAAACATACACAATGGTTCATTCATTCATTCAAATGGTCAAGGGAATATTTGGGCACATAGAATAAACGCTTATTATTTGTTTGTATGTATATGCGTAAATGAAATAAATTTGTAGATATTTATGTACGCATGAATATGTACATCTTATCACATTTCATAGTGACCCACTTGCGCAAAATCCAGGAAATCAAGAAAGTGGACTGTCATACAGACTCACCAATCGTCACACACACACACAGCCTGTCTGACAGGCAGACATTCCAATCGCCACTCAGAGCACAAACACACACACACACACTTAAACATAGCATAAATATTCATATTCTACAAAATACAGAAATCGCACCACCATCCAGATCCCCAAATAAAATCCATCGATGATCGTCATGTATAAAATAAACAAAATATCAGTTTCAATATTTATGCAATAGTAAATTTTTTTTCACAACGTCTTCAAGATCAGAATAATCAAATTATTCCCCCAGACTCACGCATTGCAAACAGAAAGGAAATAACTGAATTGCTGGACAAAATGTCTTAAGAAAACACACACCAAAATTAAAAACAAACAAAAAATAAAAGAAGAAATCTCACTCCAGCAAGAAGAAACGAACCACAAATATTAAGGCCATCCATATATAACTACAACACTTTTGAAATAGTGTAATTCCTAAAAAAAATGTTCTAATGTCCCTAAAAATTTCTTTTTTTCTATTAGGCTGTAGCACACATAGACAGACAGAGTTCCTACGCTCACATACCGACGGACATGTATTCTCAAGGTCACATATGGACAGACACAAATTCCTACGCCTACCCCAACATAATAAAAAAAACAACAACAATGTGAAAAAATACACACACACACACATTAAAGTATCAAATTACTAAAAAAAAACCAATTAACATAAATTTGGCAATTAAAATTGAAAAATTTTAAATTTATTTGCTGAAATTTTAGAATTTTAATTGTCCTGGCACATACAGTATCCTACTACTCTCTTCAATTTCCATATCAAAAAGTGATTTATTATCATCCATTTTCTTATTGATATCCTGCAAGTGAGCATTAAGATTTTCTAACTGGAAAGCTTCGGTTTGCAGAAACAATTTACTGATAACATCGTTTTCCTCTAGAGCGTTTGCAACATTTTTGATTCTCTTGTATTGGACATCAATGTTTTTGTTCGTATCCATAAAGAAGCCCAACAACTTAGGTGCATTTTTGGTTGAAATTACTTCACTTCTATCGTTTATATAATGCCCAAATTTATCAACGGACATGTTTTATAAAAAAATCTATTTATGTATATAGTTTATACAATTATATTAGCTCCACGTAGTTCTTCAATAATTGAGACAATTTCGTTATTGTGATTAGTATGGCCTGCAGAGGCTTCAATAGCTTCAATCAAAATTTTGTTTTCTGGTCTATATCGTTTGTATTGTTCTTCTATATAGTCAACTATATCATTTAATTCATAAGATCCGATCGGTATTTCAATTAAAAGTTCACCGATATGAAATATATTGTTGTAGACATCCACATTTGGGATTCTGTTGTATGAATGAAAATCAGTTAGAGCACATTCATAGGTTCCGTTTAAATCAATAGGAGGAAAATAATTAGCAGATAGCTCTGATGAATTGGAGCTCAGAATCAATGTTATTGACATTGTGACTGTTTGATTGTAAATAAATGAGGTTAAACACTCAGTATGATTTATAAGAATCACTTTTGTATTTATTGTTTATTTACTTATTTTAAACTAAATTAAATATTGATGCCATTGTTTTTGTTGTTGTTTATTTATTTTATTCTTCCATTTATAATATCTCATATTTGCTTATCCAAGAATTGTGCTCATTACCAAAGCCCAGCCACTTAACAAACACCTTCTGTCCTTTAGTTTTGAGAACATTTTCAACTAGGTATGTGTTTGGATATCTGGTTTTTGAAAGTTCTTCTTCATAGAATCCACCTTTAATAGGATTTCTGCGATAGTCTTCTAATGTATATGTTGTAGGATATATGTTTTGTACTCTTTTAATTGTAAAGACTTCTGTTGTCCAATTCGGAGTATAACATTTTTCAAAAATGTTTTTACATTTGCTTATGTGTACATGATCTCCTGCATTATATTTTGACATTTTATACACCTTTAAATGACTGTATACTGTTTTTAAAAGCTGTTTTTCATTTGTTGAATTTACTTTAATCGGTGACATTTTAATGATGCGATGAATTTTTCTATTGTATGCATCAAGTAAATCTCTATACATATCAATCCAATTATATGAACCATTTAAGCTAAATTCCTTCCACATCATTCCTTTTAATGTTCTATTGAATCGTTCTACTATTGAGGCTTTCATAGTGCTATATGTTGAGTAGTGATTAATATTGTATATATTCATCAACTGACTGAAATGTTTATTGAAAAATTCTTTACCATCGTCTGTTTGCAAGTTTTTCGGTATTCGTCCCAATTTGAAAATATTCTCCATTGCCTGGGTTGTTTCGAATGCATTCTTTCTGCTCAAAGGTACTGCCCAAGCAAATTTTGAGAATGTATCAATTACAGTTAGCAAAAATCGATAATTTCTATTGTCTAAGGAATAATTTCCCATTTCAACTAAATCAGCTTGCCAAAGATCATCTATTCCTTTCATCACAACTCTACGACGTACAAAACGTTTTCGAGCCTGCTTATGCAATTCATTTACAACATTTCTCTTTGAAGACATCTTATTTTTCCAGTCGCTGTTTTAAGTGTGTTGTGATCTACTTGATGCACTTGCACCTATTGATACGAACATGTAATTTTCTATTCTATAAATTTTTTCTCGTAGCTCTTCAATTTCCATATCAAAAAGTGATTTATTACCATCCATTTTCTTATTGATATCCTGCAAATGAGCATTAAGATTTTCTAACTGGAAAGCTATTTCTTATTGCTGTTTTTTGAGTTTAGTTTGCAGAAACAATTTACTGATAACATCGTTTTTCTCCAGAGCGTTTGCAACATTTTTGATTCTCTTGTATTGGACATCAATGTTTTTGTTCGTATCCATAAAGAAGCCCAGGCGCATTTTTTGTTGAAATTACTTCACTTCTATCGTTAATATAATGCCCAAATTTATCAAGGGACATGTTTTATATAAAAAAATCTATGTATGTATATAGTTCATACAATTATATTAGCTTCACGTAGTTCTTCAATAATTGAGACAATTTCGTTGTTGTGATTAGTATGGCCCGCAGACTGTGATGCACGCAGTAGTCTAAGTCGATCTACCAACTCGTTTGGATCATCGCAGTATATATAGTTTAGATAATAAGGGTTAAACTGCATCCAACCCGTTCCTAAATAATTAGTTTTTGTTACATCTGATGAGCTTGTATGATTTTCTCCTTTGAAAAGTTTTCCAATAATATGTTTGTACTTATGGGCTTTGCTCCCTTTGATTTGACCATCAGACTTATAGTCTCTCCTGTGAGCATTGGTAGTAAGTAATATTATTTTAAAGATTTCAAACTCGAATTTGTCATAGTTTTTTGGTGTTTTATGAAACATTAAAGAAAACAGTCCTGGCGTGAGAGGGCATATTTGTCCACCAACCTGTATCTTATCTTGATTTAACTCGATGGTGCTATTACCAAATCTCCATTCGTTATTATCTTTATGTGAACCATAGTTAGTATCTAGTTCGTTTCTCGATTGTAATAGTGATAAGTCAGGATAACTTTCTTCATTATTCGAATTTTGTGAGTAAAAGTCATCATCATCAAAATCGCTGTTACTTTTACTATTAGATTGTTTAAACATTGATTCTTCAATTCGTTTCTTAGGGGTACTTGTTTCCAACTTGATTGTTGAGTTCTCAAGATGAAAACTTGCACTGTCCTTGTATTCAGTTTTCTTATCAGTCTGTTCTTTTTTAATCGGTATACCAATATCTTTAGAGCTATTTGTAAATTCCTATAAAGGTTCTGTGACAGGCTTGAATGTATCTGTTAATTGCTTATGTGTATCTATTTCACCACTTTTTATACTACGAAGCTTTTTCTTCAATATATTTCTAGTTGTCACCAAGTCTTTTAGAATTTTTTCATTCATTTTTGCTATTAGGTATCAGACCAGCTTATCAGTTTATTAGATCAGGTTATCAGATCAGATCAGCTTATCAGAGCAGATCAGCTTATCAGATCAGATCAGCTTATCAGGTCAGTTTAACAGGTATCAGGTCAGTTTATCTGGTATCAGATCAGCTTATCAGGTCAGTTTAACAGGTATCAGGTCAGTTTATCAGGTATCAGATCATCTTATCAGGTCAGTTTAACAGGTATCAGGTCAGTTTATCAGGTATCAGATCAGCTTATCAGATCAGTTTAACAGATATCAGATCAGTTTATCAGGTCACTTTAACAGGTATCAGATCAGCTTATCAAGTCGGTTTAACAGGTATCAGATCAATTTATCAGGTATCAGATCAGCTTATCAGGTCAGTTTAACAGGTATCAGATCAGCTTATCTGATCAGTTACAATAATCACATGTATAAAATTTGAAGTCAGATTAAATACTGAAGATGAACAGCAAATTATATTATGATGAAGTAATCAAATGAGTTCTATAACGACCGTTGTTTAGTTCATTATCTTTACTTATCATCAAAAATCCGTATTTTTCCTTCCAACATTCTCTACAAATTTGTTGAAACATTTCAAAGTTCATATCGCTGGCAACGTGATCATAATATACATGTTTCATATTTGTCGAATCTTGCTTAAACATAATAATTACATTAGCATTATCTCTTATCAAATGTTTTGGAATCCGCGTGTAAGTTTGACACAAGTAAAATGAATCTACGTTTTTATGACGACCCATACAAAAATATGCACGTATATTGTTTTGCTTTTCACATGCAACATCATCAAAAATCATAATTGAATTGCTTTTAGCTTCATTAGGAGGAACAACGTACTCGTTATCTGCGAATGTGTAGTATCCCATTCCTTTAATTGGTGAAATTAATTTCTTTAGGTATTCATATTCAGGTTGATATAAAGATTTTCAGTACAAGTAAATATTTTCAAACTTGAGACCATTAGGACTTTCCAGCAAACTAATCATTATGTTCGTTTTTCCACAATTTGAAGGACCAGCTATTAATGCTCGAATAGAATTTGGTAACAAGGAACTATATCTTATTTTTTAGTGTCATTTGAACAAATATCAGCATTACGAACTAAAATATTTTTATGTTGTTTTACGAAGCGCATTTTAATAACTACTTGTGAAATTTGCAAACAATATCTTTTATTGTAGGTTAAAGTAATATGGTTGTACTTTATAACTAAGGTTTTAGTCTCAAGCACACTATCGTTGGAGAGGATCTTCCTGGATATCAGTACTGTGGACCCTGCACAAGATTACAAAAGCGTTTAGATAGAGGAGATAAAGGAATTAACTTACTGGATGCTGCTTGAAAAAATCACGATATTGCTTATTCGAAAAATAAAGACGTAAACAGCAGACATCAAGCTGACAAAATTCTTGAAAATAAGGCTTGGGAAAGAGTTTTTTCAAAAGATAGTGGTCTTGCAGAAAATATATTTTCATATATAGTCACCAACGCAATGAAAGCAAAAACTAAACTTGGTATGGGTGTTGAAGCAAAGAAAAGGAATACAGTGACAAAAAACTGTTTCATAAAATAATTAAATCAGCAACAAAGATATTGAAGAAGGAAAAACCACAAGATATTAATTCAGCCATTAAGATTGCTCGTAAAGTTATCAGTAAATCTCTTAAGGGGAAAAAAGCTCGTGTTGTAGTACCACGCATTATAAATGTTAAAAAAAATTGTGTTTTTTTGCCCATAATTCCGATTCTAACTGCTCTAGGTGCACTTGGTAGTCTAATAACTGGAGGTGCCGCTATAGCTAAGGCTGGAAATGCAACAAAGGACGCAAAGAAACAACTTGAGGAATCCACCAGACACAATTTGGCAATGAAGTCTATTGCTGTGGGAGAAGGACTGTACCTTAAACCATATAAAAAGGGAAATGGACTTGTTTGTAAAGATCATTCGAAAAACTCTTAGAAATGCTACCCAACAGACCATTATCAGAATTTGATCTAAGAAAATTTTCAAGATATATTCCACACTTTAGAGGAGTTTATATGTTGGACTCTCTATCAAAACGGCCAAGGACAGTAGAATGTGGAATAATTAATTTAGATTTATCAACAGGACCAGGTACTCATTGGGTAGCATACTATAAAAACAAAGGATGAAAAACAATATTTCGACAGCTTTGAAAATTTACAACCTTCTTTAGAATTAATCAAATATCTAGGTAGAAATATTGAATACAAATACAATCAGTATCAAAACTTTAATACATTTAATTGTGCTCACTTGTGCTTAAAATTTCTATACAATAAATACAATTTAAAATAAAAAACAATTTTTTTTCTTTTTATTTATAGTCATTTATTTTATAATGTCCCCAGGCATAAGTATCAACATTATGTTCATGTATAAATCTCTTATCATCTAAATAACTTAATGTTAGTTTACATATATGTTGTGTATAGATTTGAGGAATTTTAGATCTAAATACTTACATTGAATTATAAAACAGTTTCTTCTCCAACAAACATTTTCTAAAATCGTTTATAGTTAGTTTGTTGGTTACATTTTGTTTTACTCCCTTTATTTTTTTTATTTCCTGATCTACTCTATCTATTTTTACAGAATACATTTTAGCTCGTAAACCAATAAATTCCTTAATAATTTTCCCGTTACACTCATCTTTCATCGTTCCTAATACTTTTTTATTCATTAGTGGAATATTATAAGGATTTTCTTTTGAATATGCTATTGTGTCGAAATGTGTTTCGATATCATTTCTAATATCATCGTATATGTCATTTGTTCTTACATCATATATAAAGGAATCTGTATCCATGTAATTAAGATTAATATTTTCAAGATATTTCGGTCTCATATAATTATAATGAAATTCATACATTTTACATTTAGACAATTCTAAAACTGAAAACCCAATGTAAATAGGTTTATTATACTCAGTTCTTACTCTATTCATTTGAATTGCAATCATATTATCATGAATTATGAGGGAACTATGAAAATTAGGTCTAGCAATAAGAGCTCTAGCTCCTAATCGCTTACCTTTATTTTCCCATTCACATACTATTGTAATGTATTTTCTTTT
Organism: Linnaemya vulpina; assembly: GCA_963675445.1. Classification (NCBI taxonomy): domain Eukaryota; kingdom Metazoa; phylum Arthropoda; class Insecta; order Diptera; family Tachinidae; genus Linnaemya; species Linnaemya vulpina. Next base: position 39,073,695 of record OY776281.1, read on the forward strand.
ATCAACGTTTTCCATAGTCTTACCATATATAGCGTTGCTTAGTAATTAAAAAAAAATTTTGTTCAAATGTGTTTTTAGCTAATGTTCTAGGATGATTATTTAAATCAATATATATTTTCAACCAATCTGACTGATTAAATTGAAGAATTCTATGAATTTTGTTTAAAATCAAACCATGTTGAAGACATTGTTGAAGGTTGCGATAGTGTATAATATAATTGGTTTTATTAATAACCAATATAATATAATTGGTAATTAATTTTCGGTGTTTCATACTTTCAAATTTTGTTTTCTGCACAAAAGAGAAAATCATTATGATAGTCGTGTAATGTAGTTGGATATTCCAAGTCTACTTCCAGTATATATCCAAATTCAGAATTTTCTCCTATACTATTTACATTAAAATTTTCAACATTTTCTATCCATTTAAAATTTTTATAGGGAAGGTATTGCGACATTGCATAACCATATAAATTATTTACATCTAAATATATTAGATAATTTGATTCTTTAGTAGAATCATAATCACTAACGTATTTATTATTAGCTATAGAATGTCTTTTACTACACTGAACGATACCCCCTCCAATACCTCGCACAACGAAATTGTACATGTTAATATCTGTGAACAATTCCAGCTATATTTCAGTTGTTTTCAACATTGCATCCCAAGATAAGCCCGGAGTAGTATAATATTGGGAAGGATCTAAATTGTAAATTTGCTTACAAACCTTACGGAAATTTTCAAATACATCACAAAGTAATAAAACATCTACTTTTAAATATAATAGAAGGTAGTCTAATAGTTTAGTACATTGAAATGTATTCCAAACTTTTTCAGCATGTTCATAATCATCTACACTACAATACTAGTAATTTTATTACTTACTAGTAAGTTCATTAAAGAAACTCGATCGGGGTGGTAGCTGTGTTTCTTCCTAGACGATTAGTTGAATCTAGATAATCATACGGAAAGACACCTTTACGTTTCATCAAACTGAATTCATTATGATTTTGATAAATTGATTTCACAGTTGATAAATCATCATCAAACAGGTAGCTAGCTAGTTTTTCTAAACTTGATGGCATAAACCGACAAGAATCTAGAAAACGCAGTTCTATTGTCTTTTTTCCATTATCATCATTAACCAGAATTGTTTTGGATATAGATATGTATAACTCTTTATTTAAAGGAATTATATTTATATCACCTTCAATGGATGAAAGTTCTTTAATGAAAAAATGACAATCATATGATGAAAGATTGTGAAAAAATATGGGTATGAATTTTGCTATTTGATACTCTAAATTACATTTACTATGCACAGGGCCTCTATATTCTCCTTTTAAATGACTTTGATCAGCTACACGATCTTCAAGAGATAGAAATTTGTTACAAATATGACAAATGGGATCCTGACTTTGTCTTATTTGTTGAAGAAACGTAAGGGAATTCATTGGTTTAATTATACTTAAATAATTATTATATATATCTAGACTATCTTTAACTAAATTAGTAAAGAAATGTTTTGGTGAGTCATCACCACTGTATGTTCTAAATATATCTAAACTAATGTTAAATGAACATTTTATATAGTAACTATAAGCAAATGGAATATGACTTTGTATGGACTTAATATTAGTTGAATTCTGAACATTAATAGAATTGAGAATACATTCAAAATCAGCGTATAGTACTAAAGGCACATCCATTTGCTTTTTTATATTCTGAAAACTTGCTACGTTTTTATCTGTAGTAGGTAATGTAGTCACAACTTTGTTACAATGTTTCTTGTAATTACGTAAAGACGTCTCAGTACGGAAATGAATCAAACTGCATATATGAATCCTATTTTCTCTCTTTGTTGTTTGTGTTCTTATAAGTCTACAATTACATAAAAAAAGTTGAATAAATCTTATGAATATTTATTTATTTTGCTTCAATATAAAATGTTATAAATACCTTGAAAGATTTTTAATCCAAACATAGTGGAACCTATTGCCTTCTTGTAAAAGTAATAGTTTAATGTGATTAATTTTTTATTCAGTTGTAAAGTAATATGGACCCACTATATTATCACCATCTAAGCCAAATACATTTACACTCATATCTGGATTGTTGATTTCAAAAACCTTTATTTGATTAAGCGCTAGCGGGAAACTCAAGCTTGTGAAATTCAATGCAAAATTATTATTCAATGTTATAATTTCGTCTTTTATGTTTAGAACATTATACGATGTACATCTATTTGAATTGAATTCACTGGGACACAATGCTGAAATTATAGCCCACTTGAAACAATATTTATCCTTATTTTGTACATTGATGCACGCGAATTTTCTTTGTATTGTTGATGGCAAAGGAATATATTGAGAGCCTTTAATACATTTATACTGATGAACGTTAATTTCTAGACGTAAAATTTCAATTAACGCCCATCCGCTATCACGCTCCTGAAATTCACTAATTTTTTTTATAATGGCATCACATTGTTCATTATAAACATTAAGAATCTCATCTCTTGCCACAGATGTACTTAGAATAGTAATTTTAGTTTGATGAGACTTTACTTGGATGGTGCATGAATCGTCTTCTTCTTTAATCAGCACATATTCACTAAATATTTCCATGTTAAATTTTATGCTTTGACGTGTCTTAAGCTCATCATTTAATAATTTGATTACCTTGTCTCTAATTGTATCCAAAAAGTTTTCAGGTATTAAATCACCTTTGTTCTTATTTTCAATTAAGTATGTTACAATGCGATTGTTAAAAACTGATTTTATGCATTTAACATCATCGTTATTCACTTTTTCAGCGCTATTTAGTTTATGCTCGTTTGTCCTTTCATGGTAATGCCATATTGTTTTGTGAATATGCTTTCTACAGTCTTTACAATAGACATTGATTCCGTCATCTCTAACCCCTCCTGTACAGTGAAACGAAGGAGTTGTCTCTTCACGGTCATGATATAAACGGATATGTCTTCTTAGTGATGAATTTAAATTGTACACCTTTTGACAAATCTCACAAATAAAGCTTGCCATTTTTTCTTTTTTGTTGGTATATTAAAGAAATTGCTTGATACAATATTCTAGACAATAATGAGCTTGTGTTCTGGGGATCAACGTATTTAAACCCTAAAGTGTAGGCGAGGGGAATTCGAATAAGTGGCGAATAACCTTACATATGTAATATTATTATCAAAAGAATTCAAAACCACAACTACTTCATTTATTAAAAAAACACACAATTCAAAAGATCTGCTTGTCAGATATTGTTTTTGCAGACTTGCAAGGTTTCAAAAATAATTCAAATGACTTCACCGCAAAAGAACTATCTGTAGTTTTCAGCAACAAGGAATGGTTCAATTTAATCATAAAACCTCCTTTTGATTTCGCATGTTTATCAGCCAAAAAACATAGAGAAGCAGTCTGGTTAACAAAAAAAACTATTTTTAAAATTCAATATAAGAAGTTCACAAATATACATATGTTAAGAGGGGGAGAGAAGAAAAAATTGTTAGAAAAAATTGTTAGAAAAAATTGTTAGAAAAAATTGTTAGAAAAAATTGTTAGAAAAAATTATTAGAAAAAATGGTTAGAAAAAATAGTTTCAAAAAATGGTTTAAAAAAATGGTTAGAAAAAATGGTTAGAAAAAATGGTTAGAAAAAATGGTTAGAAAAAATTATTCATCGAACAGTTTATAACATTGAAGACATTGGCTGCATTAATTTTAAACAAATGGAAACTAAGCATTCAATATATCTCTATTGTAGCTATCACGACTATGGTGATTGTGCTTAAGGAATGCAGTTTTACTTAAAAATGAAAATGCTAACAAACTTTTATATAAATGCTTATAAAAATTAAAATAAATGCCTTTTTATTTCAAATAAAAACCTACATACATATTTTTTTCAGAGAACTCACAAACAAACACAATGGTTCATTCATTCATTCAAATGGTCAAGGGAATATTTGGGCACAAAGAATAAACGCTTATTATTTGTTTGTATGTATATGCGTAAATGAAATAAATGTGTATATATTTATGTACGCATGAATATGTACATCTTATCACATTTCATAGTGGCCCACTTGCGCAAAATCCAGGAAAGCAAAAGTGAACTGTCGTACAGTCACACTAATCATCAGACACACACACACAAACAGTCTGCCTGACTGACAAAGATTCCGATTGCCACTCAAAACAATAGAACACACACAAACTACACTTCACACTTAAACATAGCACACAGAAAAATACAGAAATCACTGTAGATATTTATGTACGTATGAATATGTACATCTTATCACATTTCATACTGACCCACTTGCGCTAAATCCAGGAAAGCAAAAAAGCGGACTGTCACACAGACTCACCAATCGTCACACACATACACACAGCCTGTCTGACAGGCAGACATTCCAATCGCCACTCAGAACACAAAAACGCACACACACACTTAAACATGGCATAAATATTCATATTCTACAAATTACAGAAATCACACCACCATCCAGATCCCCAAATAAAATCCATCGATGATCGTCATACATAAAATAAACAAACTCAATATAAATATAAACAGGGAATCAATTTTCAATGTCGCCAAGATCAGAACAATGGAATTATTCCCTACATTCTAATATATGAAAAAAAAGTTAAAAAAAACACTGAATTGGTGGACGACAAATCCTAAGTAAACACAGCAAAGTTTTAATAAGCAAAAAATAAAAAGAAGAAATCTAACTACAGCAAGAAGAATCGAGCCAAATGCATTAGGGCCATCCATATATAAATACAACACTTTTGAAATAGTGTAATTCCAAAATTTTAATTGAAGCTAATAACAATACAATGCAAGTCAAAGTCAGCAGCTCTAAAGAACCAATATATTTTAATAAAGAAAATACAATAGGTAGACTTTTAGGATTCAATAGCAGAATATTAACGCCAAACAAAGAACATTACTCTGATCTTCCAGTGAATATCTTTAAGGTGAATTTCTTGAGGATTGAAAGCAGTATTGTGGTTAATACTTATATGAATAATTCTAAAGCTCATACACTACATGAATTTCCGATTAATGTACCGGCTGGATATAAAATAGTTGAGATTCCCCAAAATCTTATTTATTTGCCAGTAAACTCCAGAGAGATAAGTTCACTAACTCTTCGCGTGGTTGATCACGGCGACTTAATTAATTTCAGAGGAGAGGAAATTACAATACGAATACATTTAACGACAACTAAATAATGATAATATACAACACGAGTATATCGAAGAATACTACAGCAACATCTAATCCTCAAACATTACAACCTAAGCAACAATTAAAAAGATCTGTTCGTCAAAAATCGCTTACAGCAGCAAACAAGAGTTTTCTCAAGTCCCTGAACTTTAAACTGAAAACAAAATGAGCTCAATAATGAACGTATATTGGATAAGCCATTGTCTGACGAAAATATAATCAAAAAGGATTATCACACATACATACCATACCTTCAGTCTTTTAACAACAACGATGAAATAAGAATTTCAATACAAAACCAAGATCTGTATGTGTTACCCAGTGAAAGCTATATATATATATATATGTGGAAAAACTTGTTGTAGACGAAAAAACAACGAAATCTACATCCAACTTTCAGTTGAAAAACAATTTTGTTGCATATCTCTTTGTTGAAGTTCGCTATGAACTAAATGGTATTGAAATTGATCATACAAGATATTTGGGAGCCACCAGTACCATAAAAAATTTGGTTTCTTTATCACCTACGGAAAGCGTTGTGTTGCAAAATGCTGGATGGAATAAACTTGATGAAATAAATATTCAAAATGGAAATTTTAATTTCTATGTACCACTCAAACTTCTTTTAGGATTCGCTGAAGACTATAATAAAGTTTTATTAAATGGTAAACATGAGTTAATACTCTTGCGTAATAAGAACGATGAGGATCTTGTACACTCGAATGTTTCCACTGAGAAAGCAAAACTTACAATTTCACTAATATCATGGAGAATTCCACATGTTCAATTATCTGATCATAGTAAATTGAATATGATCAAAATACTTAATAATGGTGCTGCTATACCAATGGCATTTCGTAGTTGGGATTGTCATATGAATCCATGCCTTAATACGGGGACCAATCACATATGGAATGTGAAACTGGCCGCTAATAAAGAACGCCCTCGTTTTGTGTTGATTGCCTTTCAACAAGAAAACAAGTTTATTCATTGTGATCTTACTAACTTAAAAGTACATTTAAACTCAACCTCTTACCCATATGACGATCTTAATATAAAATTCAAAAATGAACGCTATGCGATTCTATACGATATGTATCTAAGATTCCAACAAAGCTACTACATGGAACAACCCCAACCTCTTCTAACAGGTCAAGAGTTTAAAAATAACGCTCCAATTATTGTAGTTGATGTCAGTCACCAAAACGAAACGCTCAATACCGGACCAATCGACATAAAAATTGAATTTGAAACAGCAACAAATATTGCAACAAAAACATCAGCTTACTGCGTTCTTATTCATGAACGCGCAATAGAATACATACCAATAAAAGGTCAAGTCCGGAAGGTCTTACAAATTAAATAACATGGATGGTGATATTTTTTTTTTGTAGACTTGCAAGGTTTCAAAAGTAATTCAAATGACTTCATCGAAAAAGAACTAGCTGTAGTTTTCAGCAACAAGGAATGGTTCAATTTAATCATAAAACCTCCTTTTGATTTCGCATGTTTATCAGCCAAAAAACAGAGAGAAGCAGTTTGGTTAACAAAAAACTATCATGGTATTAACTGGAATGATGGATCCGTCTCATTTCAAAGCGTTTGCAAGTTTTTACAATCCAATATAAGAAATTCACAAATATATGTTAAGGGGGAAGAGAAGAAAAAATGGCTGCACAAAATTATTCATCAAACAGTTTATAACATTGAAGACATTGGCTGCATTAATTTTAAACAAATGGAAACTAAGCATTCAATATATCTTTATTGTAACTATCACGACTATGGTGTTTGTGCCTTAAGGAATGCAATTTTACTTAAAAATGAAAATGCTAACAAACTTTTAAATAAATGCTTATAAAAATTAAAATAAATGTCTTTTTATTTCAAACAAAAAACCTACATACATACATATTTTTTTCAGAGAACAAACAAACAAACACAATGGTTCATTCACTCAAATGGTCAAGGGAATATTTGGGCACATAGAATAAACGCTTATTATTTGTTTGTATGTATATGAGTAAAAGAAATAAATTTGTAGATATTTATGTACGCATAAATATGTACATCTTATCACATTTCATACTGACCCACTTGCGCTAAGTCCAGGAAAGCAAAAGTGAACTGTCGTACAGTCACACCAATCGTCAGACACACACACACACACAGACAGTCTGCCTGACAGACAACGATTCCGATTACCACTCAAAACAATAGAACACACACAAACCACACTTCACACTTAAACATAGCATAAATATTCATATTCTACAAATTACAGAAATCGCACCACCATCCAGATCGCCAAATAAAATCCATCGATGATCGTCATGTATAAAATAACAAAATATCAGTTTCAATATTTATGCAATAGTAAATTTTTTTTTTACAACGTCTTCAATCAGATCAGAATAATCATATTATTCCCCCACACTCAAGCATTGCACACAAAAAAGAAATAACTGAATTGCTACACAAAATATCTTAAGTTAACACACACCAAAATTAAAAACAAGCAAAAAAATAAAAGAAGAAATCTAACTACAGCAAGAATAAACGAGGCAAATGCATTAGGGACATCCATATATAACTACAACACTTTTGAAATAGTGTGATTCCTAAAAATGCTTTAAAATTTTATTATTCACCAGGCGTACACGGTATAAATGGACAGACAGAAATTCCCACGCTCACATATGAACGGACAGAAGTGCCTACCTACAGGCGGACATGTATTCCCAAGGTCACATATGGACAGACAAAAATTCACACGACTACCCCAACATTATAAAAACAAAAAAAAACAAAAAAAACAACAACAACAATGTGAACACCCTTATTTAACCATGCGAAAATACACACACAAATATCAAAGCTTTTGTGATTTTATTTTTATTGAACATTTTTATTTTGCTATATTAATATTTATATAGGCTAATTGTTCTAACTTAGTTAAAATCTAAAAAAATAAAATCACATACAATTTAAGCTTTGGCTTGAGCTACCAATGAAAATTGGAAAAAACGTTCACATATACTTAAGTATAAAATTCAAACCATAAAAGTTTGACTTAATGTATAATGGAACAAAAAATTCAGAAAAATGGGACATGAAGAAAATAATCAAATGGTAACACAGGTATCATAACACACAAGTGTTAACATCAGGTTGATACAGTTCTCGGATTGTTTTTCACAATAAAATTTGTGTAAATAGAAAACTGTTATCACATTCAACTAAGCCACCTAAACAGTGGTGATAAACACAATATACACATGAGCACTGAAGATGAAAGTGTAGCGACTTTCGAAAACAGCTGTTCTGCTCTGCTGTGTAAGTTGAATAAAACTGATGTTGACTTCCTTTGTGCCTAGGAATATTTATCATCATGTTTTTCTGAGATTTTAACTAAGTTAGAACAATTAGCCTATATAAATATTAATATAGCAAAGCTTTTAATTCAATAATTGAAAAAAAAAAAAAGAATATCTCAAGCAAAGTACCTGCAGCAAAAAAAGAAAATTAATGTTAAATATTAATATAAAATAATTTTTAATCAGATAGTAAAATATTGTAATATAAAATTTTGAATATATGCATATTTTTATTAAAATTTAAATGTCTTTATTTCATTGTCAAGGGTAAATACAAAATATATTTAATACCCTTTAAAACACAATGTGTTCTTATCAGTTAAAAACAATAAGTTTGAAATTTCACAACTACAGCTAACGCATATGTGATCTTATCAGTTAACGTTTAAAATTTTGTGTAATCACCAACCAACCAACCAACCTCCCAAAATTAAAGAGTAACACAAAAAACCTCATCTTCTATAAAGTGCTCCACTACAACACAACTTGGTAGCATTGTCAGAATGAGCAACTATTTTCATACAAAAACACAATACTGTCAGCATGGACAACCATTGTCATACAAAAACACAACACTGTCAGCATGGACAACCATTTTCATACAAAAACACAACACTGTCAGCATGGACAACCATTTTCATACAAAGACACAATCTGGCAGCACTGTCAGTATGAGCAACCATTTCCCTACAAAAACCCAACTTAGCACAGATACCAACCATTTTCATACAAAACCCCACAATCTGGCAACACTGTCAGCATTAGCAGCCGTTTTGTATGGGAAATACTACTCACATCCGGTGTGTAAAAATTTTTTATGCGTTAAAATAAAACAACTGATAAGAATATATTTAATGCTTCTTAAAAAATGTGTTTGAATTTCATAACCATAGCTTGACCTTAATGACATTGAATCAACATCTGATGTATATATCACGTCTAATGTATGAATTTATATATTTTAGTATTTAGGATTAAAAACAACAAATAACACGTTTTAACCCACTTCCGGTGTGTAAAATTTTTTTTTTGGTGTTGAAACAAAACAACTGATAAGAATATACGTATTTAATGTCCTTAAAGAAAGTATTTGAATTTCACAACCATAGCTAACACGTATGTGTTACGTTTACAATTTAGTATAAATAGTTAGTCTAAAAATAGTGGGATATCATTCTTGAATATTCAATTCAAGCATACTTACGTTATTAATAGAAAAAAATAAACGAATTTTTAAAAAATTGCTGCTTTTATTTGTACAATTTGCGGAAAAGTCTACAATTTAAATTCATCTCTAAAACATCATGTCAGATTACATCACGATGATCCTTCATCGTCGTCATTAAAGTGTGCAACATGTAATTTACAATTTACAAATTGCAAAGAGTTCCTAACACATTCTCATGATATAAAACATATTCAAAATATGGAGGAAGCTACTGTTTACTGCAATACCTGTGAAAAACATATTACGAAAACGAATTGGCACTATCATTTACGTACAACCACTCGTAAATCAAACAATGCTAAACAAATTAATAATGATAACGTTAAATGTATTAACTCTTCTTTTAAAAACCGGATAGCAACGTACATAATTCAAAATGATACAGTTGATACATCAGGTTGATACAGTTCTCGGATTGTTTTTCACAATAAAATTTGTGTAAATAGAAAACTGTTACCACATTCAACTAAGCCACCTACACAGTGGTGATAAACACAATATACACATGAGCACTGAAGATGAAAGTGTAGCGACTTTCGAAAACAGCTGTTCTGCTCTGCTGTGTAAGTTGAATAAAATTGATGTAGACTTCCTTTGTGCCTAGGAATATTTATCATCATGTCTTTCTGAGATTTTAACTAAGTTAGAACAATTTAGCCTATACAAATATTAATATAGCTAAAATGATTATTCTTAATATAGCTTCAATAATAGATCGCATTTTTCAAATTTACTCTTATCAGTATAAATGTTTGAAGGGGTCTCAATATATATGCTTACCACCTAACATTTAAAAAAACAAGCACAACTTATTTGAACAACCAATAGAAACCACAATTAGAAACTTTACTATAACAAAAAAGATAAATGAAAGATGCAACAATATATGGTTTAATAACGAACTCAGAATCTTAAAAAGACAGAAAATTTTTAAATACCAAGCTGCAAATTCAAGAAACGCATGGAATGAATATAAAATAATAAGAAATATCTATAAATCAAAGATTGAGAAAGATAGAAGTATATACATTCAAAATAACATAAATAATGTTAAAAACCAAAGAGATATGTGGACAAAAATTGAACAACTAGTCTTAAAAAACCTAAAACATTGATTAAAACTGTGAGATTTAAAAATATATAATACGAAGATAAATTACAAATAGCTGACAATTTCAATAAGTATTTCATAGACAGTATTAAAGACATAAGATGCTCTATAGATGACGTGCAATATATAAACAGAATACCTGCGATGAATTATAAATTTAAGTTTCGTACAATAAATCTAGAAGAACTTAAATATATTATTAAAAACATAAAGAAAAAACCTAACTATAAAAAAATATCAAGTAAGTTAATACTAGACAATTGGAATATAACTGGCGATATAGTATTAAGCATAGTAAATAAATCATTACTAACAGGCGTATTTCCCAACAACTGGAAAGAGTCAATGGTATTTCCAATTGCAAAAATTAATAATACAACAAGCTGTGACGAGTTCAGGCCAATTAACACCATGAAGACATTAGAAAATATTATGGAAATGGTAGATAAAAATCAATTGGAAGAATATATGGAACATCACAAGATTCTTTCAAAATACCAATCAGGTTTTAGAAAAAACTATTCATCTGAAACAGCAGTAAACTATGTTATAAATAGATAGATATTTAAACAGAAAGAAAACAAAATACTAGCAATATTCCTAGACTTCAGGAGATCATTTGAAACTATAGACAGACATATATTAATACAGAAATTATCAAAGTACGGTATCGAAGGAACAGAACTAAAATGGTTTCAATCTTATCTAACTGAACGCAGGCAACAAACAAATGTTAACAACAAAATATCTAATGCTGCAGTAAATGACTTTGGCGTACCACAAGGATCAATACTTGGAGCACTTCTCTTTATTATATATATAAATGACATGGAAAATATATTAGATAAATGCGAAATTGTGCAGTATGCAGATGATACATTAATTTTTTCCGAAGCAACAATAGAACTAACGTGTTACGAAAATCTAAAATGTGATGTGTTAAATATAAGTAACTGGCTTAAAATGAATAAATTAAAACTTAATGAAAACAAAACTAAATTTATGGAAATTAATATGAACACCAACTTTACAATTGAAATCAATACTGTTACAATAGAAAAAGTGAAAAGTATAAGATACTTGGGTTTCATTATTGATAAAGAATTAAATTTTAAAGAACACATTGAATATATATGTAAGAAAATTGGTAAAAAGATTGGGGTTTTTAAAAGAATAAGAAACAATGTAACAATATTAACCGCAATAAATATATATAATACGATAATTAAACCACATTTCGAATAGGGATCAACGATTATATTCACATGCTGTACAGACCGACATATAACAAGATTGCAGAAATTACAAAACAGGGCTATGCGTTCAATATTAAAATGTAATAGATACACGCCAATAAGATTTATGCTAGATTCTTTAAAATGGCTTAACATAAGGCAGAGGTTACAGCTAAACACAATTTTCTTCATCCAAAAAATGAAAACAAATAGGTCACCAGAATATTTAACTGAACAAATCAGATATGTAGGAGATACACAGCCATATTATCTAAGAAATTCCCGTGATTTTAGACTTCAGCGTGCAGATACTAATACAATGCAGAAATCACTTTTCTACAAGGGAATGAAATTAAGAATGAACTCAATGTTAATCTATTTAGAAAAAAATTTTTATTTTCATAAAAAATTGTTAAACAGAGTAAATTATTTAATATTGTGAACATAATATGAAATTGTAATATTCAAAGTATATTAACACTACTAATAAAATAATAATAATAATGATAATAATAATAATAATAATAATAATAATAACATTGAAAACATACATGATGATATTATCATTCTACAAAATAATATGATTTTAAATTTCACAAGTTTAAATTTCCCACTGTCCGTTAATAAAATAAAAGATTTTGAAAACAATAACCCTGAAATAAGTGTAAATATTTTTGGATTAGAAGGTGATAATATAGTTAAACCATATTACTTTACTCAAACCGAGAAGAAAACCCACTTCAATTTATTGTTGTTGGAAGAAGGAGAACGGTTTCATTATGTATGGATCAAAAATATGTCAAGGTATGTTACAGTATTTATATTGATATAAAGCGATAACATTTAAATAAATACATATTCCTTATTTCTTTCAGGTTAATAAAAAATCAACTGACAAAACATACTCGTCAAATATATGTTTGTAACACCTGCTTGATTCACTTTCACAGCAAGGAAAAGTTAGAAAACCACAAACATGAATGTAACAAGAAGGTGACTAAGATACCTAGTTTAGATGAATGTAAGTTAAGTTTTAAAAATTTTTAAAAGCAGATGGATGTGCCTTTTGTGGTGTATGCCGACTTTGAATGCGTTTTAGAGTCGGTTAATATACAAAATTCATAAAATATTAAATCCATACAAAAACATATTCCATTTGCTTATAGTTATTACATAAAATGCTCGTTTGACACTAGTTTAGATTTATTTAGAATTTATAGTGGTGATAATGCACCGAAACCTTTCTTTAAAAATTTAGTTAGTGATGTGTTAAACATATATAATAATTATTTAAGTGTTGTAAAAAGCCAATGAATTCCTTAACATCAGTTCAAGAGATAAAGCAAGACAAAGACAAAGTATGTCATATTTGCAAAAAATTTTTATCTTTTGATGATAGAGTAGCAGATCATTGTCATTTAACATGGGAATATAGAGGACCTGCTAAATGTAATCTAGAATATCAAATTGCTAATTTCATCCCTATATTTTTCCATAATCTTTCGGCTTATGATTGTCATTTGTTTGTAAGAGAACTTTCGTCTATTGAAGGTGATATAAATATATCTCCTCTAAATAAAGAACTATACGTATCCATATCAAAGAGAATTCCGGTAAATGATAAACATTCAATTGAATTACGTTTTCTAGACTCATTTCGATTTATTTCGTCTAGTTTAGAAAAGTTAGCAGGAAAAGTGTAAAATCAAATTTTCAAAATACTGTCGAGTTCAATTTAATCAAACGTAAAGGTGTCTTTCCTTACGATTATTTAGATTCTGTTAATTGTCTTCAAGAATCACAATAACCACCACGTTCAGTCTTCTTTAATAAGCTTACTAATGAGTCGTGTAGTGTATGGACTATCTACTTTTATATTTAAAAGTAGATGTTTTGTTACTGTGTGATATATTTGAAAGTTTTAGAAAAGTTTGTAAAAGTATTTATAATTTAGATACCTGTCAGTATTATACTACCCCAGGTCTTTCATGGGATGCTATGCTAAAATATACAGAAATAGAACTTGAATTGTTAACCGATATTAATATGTATAATTTCGTTTTGCGGGGTATTAGGGTATTGTACAATGTAGTAAACGACAATCAGATGCTAATAATAAATACGTTAGTGATTATGATTCTACTAAAGAATCAAATTATCTTCTTTATTTAGATGTTAATAATTTGTATGGCTATGCAATGTCGCAATACCTTCACTACAAAAATTTTAAATGGATAGAAAATGTTGAAAATGTTAATGTAAATAAAAAAATATATAGTCCTTTGGGATATATACTTGAAGTAGATTTAGAGTATCCAACAACATTACACGACTATCATAATGATTTTCCATTTTGTGCCGAAAACAAAAAAATTGAAACCATGAAACAATCAAAATTAATTACAGATTTAAATCACAAAACAAAATATATAATACACTATAGAAATCTTCAGTAATATCTCCAAAACGGTTTGATTTTAACTAAAATACATAGAATACTTCAAATTAATCAGTGTATGGTAAAACTATGGAAAATCTAGACAAAAGAAAAGATGTAAAATTAGTTTGTGAATGGGTGAGTAGGGGTAAGAGGTTAGGGGATAGAGCCCTCATATCTAAACCTAATTTCCATAGTTCCCTTAAAATTCATGAAGATATGATTGCCATAGAAATGAGTAGAATTAAAACATTCTACAACAAACCACTTTATATTGGATTTTCAGTATTAGAATTATCGAAGTTAAAAATGTACAGCTTTCATTACGATTATATGAAAGGATATTCATTTGAATTATATGGATACTGACTGCTTTATATACGATGTTAAAACAAATGATCTATACGATGATATTCGAAATGTTTTAAGTTTGCATTTCGATACATCTTCATATGCCCAAGACAATGTGTTTAAGTTTCCCTTAGTAAACAAAAAGGTTTAGGTATGATGAAAGACGAATGTAATGGTAAAATTATTAAGGAATTCATTGGTCTACCATCTAAAATGTATTCAATAAAAATAGATAAAGTAGATAGTGAAATAAAAAAAATTAGGGTGTTAAGAACAGTGTAACAGCGAGATTAAGTATTACTGATTTTAGAAAATCAGTAATACTATATTATGATTCTATGTATGTATTTAGATCTGAGGTTCATCAAATATATACACAATATATAAGCAAACTAACATTAAGTTATTTAGATGATAAGAGATTTATATGTACAAATAATATTGACACTTACTCATGGGGACATAACAGAATAAATTCTTTGCGATCATCTAATTTAAATTTATATAAAGAATTTATGGATGAAGATGATGATGATATTTTCCTTAATATCGAAATGACACAATATGCCTATTAATAAATTTGGTAACAGCTCAAGCGATACTATTTAGACCGAAAAAGGAAAAAGAAAAATTCGTCAAGTTGTTGGAATTCTTTTGGATGAAAATAACAATATCGATGTGCAAAATAAAAGGATTACTAATATTTCGTTTCCTTCACAAGAAAAAGACGCTATTAATAAACATTACTTAGGAACGAAAATCAGTCAATTACAACAAAATTTAATAACTCTTTAACTTTTATTTTCGTGCTCATTCGACAATTCCCAAAAATATGTAATAATAAAAAAATTTAATAACTTTATCAAAACAGCAGCTCAAGAAACTTGATGAAAAAATTGATTTTATTAATAAGACACTTCAATATATGATATCTACTAGAGCAATGTCATTAAAAATGTATTTCGATGAACAAATGGCAGAATTGCGAGAAAAAATATTTTTGTAACTCGAGGAATTACGAGAAAAAACATATGGATTAGATAATCTTGCTTTTAATTCAATAATTGAAAAAAATAATATCTCAAGCAAAGTACCTCCAGCAAAAAAGAAAATTAAAGTTAATTATTAATATAAAATAATTTTTAATCAGATAATAAAATATTATAAAATAAAATTTTGAATATATATTTTTATTAAAATTTAAATGTCTTTATATCATTGTCAAGGGTATATACATATTTCAATTACACTCGTTTATTTCATTGTCAAGGGTAAATACACTCATGGAAGCATTATAAAAAAATTTATAAAAATATATTTAATACCCTTTAAAACACAATGTGTTCTTATCAGTTAAAAAACAATACGTTTGAATTTCACAACTACAGCTAACGCATATCTTTTCTTATCAGTTAACGTAAATTTGTGTTTGGATGTCTATATAAGATCGTCACGCTACGTTTCGGTTTTCTTCTGCCCGTTGGTTCGGTGGGATTAGTGCCGGTCTGGCCCTTGCCTTGGGCAGCAGGAGTCGTGCGTGCCAGACTCTTTCATAGCACTGGCGGCCCAAATAAGGATATTGTTGTTCCACCACCTCGAATGAACCAAACGCTAGTCGACGCTTGGGAGTAGGTGGCCAGAAGCTCTCACTGTCCCAGTCTAGAGAAGAGGAGGAGCTGGGTGGAGGCGGCGAGACAGGTGTTGGTCGGTGAATGTCCTCCGCCCGAAAAAATGACCGAATGAAATCGGTGATGAATGGATCTTCTAGGTACTCGGGGCTTATTTGGAGGTCTTCTAACGTGAGGCATTATTCATCACAGGTAGGCGGCGGAGGAGTTTCAGTGAGGTCTATTTCGATAACTTTCTCTGGGACTATTAGTGGTGGCTTTGGTGGAGCTGCCTCCTCTATGCCGTCAATGGATACCGGCTCGGGTTTGCGTGGGGGCGACGTGGAAGGTTATAGTCAAGGTCATGTGCAAATTGCGGGCCTGCGTGGCTGTGGCTGTGCCCCGTGTTGGGTCCTGTTGCAACCCTGGCACGCGCGGACTCGATGGGGGTCGCTGCCGCTTGTTTTTATTTTGGCTGCAACCAGGCGTGGCATTTAGAATTTCGTCCTCCCGAAGAAAGATTGTCCTTCTTCCCTTTGCCTTCTCCTGCTCCATTCGGCGGCGGAATTTTTTTTCGGGACCTCTCGAACTTGTGCTGTTGGCCGTTCATCTTCTTTTCGGGCTGCGTTGTTGGTTTAGTGTTTCAAGGGAGGATAAGCAAAAATAGCGAATTAGTGTTGTGGTACAATTTCAGCTCGCTCAAGTGTGTCGTGCGTCTTTCCCTATTGTCTACTGTCCGAAGTTCTACTATGACGAGGGAAGCAAATCCCGTAACTACGTAGGGTCCCCCAAACTTTGGGGCTAATTTGACTGCGCAATTGTCGACAGCCTTAGACAGCGAATGATGCTTTACTAAGACGTGTTCTCCTATGGCCGGTTTTTAAGTTGCGTCGAACCATCTTGTATGTTTCTTGTAGTTCGTTCGCTCATTCTTCCGCACGTACGCCACGACTGCCTGAACCGATAGTCACTTCGTCATACAATGCTTGTGGCAGTCGTGGGTTCCTCCCCTGGGTTAAGAAAGCTGGGGAATTCCCTGTCGATTCCGACTCACTGGTGCTTATGGCCAACATTATTTCGGGTAGTAATTCGTCCCACTTGTTGTGCCGTTGGGCCGAGAATTGTGCGATCATCGTTTTAATTGAGCAATTGACCCTTTCCGTCGGGGTTTCTTGTGGTGTATACGTGTATTAACTTTAGGCTGTTCCACTGAGCCCAACAAGATTTGGCGAGTGGGCTTTCAGCCGAAATCTCATTCCGGGATGGTCGTCTGTCCTCTTCTTTGGCCGCTATAATTTTCCTTAGCATGCTGTCGTCCCTCTGTGCCGCTGACCAGTCTTTATCAGGGCCGATGTGAATTAGCCAAACATCAACAACGTCTTCCTTTTGCTCAGTTGTATCACAATGTTTACGCTCTGAACAGCAGGGTCTTCTTGAAAGAGCATCCGCATTGTTATGCTTTGTGCCTCTTCTATGCTCAATGCTCTTTCTTGGTGGCAAAACAGATCTAGCTCTCTTCCTTGATGCTTTGCAGCTGCGCTGAAAATGACCGATCTTTCCGCAGTTAAAGCACTTAGGCTTTTCTTTGATAGCATTTTCTGCCAGCAGCTGTCGCATTGCCTCCTTAATGCCAGCAACTAGGTTGTTATCCTCCTCAGACAAAACCTCCACATTCCGCACTTTACATATCTGTGGCTTGAAAACCATCCTGGCAGTCTCTTGAGCCTGGATATGTGAGCTGCACTAAACGCTCGATTTCCATTGCAAAATCTTGTAGAGATTCGTTAGGCTTCTGAACTCTACATCGCAATTCCATTCTGTATAAATCGCGCTTGTGCTCACCACCATACTTGCGCTGCAATGCTGCCATTATTTCATTATAGTTGTTTCTGCAGCTTACTGGCACAGTCTCAAGTACCTCTGCGGCTGTACCCTTTAAGGACAAGATCAACTCTATGGCCTTTTCTTCAGCATCCCATCCATTTCTGCTAGCAACCGTCTCGAACTGGAATTTGAAGATGCCTAATGGTACGCTGCCGATGAAGCATGGCGCTTTTATCCGAGCAGAAACCTCCGCCAGTGCTCGTACTGGCCCGCCGCTACACTCCAGGTTATGCATTTTGTCCTCTAGAGCATGCAATTTCTCTTCGAACTCCTTCGCATGCTCCTCCAGCTCTGAGAATTTATTCTCAATGGAATCCACCCTCCTGTTAATGGCTTTAGAAACCTCTACCAGGGTCTCGTTCATGGCTTTATTTGACTCCTGCATTTCGGCTACAAGTTTTTCCTGCATCTGCTGATTTTCGGATACAAGCTTTTCCTGCATCTGCTGAGTTTCGGCTACAAGCTTTTCCTGCATCTGCTGAGAGTTTTGTTTTATTTCACTTATTTCGGCTACAAGCCACATATAGCCACATTGTCGTTTTATTTAAATCTATTTCTAATCTTTGTAACAATATTTTAATAATATTCTTGCTTTATCGTTCAGCTATAGGCCAGGTTTTTAAAAATGAATAAGCACTAAATATTTTTTGATTATTTAATCTTTATTTAATGTTATTTTTTCCCAATATTTCGAATAGCTTCGCTATTCATCTTCAGGGGAACACTGTTGGGTACAAAACAATAAATGATAAACATTAAAATTAATTTTTGATAATTTCTAATAAATTTACAATTACATACATGTAAATTAAAAATTAAATAAAATTAGATTGAATTAACATCTTTTCAATATGTCGATCGTCTCTAGTCCTTAGCTGCAAAAACTGATTTGTTTATGTTGTTTCTTGTGTTTGTTTATCACACTTCTGTAAATTTGAGCGCATTTCTCTGTGTCTTGTTTATAGTTAAGTCTTTTCTCTGCAGGAACGTCAATTATGTGTAACATCTCTAAAGTAAATCTCCTGGAACCCAACAGTGTTCCCCTGAAGATGAATAGCGAAGCTATTCGAAATATTGGGAACAATAACATTAAATAAAGATTAAATAATCAAAAAATATTTAGTGCTTATTGATTTTTAAAAACCTGACCTATAGCCGAACGATAAAACAAGAATATTATTATAGTATAACAGGTCAACGATTAAACTAAATATATATACATATGAACACGGAAGGCACACCGAATATCATCAACATGACTTTATATCGTAAAATAAAAATAAAGTATAACAAAAACACCATCAACACTGTTAGAAAGTACACCAAAAACAACAAAACGTTAGCAAAACTAAAATCATCGACATCGTTCTTGTTAAAATGCAAACATTCAGGTATTATACCAAATTTTATAAACAACATCACTAAAAATGTTTACACAATATACATGGTAAATAATAAAATACATCCAAACGTACATATAACATTAGTTAAAATTATCTACAATTTTCATATAAAATTATTAAATTTATTAATACAACAAAAACACCAATTGCTTAATATACATAAGAAACAGAAAAACATCTTAACTGCGAAAGTTGATTCCCTATTGGACGAAGAGGACAGGACATTATTCTTTGAAAGTGAAAATATTTTATATGACAAGCTAAATAGGACACAAAAAGCTATACACATAAATAAATTTTATATTTTGAAAAATAAAGCTTTTTCAAAACTAAATATAACAAAGCAGAACGAATGGTTTATCAACAACACAGAAAAACAAGTACCAACAAATATACAGTGGCTACTCTCTTTAGGTCCCAAGTTTGCACTTCCAAGTACAAAGAGTACATTCCCGCTCTTTAAATGTGTAGCTGAGGGAGAGGATTGCATACAAACAATAAGCGACAGAAAAAAACAAGAGAATGGTAGAATTAAATTAACATCGCTTATAGACGATCATTTGAACAGAATAAAAACAAACCAAAGAGATAAATATATATTGAATACAGTGGGTCAGATGCGTCAATTTTTAAAGGAAAATGAAGATTTGTTAGTATTAAATTCTGACAAAGGAAACAAAACTGTAGTAATGACAAAAAATGATTATAAAGAAAAAATGACTCGAATTTTAAATGACATGTGTACTTATAGACGTCTAAAAGGAGATCCAACATCAACATTATAGACAAAAAATAATACTTTAGTAGACAAATTATATAATTTAAATATCATAACATCTACGGAGAAAAATAAATTAAAAACAAGTACGTCTATAGCACCCAGAATATATGGGTTACCGAAAGTACACAAAATAGGAATGCCTTTAAGACCAATTTGTTCGTCACAAAATGCACCATCATATGAACTTTGCAAATATTTAGTTCATATTTTAAAAAATTTAACCAGAAACTCAACTTACAATGTAACAGACGCAGTGGAATTTAAATCAAAAGTAAATAATAAGAGATTAGACAATAATGAAATTATGGTATCATATGATGACGTAGTATCGCTATTTCCGAGCATACCTATAAATTTAGCACTACAAATAATAGAAAATAAGGGGGACATATTACAACAACACACAAATATACCAAAATACCTTTTCATGGAGTTACTAAAGTTTTGCATCAAAGACCGCCGTTATTTTAAATATGAGGAACGAATTTACGGACAATGTAAGGGAATGCCGATGGGATCACCTGTATCACCAGTTGTTTCCGATATTGTTATGGAGGAGTTACTGGATCAATCCCTTACAAAATTAAAAATAAAACCCAGATTATTAACAAAATACGTAGATGACATATTTGCTATCATAAATAAGGATACGGCAGATGAAGTTCTAAATGTTTTAAATGCGTTTAACCCACAAATACAATTTACAGTGGAAACGGAAAGAGATAGTAAATTACCATATTTAGATGCAATTGTTAGTAGACACCAAAATATGATGACAGTCAACTGGTATCAAAAACCCACTGCATCCGGTCGTCTGGTTAATTTCCATTCCAAACATCCCAGAAGAATTATAATAAACACAGCAAGTAATTTCATCAGACGAGTACTCACCATTAGTGACGATAGGTATCATGAAGAAAATTTACGAAAAATAAAAGAAATCTTAGACATGAACGATTTTCCAAAAACAATTATAAACAATTTAACATATAAAAAGAATGACACAACAATAAGAAGAGAGACTAATACAAAGTATTATAAAGGACTAACATATATAAAAGGTTTTTCTGAAAGGTTAAAAAACTCAGATCTATATGACATTGAGAAATATGAACTTGCATTTAAGACGAATAATACTATGCAGAGCCTATATAGTAACACAAAGACTAAATTAAAGAAGGAGGACAAATGCAACGTTATATATAGTATTAACTGCAACGGTGACGGCTCAGGCACATGCAATAAGAAATACGTAGGAACAACTAAAAATAAACTGAAGACCAGACTAACATCTCATAAATCAGGCATAAGAATGAAAAACAAACCCATGGAGCAAAAAACTGCACTTGCGGCCCACTGTGCAAAGGAAAATCATGTGCCAAATTTTGATAATGTAAACATATTACAACAAGAAAACCATTATTCCAGGAGATTTACTTTAGAGATGTTACAGATAATTGACGTTCCTGCAGAGAAAAGACTTAACTATAAACAAGACACAGAGAAATGCGCTCAAATTTACAGAAGTGTGGTAACAAACACAAGAAACAACATAAACAAATCAGTTTTCGCAGCTAAGGACTAGAGACGATCGACATATTGAAAATATGTTAATTCAATCTAATTTTATTTAATTTTTAATTTACATGTATGTAATTGTAAATTTATTAGAAATAATCAAAAATTAATTTTAATGTTTATAATTTATTGTTTTGTACCCAACAAAAATATTTAGTGTTTATTGATTTTTAAAAACCTGGCCTATAGCCGAACGATAAAAGAAGAATATTATTATAATACAACAGGTCAACGATTAAACTAAATATATATACATTACATATTTTAGTAATAGTTTAATTTATTATATAATTTAATAAAAATTTAACTTATAAAATTTTAATAAACTAAGGTAATCAATAATTCAAGTCGAAAAATTTTTATTATTGTAATCGATTACTAGTCAGATAAAAACGATCAGAAATATGACTAAAAAACGACTCATAAATGATTCGCAAACGATTAGAAATAGGACTGAAAAATGAGTCGAAAAAGACTCTTAGAGGATAAAAAAATACGACTAATAAATGATTCAGAAAAGTCTCGAAAATAATTAGAAATACGAGCAAAATATGACTCGAAAAAGACTCGCGAATGATTGAAAATATGAGTCATAAGAGAGTCGTAACTAATTAGAAAAGCGCGTCACAAAAGACTCCTCAAGAAGACTCGCGGGTAGGGCACCATTTTCTCCCGAAAAAACAATCACATACGATCAGAAAATGAGCTCATATATGCTTATTTTAATGCGCAGAGGAGTCATAAATGACTCGAATATGATCAATTTTTTCATAAAATGCTTGCAGGGCACAAACAACATGCACATACAGTGTATATTACACACATATGCATGTAAAAACTGAAAAAAATTAATGTTAGTGAAAACAGTTTTTTTAAAAATTTGTTCGAAGTAGTAACTATAAATCAAAAATTGAATAATGCCGAATTGTTGCCCTTTTCATACCCTTTAAGATGGTAACTATAAATCAAAAATCGAATGATGGCAAATTGTAGCCCTTTTCATGCCCTTTAAGACGGTATATTTAGATTTTTGGCTCAAAGTCAGGTATGGGAGTTATGGGTCGAAAACTGAAAAAAATTAAGGTTTTTTGAAAAATTAGTTTGAAGAAGTAGCTATAAAACAATAAATGAATGATGCCAAATTGTAGCCCTTTTTATGGCCTTTAAGATGGTATAATTAAATTTTTGGCTTAAAGTCAGGTATGGGAGTTATAGGTCGAAAACTGGAAAAAATTAATGTTAGTGAAAACAGTTTTTTTTTTCATTTGTTCGAAGCAGTAACTATAAATCAAAAATCCAATGATGCCAAATTGTAGCTCTTTTTATGCTTTTTAAGATGGTATAATTCAATTTTTGGCTCAAAGTCAGGTATGGGAGTTATAGGTCAAAAACTGAAAATATTAATGTTTTTTGAAAAATTTGTTCGAAGGAGTAACTATAAAACAAAATTTGAATGATGCCAAATTGTAGCCCTTTTCATGCCCTTTAAGATGGCTCACTATAATTTTTGGCTCAAAGTCAGGTATGGGAGTTATAGGTCAAAAAGTGTTTTTTGAAATAATTTTCTTAAAAATTTTGTATGAAAAATCAACTGTTGTCGAAAAACTAATGATAGGCGATTATGTAATTTTAGCTCATCTTTCAGATTGTTTAACATTTGTGTTTTGTATTTTGCCTGGTTTAAGTGTTATTGGTCAAAAACTAAGCAAAAAGTTTGTTGAAAATGCAAAAAGTTTGTTGAAGTGCTAAAATACTACAAAAATGCGCCTTTAGTAATCAACCGATTAATGTTGTTGCCGTATCCTTTTGATATATTGTGCATGCAATATTTGGCATCACTTTTATGTTTTACCTGCATAAGATAACATATTTATTACGTTGTAATTATGTAAAAATGTTGAATATTACCAATAAATATATAAATATTTGAAAGAAATACTAATTATATGAATATTTTTAAAAGATAGGTAATTAGTTTAGAAAAAATTACAAAAAAAAATTTTGATCACTTCAAAGCTAATATAAAAGTAGTTAAATGTTGCCAGTGTACATATATTTGAGCCTGGCAGCTCGTTTTGTTAAACTCAAGAGAGCGCAACGCTCTTTTAAAAATAACTCACTCAATTTACATTCTCGGAAAAAACTATGTTGAAAAGTTTGTTATCTTCTCGCGGGTAAATAATAACACTCTTGCAGTTATGTTTTTGTCATAAAATGCTCTAGAGATATGAGTCGAAGGGATGAAAATCCTTAGGCGAGACGGCGATAGTATATGTTTGCCGCCGTTACCTATATAAGATTCATGACTAAAAAACGGTTACAAAATTGCTCACACCTATATGCCTGTACATTAAATCGTATTTTTATAACATAAAAAATATTAAAGGAGCACTAAATCACAAAAACTAAATATATACAAGTGAAAAATTTTTCTCGTTTTATATACGTAGCTTGCAGCCACTGAACGTTTTTCCGTATGGCGCCGCAAAAAAAATTATTCAGCTCATAACAAGGCAGCAGCTGTTAGAGTTTATACTTATATACACATTTATTTAGCAGACCAAGTTATGACTGGTTATTCACACTTCTCGTATTTTACGTGCTATTATTTAATGACTTATGACTCTATATCTGCAGTGTGAATCCCCCATATATTTCTATAATATAGAATCTATGTATGTGAAAGCAGCTTATAAATACAAACTTTTTAGTATCATATCATACGAAAGTGTTTAGGTATCATACTGGTAATGGTAATATGTAAAGAAAAAATTAACTTTGTTAGAACAAATCTTAACTGTTTTTACCAGATACAGATATAATTTCTCCATCGTTGCCAAGTACAAATGCGATACGTAAGGGCAGATATTTTAAAAATTATTTTTATAATGGTCGTGCCCAAAGAATGTACAATTGATACAGTCGCATTTTTTAGTTGGTTTGTGTATATATATTGCAAAAAGTCCTGTACATATATGCCCCGATTATCCTTATGTTTTTAGTGTTGTATTTTTTAAATTGCGATTATGGTTTACTCCTGTTGTCGGTAGTATTGGAAATTGAGTTGTATATGTTAATTTGCTACTATTATCGTTTACAATTGGGGGATTCACACTGTAGTCACAGAGTCATAAGATAATAGCACAAAAAAATATGACAAGTATGAAGACCCAGTCATAACTTGGTCTGCTAAATAAATTTGTGTATATAAACTCTAACAGCTGCTCCCTTGTTATGAGCTGAATAAATGTTTTTAGCGGCGGCATATGGAAAAACGTTCAGTGGCTGCCAGCTACGTAATTCAAACGAGAAAAATTTTTCACTTGTATATATCTAGTTTTTGCAATTTAGTGCTCTTTTAGTATTTTTTATGTTATAAAATTTTTCATATAGGTATGAATAATTTTTTATCCGCTTTTTCGTCGTGAATCATATATATGTAACGGCGGGAAACATATACTATCGCCGTCTCACCTAAAGATTTTCAGAGTTCGACTCAGATCTCTAGAGCATTTTATGACAACATAAGAACATACCTGCAAGAGTCCTATTATTTTATGACTTTTTTATATGCATCACAACAACTTTTTTAAGCCAGTCTAAAATTCTATGACTCTATGATAATATGACTAAATAGCACGAAGTGTGAATCCCCCAAATACATGTTTTTTTGTGTTGTTGCATGTTGGTCACAGAAAAAACAGAAATCTCAAAAGTGACAGTTCATTTTAGCCCGTATCAGCTTTTGCTTAATAGGGCTATTACACTGACGTACATGTTGGCCGACATGCTCGACGGCGAAGCTTACGTTTTGCTATTACACTATCGAACGCTGATGGCATACTTCATTATACAAAAGTTTTTGAAGCGAAAGCATGGCAATGAAGCGGAAAGTTGTAGCAGCTATGGTTATCAATGAAATACTATTACAAGAGGAGGAAAACGAAAATAAAGTTTAATATATTGTACCCAATAATATATAACTGCATATTGTGATATATATATATATATATATATATATATATATATATATATATATATATGATGTTTTTTTTACACAATTGCGGCAGATTTTTATATAATTCAATTAATTCTTCCCAAAAACTAACGTTACTGAAAGACATATTTTTTGCAACTTTCCGATCAAAGCACAGCAACGTCACCGGTAAAGGAAACAAGTGAACTATATTTTTATATACGTTATTACACCAGTATGTTCGTACGCCACGAAGATCAGAAAATCAAAAATTTTTGAAAACCGACCAACAAGTCTCACGACATGCTATTACACCAGGAGATTTGGTACGTTGTCGAGCATGTTGGCCAACATGTACGTCAGTGTAATAGCCATATAACGATAGTGCAAACGAGTACAAAATATATGTATATACACAATGCTGAATAAGAATGTTATAGCCCTATTACACTGACGTACATGTCGGCCTACATGCTCGACGGCGCTATTACACTATCGAACGCTGATGACGTACTTCATTATAAAAACATTTTTGAAGCGAAAGCATGGCAATGAAGCGGAAAGTTGTAGCAGCTATGGTTATCAATTAAATACAATTACAAGAGGACGAAAACGAAGATAAAATTTAATTTATTGTACCCAATAATATTTAATTGCATATTGTAATATATATTTGATGTTTTTTTTACACAATTCCGGCAGGTCTTTATATAATTCAATTAATTCTTCCCAAAAACTAACGTTACTGAAAGACATATTTTTTGCAACTTTCCGATCAACGCACAGCAACGGCAACAAGAGAACTGAATTCTTACATGAAGTACGACCGACACGTTATTACACCAGTATGTTGGTACGCCAGAAAATCAAAATTTTGTTTAAAATCGACCAACATGTCTCACAACATGTTATTACACCAGGAGATTTGGTACGTTGTCGAGCATGTTGGCCAACATGTACGTCAGTGTAATAGCCCTCTTAAAAGAAATTGCTATACATGGTCATCTCTAAACACATGTTTTACAATTTAAGCAAATAATGGTGTTCGAAAATAAAACACAATTTTCGTTTAGGAGAAAAATTGTGAAATAAATAATAAAAATAAGTGTTAACTGATTTTAAGACAATATTAAACTTTCTATAAACAATGAAAGGATATACCAAAACTCCTAAATTGTGGCTGGCGGTCAACACTGTAAAGAAATCAAAATACAAATGAGCCAAGACTCATTAAGAATTGAAATTCTATCATATTATATATATTTTTTTTAATTTTAATTAATGGGTGTGCTCAAAAGAGTAATTGTTGATGGCTTAGAAATGCTTAAATGTATAGAAAATATAAATCGTCGCAATGATCATCACGTAATCAATCTGTAGTTCGTTTCTGTAATTTTCGCGTCGTAAAATGTCTCACATGAAGTGTGAAATAAAAAATCCAATCGTTTCTCGATTTGTGAGAAAAAATTGTTTCTGTAATTTAAAGTGAAAAGAAGCAACACTAATTACGTTTTCATTGGAATATTCCAATAAAGCAAATGTCAAAAAGCAAAAAAGTAAACAAATAAAAAAATATAAACAAATATTTTTGTGGGGAAAAAAATAATAAAATAAATACAGTAGTCTCCCGATTTACGAATAGGATACGTTCTGTGAAAGTAGACGTATATCGAATATTCGTATAGCGGGTTAATATTAGTATGCCATTCTACTGAAAATAGAATACGAATAAATAAATACGTTCCAGGTATAAAAAATATTAGCATAAATTTGTATTACAAATGCATAGATGTGTTCCTAAAATATCATTATGTGATACCCTCTTTTTAAAAACACTTATAACAAGGTGATATGAAAGGAAATTTATTCGTTTAATATATAAAATGCGTAATAAATTCATTAAAAAAACAAATTTTACATTAAGAAAGAACATTTAATGTTTAAATTAAAATAATAACTTAACATTACATATTAAAAAATTATAATTTATGTATATTATACAATATCTATTGTGATGTATTATAGCAAATCTCTGACCAGCTGTCAACTTGTATTAATTTCACCACGACTTGCACAAGTTCGTAATAGCGAATTTTGCATTCGTATAACGAATTTTATAAATTAATAATAATATTCATATCTTCGAAATTTCGTAAAGCGAACCTTCGTAAAACGGGGGAATACTGTATATCATAAAAGTGAATTGTTAATAAAAGGGTGAGATAATCTATTGCCAAAAAATGCAATTTATGGTGTGATAGTAGTGGTTGCTGAGCAATATGATAGGCGAAGCATTATGCGCGGTTTTCGCCAAAATTTAAAGGATATAACTAATCCTTTTACCATTATAGAGCAGTATTTTAAGGACCTTTATCGTTTGAGCAAAGACGCAGCTTTTGCTCTGCTAGCAGAGATTAGCCCGAACATGCCCAAGAGGAGAATGACAACATAAATCCCACAAATAGATTTTGTAATTTAAATTAATATTTTTATTTTATGTATTAGGTTTTGCAACCTATTATTTTTTTTATTATTATTAATATTATTAACTTTTATTACTAACTTCTATTTTTAATTTTTATTATTAACTATTTGTTATTAAATAAAATTAACATAAAACCATTACATTGCATTGCATATATGCACAAATGTGTAAGTACATACACACATATATGAATTTAAAAGAGAAGTAGTAGGATTCTGTATGTGCGAGACCAATTAAAATTCTCAAATTTCAGCAATTAAATTTAAAATTTTAATTGCCAAATTTATGTTAATTGGTTTTTTTTTTTAGTAATTTGATACTTTAATGTTTGTGTGTGTGTGTATTTTCCCCCGGTTAAATAGGGGTGTTCACATTGTTTTTTATAATGTTGGGGTAGGCGTGGGAATTTGTGTCTGTCCATATGTAACCTTGAGAATACATGTCCGTCCGTATGTGAGCGTGGGAATTTGTGTCTGTCCATATGTGACCTTGAGAATAAATGTCCGTCCGTATGTGAGCGTGGGAATTTGTGTCTGTCCATATGTGACCTTAGGAATATATGTCTGTCGGTATGTGAGCGTGGGAATTTGTGTCTGTCCATATGTGAGCGTAGGAATTCTGTCTGTCTATGTGTGCTATAGCCTAATAGAAAATAAGAAATTTTTAGGAACATTAGAACATTTTTTTAGGAATTACACTATTTCAAAAGTGTTGTAGTTATATATGGATGGCCTTAATGTTTGTGGTTCGTTTCTTCTTGCTGGAGTGAGATTTCTTCTTTTATTTTTTGTTTGTTTTTAATTTTGGTGTGTGTTTACTTAAGACATTTTGTCCAGAAATTCAGTTATTTCTTTTTTGTTTGCAATGCTTGAGTCTAGGGAAATAATTTGATTATTTTGATCTTGAAGACGTTGTGAAAAAAAAATTTACTATTCCATAAATATTGAAATCGATATTTTGTTTATTTTATACATGACGATCATGGATGGATTTTATTTGGGGATCTGGATGGTGGTGCAATTTCTGTATTTTGTAGAATATGAATATTTATGCTATGTTTAACTGTGTGCGTTTTTTGTATTCTGAGGGGCGGTTGGAATGTCTGCCTGTCAGACAGGCTGTGTGTGTGACGATCGGTGAGTCTGTATGACAGTCCGCTTTCTTGCTTTCCTGCTGTACAAAAATAAGTACATATTTTTTGAAATAAAAAGACCGTTGTTTAAACATACATACATATTTATGTGCATGGTTTTTTATCTTTATAATATTTATACATAAATTTACATATATTTTTTAATATAAAGCTGCCTCCACTGCGTCAGCTGCCTCTACCAACAATTGATCGTTGGTATCTTCGTACAATGCAAGAAACATTGGGACATCAATATTTGGGAGCATTTGGACTTCCAATATCTCTATGTGTGGTTTGCTGGTTACCTCACTTCTATTGGATTCACTGCCAGCTTCGGCAGGCTGAGTATTGATGCTCAAAAATAGGTCATCGTCACCTGTCAGCATCTCTTTATATTCTTCATCTATTTTTTGGAGTGCGTTAAATGAAGTTGGTTGTGATGACATCTCTAGGAGAAGCTCCTCATCTCCTTCAAGATATCCATCAAATTCTTCCTGCATTGCTCTCTTGCGATACTCCTTTAGGTGATGCCGCTGGAGTCTCCGATATAATGGTGTATACCAGAAGGACTTCATTGTACAAATAAAAGCTCAACCTCAAAATTTGATAATTTTGCTTTGAAAACTTGTGAAGCTACAAAAATTTTGTAGTTTATCAGATACCACAATGTTTTGTCCACGTAGCCGTTTCTTTCGCTACAAAATTTTGTGACGTATCTGCATGCATAAGCATGCCTCCGTATCCTGTGTATATCACAATGTTTGTTTACATAAATATTGTCCACTTAGCAGTTTCATACCCGTAAACATCTTGTATCGTAGAGGCATGCATAAGCATGTCCCTATACTCTATATATATATCACTTATCAAAATGTTTGTTTACATAACTATGGTCTACGCAGCAGTTTCATTCCCGTAAACATTTTGTATCGTAGAGGCATGCATAAGCATGTCCCTGTACTCTGTATATATTACATTCCGTTCAAAACTTTGTAACGTATCTGCATGCACAAGCACGTCTCTGTACTCTGTAGATATCACTTATCAAAATTTTTGTTTACATAAATATTGTCTACGTAGCAGTTTCATTCCCTTAAACATTTGTATTGTAGAGGCATACATAAGTTCCATCTCATATACCCGCTGTACTTCTAAAACTACTATATTAAAATTTTGCAACCAACGATTTTTGTAGCTACAACTAACTAACTACAAAACTACTGAAAACTACTTCGTTGAAATGTAGCGTACTAGACCATACTAAACATTTTCGCGAATTAATATAAATCAACTTTGTTAGGACTAAAGTCAGTACATTTTTGTATCTAAAACCAATAAGTCGTGAATGCTTCAAAACTCCTTGTCTTTTAAATAATATAAATTTTTTAATGTTACATACTTAAAACAGTATATAAGTGCATTTCAATAAATATATATAAAAAAATATAAAAAAAATATGAGTTCTTCAGTTTTTCGTTATAATATCTTTAATAAGCAATACAGATACCAAAAGTGCTATTTAGAACATTGCAAAAGTCATGTTCAACACCAAGGTGTGCAGCAGTCCGTACAACCCCAAAATGTGCAGCAGTCCGTTGAACCCCAAGATGTATATCATTCCATACAACCCTATAACCCAATGGTCTACAACAATTTGCTATATCAGTATCCCGTGCAGTATCAGTATCCAGTGCAGTATCAGTATCCAGTGCAGGTTCCAGCGTATCCTTTGTATCCGTATCCAGTGTCAACCAACCAATTCACAGCACCTATGGAAATTCCATATCCCATTGAATATAGCGTACCTATACAGTTGCAGCAAAATAATATGCCTATTTATTACCCAAGCTATTTGCCCGTAGATAATCCTCCTCAAGACATGGATATAAGCCAAGTTATTCCACATGATCAGGCAAATACACAAAATGATGAAGTAGAAATGGATATCTCAAATTCTGCGGATGATCTACTCTCTCAAGCTCCAAATGAATGCAAATATTATATAAACACAATATTATATAGTGCTTTTAAAAATAATATTACAACATTTGGAGTTCCAATAAGTAAAGACTGTCTGTTATTTGAAGATGCTATAAAAGAAAACAGACCTATCATCAAGGAAAGACTTCAAAATAGTATACCTGTGCATAATATTATTAAGTTTA
Source organism: Linnaemya vulpina (assembly GCA_963675445.1). Lineage (NCBI taxonomy): Eukaryota > Metazoa > Arthropoda > Insecta > Diptera > Tachinidae > Linnaemya > Linnaemya vulpina. The sequence goes on from OY776281.1 coordinate 39,105,704, forward strand.
ATATTACTCTCATTGGAGAGTATATTAAAATTGTTGGTGATGATATGGAATTGCGTACTATGTCACAGCGAAAATGGATCTTTTGTGCTTTGCAGATGATGTTGAGGAAATGATAACAAAACAACTGCAAGAAATCCACAACAAAATGTCCGAGTTTCAAGAGCGGGATTCTGGCTGGACTCTAATTAGAATTGTTCGTCTCGAAGTTGCAGTAAATAAGTCAGCTTTGGTGAGAGGATCAAGTTGGATTAGTATGCCAGAGAAACTAAAAAGTAAAATGGCATGTATAAATGTTGAAAACAATGACATTTATTGTTTTAAATGGGCCATTATATCTGCACTGGATACATCTGATATTAAACCCAGACAACGGTGCAGCTCATACAATATTGCAGACATTAGCGCTGATATTATTCATTTGCAAAACGGGATTGAAATTGATTTTACAAATTTAAAGTTCCCGTTAGCATTAAAAAGTATTAAGACATTTGAAGAACGCAATCCTGATATTAGCGTTAATGTATTCGGATATAGCAAAGAAAGCAATGAAATTGTTGGACCGTACCACAACACCAAGAAAGAAAAATATAGACATGTAAATTTATTAGTTTTAGAAAATGCTGAAGGATACCATCACTATATATTTTTATTAAACAAATATCAAAGTAAGTCAAGAAATATACATATACACCAATGCACATATAAATATATTGATTGCAAATTTATATATATTTTCCTTCCACAGACTTTTAAAACACCAGACCACGAAACACTACAAAAAACTCATGTTTTGCAACAGCTGTTTGCAATATAGCCACAATGGTAGGACTATGGAGCAACACAAATTGGAATGTGGACAAATTGTGTCTGAGCTTCCATCAGAGGACAAGTCAACATTGTAATGGTTTATTACTTGAGACAATAATAAAAACTTAGCAATACTGCTGTGTGTGTTTGGAATTAAAGTCTGATTTTATTTACAAAATATATGGCTTATATATTACTTATGAAACTTTAAGTTAGCCTCTCTAACTTATTTTAGCTTATCATATAATTATAACTGTCTCCTTCAATATCATGCCTTTCTCCATTTCTTTTAATATTCAATTTGTTCTAATTACATTGGCCAATAGCAATGCTAGTTGTGCAAACATAATTGTCACTCAAATTGTAATGATTCGCGACGTCACTCAATTTGTATGCAATCGTTAGTTCGGTCAACTGCGCTGCCACTGGTGTATGCTCATATCTTATGCATGTATGTATACACTGCTTAGGTTCTGGTCAGGGTGTGCAGTGTATGCTAGTGTTATGATACACTACACCCTCACCCTTAAGAGAGAAATTACGGAGTGATTTTTCTATAGGATGCATGACATTGTTTCGACATTCTCTGTATATATACAATTTTAATAATGATAATTTTAATTTAATATATAATAGGTATGTGATCTTGTCTCTTAAATAATTGTTAAAATCTATTGTTTAAAATATTGATAATGCATTAAAATAGTTACTTATGTATGTATGTATATAGTATTATCTAGTAAAAAAAAAAATTTTTTTTTTGTGAAGTAGTTATAATTGGTTAAATATTATTATCATTATATTTAAGTATCTAGGAAATTTAAATTACATTTTTAATTAATTGATTGAGAAAAATTTTCTTATATGTCTAATGTTTATTTAATTATTACAATTTTATAGTATTTTTATATTTAAGTGTTTAAGAAATTTTGATTAAATTATTTGATTAATTAATTGATAAACATTCTCTTATATATTTAAGGTTTTCTATTTAATAATTACAATTGGTTAACTTTTTATTTTTAGAGATTTTAACTTGATAATGTATGGTATGGCTTCAAATTCTTATCATGTATTTCTTTCTCTACACCATTGTAGTCTATTATGGTGTTTACATTATTTCTTTTTATTATTTTAAATGGTCCTTTATAGGGACTTTGATTTTTTTTTCTTATTTTCTATTTTTACTAAAACTAAATCTCCTACTTCTAGCTTAAATTTGTTAGTGTGGTCATTGTTTAAGATTCTTTTTTGTTTTGCTCTTATCAATAATTCTTTTGCTTTATTTAAAGCAAATTGTAACCTGACTCGTAACTCTTGTACGTAGTCGTCATAATTGTAAAATTTTTTTTTGTTTTCTAGTATGTCAGAGGGTAGATATGGTAATTTTCCATATACTAATTCAAAAGGCGTGTAGCCTGTGTCTACATGTGGTGCCGTATTGTAGGCAAAAGTGAAATATGGAATCCACTTGTCCCATTCATAATCGTTTGCAGTTGTTAATAAAAATTCATTAAGTACTCTGTGGTTTCTTTCAACTGATCCTAATGTCTCATGATGATATGGTGTTGAAAATATTTGTTTAATTTATAATAATGAACATATGTTTCGCATAACTTCATTTGTGAATTCTGTACCTTTGTCAGATTTGAGTAAATTGTCCATGTTTTAAAATAAATTGTTCAACCAATGTTCTTGCCGTCGTAAATGCATCTTTTGTCGGCATTGGATGTGCAACAACAAATTTTGTTAGTTCGCACTGCATGGTAAGAATGTATCGGTATTCGTTTGAAATACGAAGAGGACCAACGGTGTCAATTGAAATCACTTCCAAACTATTGTTTGGAGTGTCTGTTAGTGTAAGTGGTTCTTTAATGTGTTTAGTTTGTTTGTTTTTGTTACAACTGTCAGAATATGTAACAAAGTTTTTTACCATTTTATTCATATTTTTCCAAATATATCTCTGTTTTAGTTTAATTATTGTTTTTCTTATTCCTAAGTGGCCTGCGTGTGTGGTATTGTGAAATTCGTCAATTAGTTTGTATTTTAATATGTCATCTGATATTCTTTTTGGGGCGTTGTATATTAGTATATTTAGTTGAGGACTTTCATTATTTATTTTTATTCTGGCATATATTTCTTTAAATTTTTCTTTTGTATACATTTTAAATATTTTATCATTTCTTGATAGCGCTAATTCTTTTATATTTTCTTTCTTCATTTTAGATATCAGTTTCCTCAGAATCGAATCTAGTTTCGCTGAGTTATCGCTGAATCTTGCTAGCTTATTATTTTCTTCATTAGTGGCATGTAACTTCTTCATCAAATCTTGATTCGATGAATTATCATTACATCCTATATTTAATTCATTTATAATTTTGGTACGTGATTTCTTCATTGAATCTAGTTTCGATGAATTATCGTCACGTCCAATGTGCACAATTTTATCTTCTATATATATATATATCATTTTCTTTTATATCTTTTATCTTATTAAATTGCAATCTTCTTATATTCTTGATGTCATTTATTGATGTACATTCCCATATGCGAAGTTGATCAGACTTCTGAGAATCATCGTTTCTTACACGTGTTTCGTTATTTTCTATATTATTTGCCTCTTTATTATTATTTAATTTCTTATTTGCCTCTTTATTATTATTCAATTTCTTATTTGCCTCTTTTTCTTTATTTTTCATAGCCCTTGTAGTTACTAATACTTTTTTCACTTGTTCATCATCTTCTATCTTCTATTTTAGTATATCAGAATTGATTTCTATCCTAGATAGTGCGTCAGCGTTTGTATTCATCTTTCCTTTTTTATAAACAATATCAAAGTCGTAGTCACACAAGTCAAGTCTAATTCTTGTCATTTTTGAAGAAGGATTTCTATGGGAAAATAGTGATACTAATGGTCTATGGTCAGTTACTACTGTAAATTTTCTACCGTATAAATATGGTTTGAAATAGTTGATGCTCCAGTGAATTGCCAAAAGTTCTTTTTCGATTACGGGTTTGTTCATGTCATGTTTCTGCAAAGCTTTACTTGCATATGAAATTGGTCGGTCTTTACCTATTTCGCCTTGTGATAATACTGCTTTTAGTGCATAGTTTGAAGCATCTGTTGTTAATATAAAGGTTTTTTTCAAAATCAGGGTATTGCAATACTGGGGACTTATAAGTTTTTCTTTTAGGTCATCAAAAGCTTTTTGGCAATTGTCCGTCCATTTGAATTTTGTGTTTTTCTTTAATAGTTGGTTTAAGTCTTTAGCTGTGTCTGCAAAATTTGGTATGAATCGTCTATAGTAATTGCAAAATGCAACGAATCGTCTTACTTCATCTGCATTCTTTGGTGTGGGATAATTATTAATTACGTCGTATTTTGATGGGTCTGTTTTTACTCCGTCTTTAGTTATAAGATGTCCAAGATAAGTGACTTCTGGTCTTAAAAATTTACATTTTTTTGGATTTAATTTCAAATTGTATTGTTGTAATCTATCTAATACTTTTATTAGGTTTCTATTGTGGTGGTTTAAACTACATCCGTATATGATAATATCGTCTACATAAAGAAATGCTTCAGATTCTAATCCTGAAAGTGCTACTGTCAACATTCTTTGAAAGCTGTTTGAAGATATTTTCAGTCCAAATGGTAATCTTTTAAATTGATAGTGGCCTTGTTGTGTAGAAAAAGCTGTTAATGGTCTAGAATTTTTGTCTAAATTAATTTGATGAAATGAGCTAGTCATATCAAGTGTAGAAAACCATTTTGCTCTACCTAATTTGTCCAAGATATCTTCCAATCTGGTTAAAGGAAATTTATCATTTACTATCTTGTCATTGAGTTTTCTAAAATCTACTACTAGTCTCCATTTCTTTTTATCTTCTACACCCTTTTTTGGTACTAAAAGGAGTGGTGCATTATATGGGCTAACTGATGGTTCTATTATGTCATTAACAAGCATTTCTTTTACTTGTTCATTTATTACGTCTGTATGTGAATGTGGTAGTCTGTAATTTTTTATATAAACTGGGTTATTGTCTAAGGTCGTGATTTTTTGGTTGTAGAAATTGTTTACGGTTAATTTTTCTTCTTCTAAATGGAAAACGTTTTGATATTTTTTAAATATGTTTATTAGTTCTGTTTTTGCATTGCCATTATTATTTTGTAATTGCAGTTCATTGACTATTTTTTTGAATCGTTCACCGTTATGTTGAAAATTGTTGCAATTGTAATTTAATATGTCATAGTTTGAAAGTGGGTCAGTCTGTATTTTGAAATTTTCTAAAGTTATTGTGTCGTTCGTTGTGTTTAATATTTTTATGTGTGTTATGCCGTTTTTTGGTGCTATTGAATTGCTTAAAAATATTCCTTCTTGTATTTCATTATTGTATATGACGGAATCTTCTGTTAAGTTTAATTTAATGGGTTGAATGACTTCAGTTCTTGGCGGTAAGGTTATTTGCAATGTGTGAATTGATTTTGTTTGCATTGGAATTATGATTGTGTTATTGTATATAAATAAGGAAATTGTGAATGTTTCATAATCTATCTTGCATAAATATTTTTTAAAGAAATCTCTTCCTAAAATACCATCTGTTTCTATTGGAAAATTTTGTTCTACTAATTGAAATGGATGTTCGCATATTTCATCTGATGCTGTTAACTTAAGTTCAATTGTTCCTATTGATTCTATTTCTTCTGTTGTGATACCTGTTAGTTTGCACTTTTCTTCTGGTCTAAATTGTTCACCTATGAATTCATCACGCATTCGACAGAGTGATATGTCGGCGCCAGTATCAATAAGAAAAGTTAAATTTTTGTTTTTATATGTGACATTGATATAATTGGAATTGTTGTTGGATACTTTGTGAATCTTTAATTTTTGCCCTCCTAGATGACCATGTATCCCTGGCCCATCCCGTTTCCCGCATTTTGTATTGTGTGTATGTACCTATTGTTTCTATTTGTATAGTTTTGATTTCTTCTGTTGTCATTTCTGTTATTGTTATTTTTATTAATGTTATTATTGTTAAATCTATTAAAATTGTTATTCATATTGTTGTTGTTTCTTGAGCTGTTAGCTGTATTGTTTCTATTGGAGTTGTTGTTACTATTGTTTCTATTATTAGTATTATATGATCTGTTGTAATTGGGGTTGTTATTTTGTCGCATGTATGTGTTGTCTTCATAGTGATTTTGTCGTTGATACCGTGGTTGATACGTCCTAACATGCAATATTGAACTGTTGCTCGCTCTATTTTCATTCTCCAGTTCTAATGCTAGTTCATATGCTTCTTGTATATTCTCTGGTCTAGCTGCATATATTGTTGACTTAAAGTTTTCCTTTAGCCCTTTCTTAAATGTTTCTAAAGATAATTTACTATTCAATTTAATTATTACGTTTTTCTCTGCTGTTGAAGCGTCATTGCCTAGTTCCTGAATTCCTAATTTGTTAAGTTTATCTATCAGGTTTGTTATTCTATCATTGTACATCTGTATTGACATTTTCCCTTGAAATAAAGTGTTCAATTTGTTTTGCAACTCCGGAATTGTTTCTTTATTTTTATATCTATTTTCGAAAATTTTAATTTTCGAAATGCGATAAATTATCACATTTGTCATAAATATCTAGGCAATGATAGAGTGAGATATCACTGCCGCATAAGTGGTAAATTTAGAGGAGCTGCTCATAATATATGCAATTTAAAATTTCAAATTCCAAAATTTATACCAATCTATTTCCACAATTATTCATCTTATGACTCACATCTTTTTGTTAAAGAGTTGGGTAAAAAATCTGACAATATAAAAGTCCTTCCGCTCAATAAAGAGTTATACATATCACTATCTAGATTTTCAAAAATGATCGACAACTACAACCTTGAACTTAGATTTTTGGACACAATTCGTTTTATGCCTGAAAGCTTAGAATCTTTAGCTAATAATCTTTCAGAGCAAGACTTTCACATCAATAAAACACAATTTAAAATAAAAAAAGAGTTTGATCTTGTGAGAAGGAAAGGCGTTTTTCTTTATGATTTCCTAAATTCTTTTGAAAAATTGAAGTTAGGTCAGCTTCCAGCAAGGGAAGATTTCTTCAATCACCTCAATAATAAGGAGTGTTCGACTGAAGACTATGAGCATGCGAAAGAAGTTTGGAACGCTTTCAGCTGCAAAACCTTGCAAGATTATATGGAAGTTTATTTAAAAACGGACGTACTCTTACTTGGAGATATATTTGAAAATTTTAGAAAGGTTTGTAAGATGTCAATATTACACTGCACCAGGACTATCGTGGGATGCTATGCTAAAGTATACAAATATAGAACTGGAGCTTTTGACGGATATAGATATGTACAATTTCTTCAAGAAAGGAATACGTGGTGGAATTGTACAATGCAGTAACCGATATTTAAAGGCTAACAACAAATATTTACCTGATTTCGATAGAGAGAAGCCCTCAGAATTTATTGTGTATATAGACGCAAATAACCTCTACGGATGGGCTATGTCTGAGTATCTACCTTATGGCGGATTCAGATGACTATCAGCTGAAGAGCTAAATCTGGATCCTAAAACCATAGATGATAGTTCAAGTGATGGATATGTCTATGAAGTTACTTTACACTATCCTTCTCATTTGCATGACCCTCACAATGACCTTCCTTTCTGTCCGGAAAACAAAAAAATTCAGCAAACAAAGCACACTAAATCAATTGCAGATTTTTCCACAAAACAAACATAAGTCATACACTATAGAGTTCTCAAACAATGTTTGAAGTTTGGTCTAGTTCTAAAAAAAAGTGCATCGGATTCTCACTTATAAACAATCAACCTGGTTGTAAAGTTATATAGACTTAAACACCAAACATAGAGCAACTGCAAAAACCGCATTTGAGAAAAATTTCTTCAAATTATTAAATAATGCAGTATATGGTAAAACTATGGAGAATGTGGAAAAAAGAAAAGATGTAAGAATAGTTACGAACTGGAATAGGACAAACTGTAATCATTTAGGAGCTCAAGATTGGATATCTAAACCTAATTTTCATAGTTTTTCAATATTTTCTGAAAATATGGTAGCGATTGAAATGAATAGAGTGAAAACCTATTACAATAAACATATATATTTAGGATTTTGTGTATTAGAGCTTTCCAAATGGAAAATGTATGATTTCCATTATGGGTACATGCAACCCAAATTCAAGTCGAACTTATCACTGAATTATATGGATACTGACTCTTTCATTTACACAGTAAAAACAGAAGACTTTTACGCTAACATAAAAACTGACGTCGTCTATAAGTTTGATACGTCTGATTACCCAAAAACGATATATATGGCTTCCCTCTAGTAAACAAAAAGGTGTTGGGTATGATGAAGGATGAGAATTATGGACAAATAATGAAGGAGTTTGTAGGATTGAGATCAAAGATGTATTCCTTTAGTGTGCAGTATGAAAATGATATTAAAAAATCGAAAGGGGTAAAGAAATGCATTCTTGATAAGTACGACACAACTTCTTATAGAGACTGTTTACTTAATAAGTCTACTGTATATGATGACATGTTAATATTTAAATCAAAAGTTCATCAAATTTATACAAATGAAATAAATAAAGTAGTGTTAAATTATGCAGACGATAAAAGAAAAATAAGAAGTGATAAGATGAGTACATATGCATGGTATCATTTTCGAATCGAGGAAACTAATCCCGATTATGAACTTGACATGCTACTGTGGGAAATTTCAAGACTAGAAGAGGAAGAAGCAATGCAATAATTGTATCCCTATTTTTAAGTAATAATTTTTATATATATTTAAGTAGTGAAATATATTAATAAGTAAAAAAAATTGTTGTATTGTCAAGAGAAATAAACAAAAATTGTACAAATATATATACAATGAAAAACATTCAGAATTTGTTTTATTTTGTTTTGTGATTTATTATTTAGTTTCATCGAAATATTACATAATATGAATTAATTAAATGATTTATCGTCATTTTTCTTAAGTAAAATACGGAGCACCGACAGGTATCTGGCCCTTCTTCACAATCTGGATGGCTCCATGGACAAGACTTAAAGTGACCATCGTCCTTGTCCTCATCTTCCATTATACCAAAATCATCATTTTCATTCAACATATCGAGGAAAATTTTCACCATTGCCATGTGTTCGTATAGTTGACATCCCTAAAAATCAACTAAGAATTGTGCGAGCTTGTTTCTCATGTCACTCATGATTTTTATGGAATATTTTATACTATAACCAAAATTTACTTCCGATCTTTTTGAATGTCAGTTCTCTACTAATAATTGTTTTCAACGAACAAGTTGTAAGAGAAATTTTATATAATTTATAAAAGTAAATCTGCGTTCCACTCCAAAAACAAATTCAAATTTTAGAGTAAATGACTCAAAAATGTATATAAGTATCTCTCTATCTTCTTCTAACACCAGATTTTATTATTCATCTTTTCGTCTTTTGCTCCCTCTCTCTCCCACACACACACACAAATCTAATATCATTGCTTAATAATTTTCAGTTAGACTTCTTAAAGTCTAGAAAGCTTATATCGAGATAAATTCGAAATTTAAGTTCAAACTTATATGTTGTGAAACATTTATAGCGCAATGCGTTTAATAAGCAAATTCAGTTCCTGTAATACAAAATCCTTAATCCATATAAAGGATTTAGATGAATCATCCAAATACACCATCGTACGTGCAAAGCAAGTAACAACAAAGTATGGGGAAACAGTTCAACTTGAACTGTAAAATCATATAATGTTTCTCCCCAACCGATATAATATTTTAACAGATGTCGAATTAGATGATCTTTCAAGTGAGCTTTATTTAATATCTTTGATTATCTCATAAAGAAATTTCAAACATAAGTGTGTGTGTTTCTTGTGTTCTGAGAGGCGATTGGAATGTCTGCCTGTCAGACAGGCTGTATGTGTGTGTGTGACGATTGGTGAGTCTGTATGACAGTCCGCTTTCTTGCTTTCCGGGATTTTGCGCAAGTGGGTCACAATGAAATGTGATAAGATGTACATATTCATGCTTACATAAATATCTACAAATTTGTTTCATTTACGCATATACATACAAACAAATAATAAGCGTTTATTCTATGTGCCCATATATTCCCTTGACCATTTGAATGAATGAACTGTTGTGTTTGTTTGTGTGTTCTCTGAAAAACAATATGTATGTAGGTTTTTATTTGAAATAAAAAGACATTTATTTTACTTTTTATAAGCATTTATTTAAAAGTTTGTTAGCATTTTCATTTTTAAGTAAAATTGCATTCCTTAAGGTGCAAACACCATAGTCGTGATAGCTACAATAGAGATATATTGAATGCTTAGTTTCCATTTGTTTAAAATTAATGCAGCCAATGTCTTCAATGTTATAAACTGTTTGATGAATAATTTTTTCCAGCCATTTTTTCTTCTCTTCCCCCTTAACATATATTTGTGAATTTCTTATATTGGATTTTAAAAACTTGCAAACGCTTTGAAATGAGACTGATCCATCATTCCAGTTAATATGATGATAGTTTTTTGTTAACCAAACTGATTCTCTCTGTTTTTTTGGCTGATAAACATGCGAAATCAAAAGGAGGTTTTCTGATGAAATTAAGGTATTCGTTGTTGCTGAAAGCTACAGCTAGTTCTTTTGCGATGAAGTCATTTGAATTATTTTTGAAAACTTGCAAGTCTACAAAAACAATATCACCATCCATCCATGTTATTTAATTTATAAGACCTTCCGGACTTGACCTTTTATTGGTATGTATTCTATCACGCGGTCATGAATAAGAACGCAGTAAGCTGATGTTTTTACTGGAATATTTGTTGCTGTTTCAAATTCAATTTTTATATCGATTGGTCCGGTATTGAGCGTTTCGTTTTGGTGACTGACATCAACTACAATAATTGGAGCGTTATTTTTAAACTCTTGACCTGTTAGAAGAGGTTGGGGTTTTTTCATGTAGTAGCTTTGTTGGAATCTTAGATACATATCATATAGAATCGCATAGCGCTAATTTTTTAATTTTATATTAAGATCGTCATATGGGTAAGAGGTTGAGTTTAAATGTACTTTTAAGTTAATAAGATAACAATGAACAAACTTGTTTTCTTGTTGAAAGGCAATCAACACAAAACGAGGGCGTTCTTTATTAGCGGCCAGTTTCACATTCCATATGTGATTGGTCCCCGTATTAAGGTGTGGATTCATATGACAATCCCAACTACGGAATGCCATTGGTATAGCAGCACCGTTATTAAGTATTTTTATCATATTCAATTTACTATGATCAGATAATTGAACATGTGGAATTCTCCATGATATTAGTGAAATTGTAAGTTTTGCTTTCTCAGTGGAAAGCAAAGCAAGAGTATCAACTCATGTTTACCATTTAATAAAACTTTATTATAGTCTTCAGCGAATCCTAAAAGAAGTTTGAGTGGTACATAGAAATTGAAATTTCCATTTTGAAGATTTATTTCATCAAGTTTATTCCATCCAGCATTTTGCAACACAACGCTTTCCGTAGGTGATAAAGAAACCAAATTTTTTATGGTACTGGTGGCTCCCAAAAATCTTGTATGATCAATTTCAATACCATTTAGTTCAAAGCGAATTTCATCAAAGATATATGCAACAAAATTGTTATTCAACTGAAAGTTGGGTGTAGATTTCGATGTTTTTTCATCTACAACAAGTCCTTCCACATATATATAGCTTTCACTGGGTAACACATATAGATCTTGGTTTTGTATTGAAATTCTTATTTCATCGTTGTTGTAAAAGACTCATTATATTTTCATCAGATATTGGTTTATCTAAAACGTCTATTATTGAACTCATTTTGTTTTCAGTTTAAGGTTCAGTGACTTGAGAAAACTCTTGTTTGCTGCTGTAAGCGTTTTTTGACGAACAGATCTTTTCAATTGTTGCTTAGGTTTTAATGTTTGAGGATTAGATGTTGCTGTAGTATTCTTCGATATACTCGTGTTGTATATTATCATTATTTAGTTGTCCTTAAATGTATTCGTATTGTAATTTCCTCCCCTCTGAAATTAATTAAGTCGCCGTTTTGATCAACCACGCGAAGAGCTAGTGAACTTATCTCTCTGGAGTTTACTGGCAAATAAATAAGATTTTGGGGAATCTCAACTATTTATATCCAGCCGATACATTAATCGGAAATTCATGTAGTGTATGAGCTTTAGAATTATTCATATAAGTATTAACCACAATACTGCTTTCAATCCTCAAGAGATTCACCTTAAAGATATTCACTGGAAGATCAGAGTAATGTTCTTTGTTTGGCGTTAATATTCTGCTATTGAATCCTAAAAGTCTACCTATTGTATTTTCTTTATTAAAATATATTGGTTCTTTAGAGCTGCTGACTTTGACTTGCACTGTATTGTTATTAGCTTCAATTAAAATTTTGTTTTCTGGTCTATATCGTTTGTATTGTTCTTGTATATAGTCAACTATATCATTTAATTCATAAGATCCGATCGGTATTTCAATTAAAAGTTCACCGATATGAAATATACTGTTGTAGACATCCACATTTGGGATACTGTTGTATGAATGAAAATCAGTTAGAGCACATTCATAGGTTCCGTTTGAATCAATAGGAGGAAAATAATTAGCAGATAGCTCTGATGAATTGGAGCTCAGAGTCAATGTTATTGACATTGTGACTGTTTGATTGTAAATAAATGAGGTTAAACATACAGTATGATTTATAAGAATCACTTTCCTATTTATTGTTTATTTACTTATTTTAAACTAAATCAAATATTGATGCCATTGTTGTTGTTGTTGTTTATTTATTGTGTTGTTCCATTTACAATATCTCATCTTTGCTTATCATCTTTGCATTACCAAAGCCCAGCCACTTAACAAACACTTTCTGTCCTTTAGTTTTGAGAACCTTTTCAACTAGGTATGTATTTGGATATCTGGTTTTTGAAAGCTCTTCTTCATAGAATCCACCTTTAATAGGACTTCCGCGATAGTCTTCTAATGTATATGTTGTAGGATATGTGTTTTGTACTCTTTTAATTGTAAAGATTTCTGTTGTCCAATTCGGAGTATAACCTTTTTCAAAAATGTTTTATATTTTCTTATGCGTACATGATCTCCTGCATTAAATTTTGACATTTTATACACCTTTAAATGACTGTATACTGTTTTTAAAAGCTGTTTTTCATTTGTCGAATTTACTTTAATCGGTAACATTTTAATGGTGCGATGAATTTTTCTATTGTATGCATCATGTAAATCTCTATACATATCAATCCAATTATATGAACCATTTAAGCTAAATTCTTTCCACATCATTCCTTTTAATGTTCTATTGAATCGTTCTACTATTAAGGCTTTCATAGTGCTATATGTTGAGTAGTGATTAATATTGTATTTATTCATCAACTGATTGAAATGTTTATTGAAAAATGCTTTACCATCGTCTGTTTGCAAGTTTTTCGGTATTCGTCCCAATTTGAAAATATTCTCCATTGCCTGGGTTGTTTCAAATGCATTCTTTCTTCTCAAACTAAATCAGCTTGCCAAAGATCATCTATTCCTTTCATCACAACTCTACGACGTACAAAACGTTTTCGAGCCTGCTTATGCAATTCATTTACAATATTTCTTTTTGAAGACATCTTATTTTTCCAGTCGCTGTTTTAAGTGTGTTGTGATCTACTTGGTGTACTTTCAGCTAATGATACGAAAATGTAATTTTCTATTCTATAAATTTTTTCTCGTAACTCTTCAATTTCCATATCAAAAAGTGATTTATTATCATCCATTTTCTTATTGATATCCTGCAAGTGAGCATTAAGATTTTCTAACTGGAAAGCTTCGGTTTGCAGAAACAATTTACTGATAACATCGTTTTCCTCTAGAGCGTTTGCAACATTTTTGATTCTCTTGTATTGGACATCAATGTTTTTGTTCGTATCCATAAAGAAGCCCAACAACTTAGGTGCATTTTTGGTTGAAATTACTTCACTTCTATCGTTTATATAATGCCCAAATTTATCAACGGACATGTTTTATAAAAAAATCTATTTATGTATATAGTTTATACAATTATATTAGCTCCACGTAGTTCTTCAATAATTGAGACAATTTCGTTATTGTGATTAGTATGGCCTGCAGAGGCTTCAATAGCTTCAATCAAAATTTTGTTTTCTGGTCTATATCGTTTGTATTGTTCTTCTATATAGTCAACTATATCATTTAATTCATAAGATCCGATCGGTATTTCAATTAAAAGTTCACCGATATGAAATATATTGTTGTAGACATCCACATTTGGGATTCTGTTGTATGAATGAAAATCAGTTAGAGCACATTCATAGGTTCCGTTTAAATCAATAGGAGGAAAATAATTAGCAGATAGCTCTGATGAATTGGAGCTCAGAATCAATGTTATTGACATTGTGACTGTTTGATTGTAAATAAATGAGGTTAAACACTCAGTATGATTTATAAGAATCACTTTTGTATTTATTGTTTATTTACTTATTTTAAAGTAAATTAAATATTGATGCCATTGTTGTTGTTGTTGTTTATTTATTTTATTCTTCCATTTATAATATCTCATATTTGCTTATCCAAGAATTGTGCTCATTACCAAAGCCCAGCCACTTAACAAACACCTTCTGTCCTTTAGTTTTGAGAACATTTTCAACTAGGTATGTGTTTGGATATCTGGTTTTTGAAAGTTCTTCTTCATAGAATCCACCTTTAATAGGATTTCTGCGATAGTCTTCTAATGTATATGTTGTAGGATATATGTTTTGTACTCTTTTAATTGTAAAGACTTCTGTTATCCAATTCGGAGTATAACATTTTTCAAAAATGTTTTTACATTTGCTTATGTGTACATGATCTCCTGCATTATATTTTGACATTTTATACACCTTTAAATGACTGTATACTGTTTTTAAAAGCTGTTTTTCATTTGTTGAATTTACTTTAATCGGTGACATTTTAATGATGCGATGAATTTTTCTATTGTATGCATCAAGTAAATCTCTATACATATCAATCCAATTATATGAACCATTTAAGCTAAATTCCTTCCACATCATTCCTTTTAATGTTCTATTGAATCGTTCTACTATTGAGGCTTTCATAGTGCTATATGTTGAGTAGTGATTAATATTGTATATATTCATCAACTGACTGAAATGTTTATTGAAAAATTCTTTACCATCGTCTGTTTGCAAGTTTTTCGGTATTCGTCCCAATTTGAAAATATTCTCCATTGCCTGAGTTGTTTCGAATGCATTCTTTCTGCTCAAAGGTACTGCCCAAGCAAATTTTGAGAATGTATCAATTACAGTTAGCAAAAATCGATAATTTCTATTGTCTAAGGAATAATTTCCCATTTCAACTAAATCAGCTTGCCAAAGATCATCTATTCCTTTCATCACAACTCTACGACGTACAAAACGTTTTCGAGCCTGCTTATGCAATTCATTTACAACATTTCTCTTTGAAGACATCTTATTTTTCCAGTCGCTGTTTTAAGTGTGTTGTTATCTACTTGATGCACTTGCACCTATTGATACGAACATGTAATTTTCTATTCTATAAATTTTTTCTCGTAGCTCTTCAATTTCCATATCAAAAAGTGATTTATTACCATCCATTTTCTTATTGATATCCTGCAAATGAGCATTAAGATTTTCTAACTGGAAAGCTACTTCTTGTTGCTGTTTTTTGAGTTCAGTTTGCAGAAACAATTTACTGATAACATCGTTTTCCTCCAGCATTTGCAACATTTTTGATTCTCTTGTATTGGACATCAATGTTTTTGTTCGTATCCATAAAGAAGCCCAACAACTTAGGCGCATTTTTGGTTGAAATTACTTCACTTCTATCGTTAATATAATGCCCAAATTTATCAACGGACATGTTTTATATAAAAATCTATGTATATATATAGTTTATGCAATTATATTAGCTTCACGTAGTTCTTCAATAACTGAGACAATTTCGTTGTTGTGATTAGTATGTCCTGCAGACTGTGATGCAAGCAGTAGTCTAAGTCGATCTACCAACTCGTTTGGATCATCCCAGTATATATATTTTGGATTATGAGGGTTAAACTGCATCAAACCCCTTCCTAAATAATTAGTTTTTGTTACATCTGATGAGCTTTTATGATTTTCTCCTTTGAAAAGTTTTCCTATAATATGTTTGTACTTATGGGCTTTGCTTCCTTTGATTTGACCATCAGACTTATAGTCTCTCCTGTGAGCATTGGTAGCAAGTAATATTTTTTTTTATAGATTTCAAGCTCGAATTTGTCATAGTCCTTTGGTGTTTTATGAAACATTAAAGAAAACAGTCCTGGCGTGAGAGCCCATATTTGTCCACCAACCTGTATCTTATCTTGATTTAACTCGATGGTGCTATTACCAAATCTCCATTGATTATTATTGTCTTTATGTGGACCATAGTTAGTATCTAGTTCGTTTCTCGATTTTAATAGTGATAAGTCAGGATAACTTTCTTCATTATTCGAATTTTGTGAGTAAAAGTCATCTTCATCATAATTACTGCTACTTTTACTATTCGATTGTTTAAACATTGATTCTTCAATTAGTTTCTTGGGCGTACTCGTTTCCAATTTTATTGTTGAATTCTGAGGATGAAAACTTTCATTGTCATCCATTCCAGTTTCCTTATCACTCGGTTCTTTTTTAACCGGTCTACCAACGTATTCAGAGCTATTGATAAATTCTTTAGGTTCTGTGATAGGCTTAAATGTATCTCTTAATTGTTTATGTGTATTTATTTCACCAGCTTTTATACTTCGGAGCTTTTTCTTCAAGATATTTCTTGTAGTCACCAAGTCTTTAAGAATTTGTTCATTCATTTTAGTTATCAGGTCAGTTCAATAGGAAGCAGATCAGTTTATTAGATCAGGTTAACAGATCAGGTATCAGATCAGCTTATCAGGTATCAGATCAGCTTATCAGGTATCAGATCAGCTTATCAGGTACCAGATCAGCTTATCAGGTATAAGATCAGCTTATCAGGTCAGTTTAACAGGTATCAGATCAGTTTATCTGATCAGTTACAATAATTACATGTATAAAGTTTGAAGTCAGGTTAAATACTGAAGGGTGCATCAGATGAACAGCAAATTATATTATGATGAAGTAATCAAATGACTTTCTATAACGACCGTTGTTTAGTTCATTATCTTTACTTATCATCAAAAATCCGTATTTTTCCTTCCAACATTCTCTACAAATTTGTTGAAACATTTCAAAGTTCATATCGCTGGCAACGTGATCATCATATACATGTTTCATATTTGTCGAATCTTGTTTAAACATAATAATTACATTAGCATTATCTCTTATCAAATGTTTTGGAATCCGCGTGTAAGTTTGACACAAGTAAAATTAATCTACGTTTTTACGACGACCCATACAAAAATATGCACGTATATTGTTTTGCTTTTCACATGCAACATCATCAAAAATCATAATTGAATTGCTTTTAGCTTCACTAGGAGGAACAACGTACTCGTTATCTGCGAATGTGTAGTATCCCATTCCTTTAATTGGTGAAATTAATTTCTTTAGGTATTCATATTTAGGTTGATATAAAGACTTTATATTTGTAAATATTTTCAAACTTGAGACCATTAGGACTTTCCAGCAAACTAATCATTATGTTAGTTTTTCCACAATTTGAAGGACCAACTATTAATGCTCGAATAGAATTTGGTAACAAGGAACTATGTCTTATTTTTTTACTGTCATTTTAACAAATATCAGCATTACGAACTAATATATTTTTATGTTGTTTTACGAAGCGCATTTTAATAACTACTTGTGAAATTTACAAACAATATCTTTTATTGTAGATTAAAGTAATATGGTTGTACTTTATAACAAAAGATTTAGTCTCAAGCACACTATCGTTGGAGAAGGTTTACTAAATAAAGCAATAAATTCTCTGCCTTTTGAATTACATCTTCCTGGATATCAGTTCTGTGCACCTGGCACAAGATTACAAAAGCGTTTAGATAGAGGAGATGAAGGAATTAACTTATTGGATGCTGCTTGCAAAAATCACGATATTGCTTATTCGAAAAATAAAGACTTAAACAGCAGACATCAAGCTGACAAAATTCTTGAAAATAAATCTTGGGAAAGAGTTCTTTCAAAAGATAGTGATCTTGCAGAAAAAACATTTGCATATATAGTCACCAACGCAATGAAAGCAAAAACTAAACTTGGTATGGGTGTTGAAGCAAAGAAAAGGAATACAGTGAAAAGACCATCACCATGAATTCGTATAAATGACAAAAAACTATTTCACAAAACAATTAAATCAGCAAAATCAAAGATATTGAAGAAGGAAAAGCCACAAGATATTAATTCAGTCATTAAGATTACTCGTAAAGCTATCAGTAAATCTCTTAAGGGGAAAAAAGCTCGTGTTGTAATACCACGCATTATAAATGTCCCAAAAATTGGTGGTTTTTTGCCCATAATACCGATTCTAACTGCTCTAGGTGCACTTGGTAGTCTAGCAACTGGAGGTGCCGCTATAGCTAGAGCTGCAAATGCAACAAAGAATGCAAAAAAACAACTTGAGCAAGCCACTAGACACCACAAAGCAATGGAGTCAATTGCGGTGGGAGATGGACCATACCTTAAACCATATAAAAACGGTTTTGGACTTGTTTGTAAAGATCAATCAAAAAACTTTTAGACATGCTACCCAACAGACCATTATCAGAATTTGATCTGAGAAATTTTTCAAAATATATTCCACACTTCAGAGGAGTTTTTATGTTGGATTCGCTACCAAAACGACCAAAGACTGTAGAGTGTGGAATAATCAATTTGGATTTATCAACAGGCCCAGGTACTCATTGGGTAGCATACTATAAAAACAAGAATGAAAAACAATATTTCGACAGCTTTGGAAATTTACAACCTCCTCTACAATTAAACAAATATTTAGGTAGAAATATTGAATACAACTACAATCAATATCAAAACTTTAATACATATAATTGTGGCCACTTATGTTTGAAATTTCTTTATGAGATAACCAAAGATATTAAATAAAACACAATCATATATATTTAAAAACATATTATTTATTATTATTAAAATTTTTTTTTCTTGTTAATTACAATATATCCACATAAATTAATTTAAAAAAAGTTAAAATAATATATCCACATAAATTTTTTTTTACTGCCAAATGGGGTACTGGGAGTTTGGTATCAACAACTCATTCATCTCACTATCCAGGATAAAGTTTCCCTCTCCTTTTCTTTGTAGTCGATATTTATCACTTCAAAGATCATCTAATTCGACATCTGTTAAAATATTATATCGGTTGGGGAGAAACATTATATGGTTTTCCAGTTCAAGTTGAACTGTTTCGCCATACTTTGTTGTTACTTGCTTTGTACGTACGATGGTGTATTTGGATGATTCATCTAAATCCTTTATATGGATTGAGGATTTTGTATTACAGGAATTGAATTTGCTTATTAAACTCATTGCGCTATAAATGTTTCACAACTTATAAGTTTGAACTTAAATTTCGAATTAATCTCGATATAAGCTTTCTAGACTTTAAGAAGTCTAACTTAAAATTATTAAGCAATGATATTAGATTTGTGTGTGTGTGTGTGGGAGAGAGAGGGATATAATAAAATCTGGTGTTAGAAGAAGATAGCGAGATACTTATATACATTTTTGTGTCATTTACTCTAAAATCTGAATTTGTTTTTGGAGTGGAAGGCAGATTTATTTTTATAAATTATATAAAATTTCTCTTACAACTTGTTCGTTGAAAACAATTATTAGTAGAGAACTGACATTCAAGAAGATCGGAAGCAAATTTTGGTAATAGTATAAAATATTCCATAAAAATCATGAGTGACATGAGAAACAAGCTCGCACAATTCTTAGTTGATTTTGAGGGATGTCAACTATACGAACACATGGAAATGGTGAAAATGTTCCTCGATATGTTGAATGAAAATGATGATTTTGGTATAATGGAAGATGAGGACAAGGACGATGGTCACTTTAAGTCTTGTCCATGGAGCCATCCAGATTGTGAGGAAGGGCCAGATACCTGTCGGTGCTCCGTATTTTACTTAAGAAAAATGACGATAAATCATTTAATTAATTCATATTATGTAATATTTCGATGAAACTAAATAATAAATCACAAAACAAAATAAAACAAATTCTGAATGTTTTTCATTTTATATATATTTGTATAATTTTTGTTTATTTCTCTTAACAATACAACAATTTTTTTACTTATTAATATATTTCACTACTTAAATATATATAAAAATTATTTCTTAAAAATAGGGATACAATTATTGCATTGCTTCTTCCTCTTCTAGTCTTGAAATTTCCCACAGTAGCATGTCAAGTTCATAATCGGGATTAGTTTCCTCGATTCGAAAATGATACCATGCATATGTACTCATCTTATCACTTCTTATTTTTCTTTTATCGTCTGCATAATTTAACACTACTTTATTTATTTCATTTGTATAAATTTGATGAACTTTTGATTTAAATATTAACATGTCATCATATACAGTAGACTTATTAAGTAAACAGTTTCTATAAGAAGTTGTGTCGTACTTATCAAGAATGCATTTCTTTACCCCTTTCGATTTTTTAATATCATTTTCATACTGCACACTAAAGGAATACATCTTTGATCTCAATCCTACAAACTCCTTCATTATTTGTCCATAATTCTCATCCTTCATCATACCCAACACCTTTTTGTTTACTAGAGGGAAACCATATATTTTGTTTTTGGGTAATCAGACGTATCAAACTTATGGACGACGTCAGTTTTTATGTTAGCGTAAAAGTCTTCTGTTTTTACTGTGTAAATGAAAGAGTCAGTATCCATATAATTCAGTGATAAGTTCGACGTGAATTTGGGTTGCATGTACCCATAATGGAAATCATACATTTTCCATTTGGAAAGCTCTAATACACAAAATCCTAAATATATATGTTTATTGTAATAGGTTTTCACTCTATTCATTTCAATCGCTACCATATTTTCAGAAAATATTGACAAACTATGAAAATTAGGTTTAGATATCCAATCTTGAGCTCCTAAATGATTACAGTTTGTCCTATTCCAGTTCGTAACTATTCGTACATCTTTTCTTTTTTCCACATTCTCCATAGTTTTACCATATACTGCATTATTTAGTAATTTGAAGAAATTTTTCTCAAATGCGTTTTTTGCAGTTGCTCTATGTTTGGTGTTTAAGTCTATATAACTTTTCAACCAGGTTGATTGTTTATAAGTGAGAATCCGATGCACTTTTTTTTAGAACTAGACCAAACTTCAAACATTGTTTGAGAACTCTATAGTGTATGACGTACGTTTGTTTTGTGGAAAAATCTGCAATTGATTTAGTGTGCTTTGTTTGCTGAATTTTTTTGTTTTCCGGACAGAAAGGAAGGTCATTGTGTGAGTCATGCAAATGAGAAGGATAGTGTAAAGTAACTTCATAGACATATCCATCACTTGAACTATCATCTATGGTTTTAGGATCCAGATTTAGCTCTTCAGCTGATAGCCATCTGAATCCGCCATAAGGTAGATACTCAGAAATAGCCCATCCGTAGAGGTTATTTGCGTCTATATACACAATAAATTCTGAGGGCTTCTCTCTATCGAAATCAGGTAAATATTTGTTGTTAGCCTTTAAATATCGGTTACTGCATTGTACAATTCCACCACGTATTCCTTTCTTGAAGAAATTGTACATATCTATATCCGTCAAAAGCTCCAGTTCTATATTTGTATACTTTAGCATAGCATCCCACGATAGTCCTGGTGCAGTGTAATATTGACATCTTACAAACCTTTCTAAAATTTTCAAATATATCTCCAAGTAAGAGTACATCCGTTTTTAAATAAACTTCCATATAACCTTGCAAGGTTTTGCAGCTGAAAGCGTTCCAAACTTCTTTCGCATGCTCATAGTCTTCAGTCGAACACTCCTTATTATTGAGGTGATTGAAGAAATCTTCCCTTGCTGGAAGCTGACCTAACTTCAATTTTTCAAAAGAATTTAGGAAATCATAAAGAAAAACGCCTTTCCTTCTCACAAGATCAAACTCTTTTTTTATTTTAAATTGTGTTTTATTGATGTGAAAGTCTTGCTCTGAAAGATTATTAGCTAAAGATTCTAAGCTTTCAGGCATAAAACGAATTGTGTCCAAAAATCTAAGTTCAAGGTTGTAGTTGTCGATCATTTTTGAAAATCTAGATAGTGATATGTATAACTCTTTATTGAGCGGAAGGACTTTTATATTGTCAGATTTTTTACCCAACTCTTTAACAAAAAGATGTGAGTCATAAGATGAATAATTGTGGAAATAGATTGGTATAAATTTTGGAATTTTAAATTTTAAATTGCATATATTATGAGCAGCTCCTCTAAATTTACCACTTATGTGGCAGTTTTATCTCACTCTATCATTGCCTAGATATTTATGACAAATATGACAATTTATCGCATTTCGAAAATTAAAATTTTCGAAAGGAGATAAATCATCCATTCGGTTCGCTAATTATACAATCTACAAACTTTTCGCCTGCATCTTCCCCCATATATATTTTAAAATTATCTATCTTATCATTATGCTTTCATTTAATATAATAACTAAAAGCACAAGGAATGTGCTTTTTGCTATATCTACTTTTGTCACTTACTCTAATACTAGTATCCTGCAATACGCATTCAAAATCTGCATATACAACAAATGGTACATCTATCTGTCGTTGATGGTCCTTGAAGCATAATGTTGACTTGTCCTCTGATGGAAGCTCAGACACAATTTGTCCACATTCCAATTTGTGTTGCTCCATAGTCCTACCATTGTGGCTATATTGCAAACAGCTGTTGCAAAACATGAGTTTTTTGTAGTGTTTCGTGGTCTGGTGTTTTAAAAGTCTGTGGAAGGAAAATATATATAAATTTGCAATCAATATATTTATATGTGCATTGGTGTATATGTATATTTCTTGACTTACTTTGATATTTGTTTAATAAAAATATATAGTGATGGTATCCTTCAGCATTTTCTAAAACTAATAAATTTACATGTCTATATTTTTCTTTCTTGGTGTTGTGGTACGGTCCAACAATTTCATTGCTTTCTTTGCTATATCCGAATACATTAACGCTAATATCAGGATTGCGTTCTTCAAATGTCTTAATACTTTTTAATGCTAACGGGAACTTTAAATTTGTAAAATCAATTTCAATCCCGTTTTGCAAATGAATAATATCAGCGCTAATGTCTGCAATATTATATGAGCTGCACCGTTGTCTGGGTTTAATATCAGATGTATCCAGTGCAGATATAATGGCCCATTTAAAACAATAAATGTCATTGTTTTCAACATTTATACATGCCATTTTACTTTTTAGTTTCTCTGGCATACTAATCCAACTTGATCCTCTCACCAAAGCTGACTTATTTACTGCAACTTCGAGACGAACAATTCTAATTAGAGTCCAGCCAGAATCCCGCTCTTGAAACTCGGACATTTTGTTGTGGATTTCTTGCAGTTGTTTTGTTATCATTTCCTCAACATTATCTGCAAAGCACAAAAGACCCATTTTCGCTCTATGTGAAATAGTACACAATTCCATATCATCACCAAAAATTTTAATATACTCCCCAATGAGAGTAATATTAAACTTAATAATATTATGCACAGCTATACTATTTTGAAGTCTTTCCTTGATGATAGGTCTATTTTCCTTTATAGCATCTTTAAATAACAGACAGTCTTTATTTATTGGAACTCCAAATGTTATAATATTATTTTTAAAAGCACTATATAATATTGTGTTTATATAATATTTGCATTCATTTGGAGCTTGAGAGAGTAGATCATCCGCAGAATTTGAGATATCCATTTCTACTTCATCATTTTGTGTATTTGCCTGATCATGTGGAATAACTTGACTTATATCCATGTCTTGAGGAGGATTCTTTACGGGCAAATAGCTTGGGTAATAAATAGGCGTATTATTTTGCTGCAACTGTATAGGTACGCTATATTCAATGGGGTATGGAAGTTCCATAGGTGCTGTGAATTGGTTGGTTGACACTGGATACGGATACAAAGGATACGCTGGAACCTGCACTGGATACTAATACTGCACTGGATACTGATACTGCACGGGATACTGATATAGCAAATTGTTGTAGACCATTGGGTTATAGGGTTGTATGGAATGATATACATCTTGGGGTTCAACGGACTGCTGCACATTTTGGGGTTGTACGGACTGCTGCACACCTTGGTGTTGAACATGACTTTTGCAATGTTCTAAATAGCACTTTTGGTATCTGTATTGCTTATTAAAGATATTATAACGAAAAACTGAAGAACTCATATTTTTTTATATTTTTTTATATATATTTATTGAAATGCACTTATATACTGTTTTAAGTATGTAACATTAAAAAATTTATATTATTTAAAAGACAAGGAGTTTTGAAGCATTCACGACTTATTGGTTTTAGATACAAAAATGTACTGACTTTAGACCTAACAAAGTTGATTTATATTAATTCGCGAAAATGTTTAGTATGGTCTAGTACGCTACATTTCAACAAAGTAGTTTTCAGTA
This sequence comes from Linnaemya vulpina, assembly GCA_963675445.1. Lineage (NCBI taxonomy): Eukaryota > Metazoa > Arthropoda > Insecta > Diptera > Tachinidae > Linnaemya > Linnaemya vulpina. The sequence continues at coordinate 39,130,266 of OY776281.1, forward strand.
TTTTTGTAGTTAGTTAGTTGTAGCTACAAAAATCGTTGGTTGCAAAATTTTAATAAAGTAGTTTTAGAAGTACAGCGGGTATATGAGATGGAACTTATGTATGCCTCTACAATACAAATGTTTAAGGGAATGAAACTGCTACGTAGACAACATTTATGTAAACAAAAATTTTGATAAGTGATATCTACAGAGTACAGAGACATGCTTGTGCATGCAGATACGTTACAAAGTTTTGAACGGAATGTAATATATACAGAGTACAGGGACATGGTTATGCATGCCTCTACGATACAAAATGTTTACGGGAATGAAACTGCTGCGTAGACCATAGTTATGTAAACAAACATTTTGATAAGTGATATATATAGAGTATAGGGACATGCTTATAAATGCCTCTACGATACAAAATGTTTACGGGTATGAAACTGCTAAGTGGACAATATTTATGTAAACAAACATTGTGATATACACAGGATACGGAGGCATGCTTATGCATGCAGATACGTCACAAAATTTTGTAGCGAAAGAAACGGCTACGTGGACAAAACATTGTGGTATCTGATAAACTACAAAATTTTTGTAGCTTCACAAGTTTTCAAAGCAAAATTATCAAATTTTGAAGTTGAGCTTTTATTTGTACAATGAAGCCCTTCTGGTACACACCATTATATCGGAGACTCCAGCGGCATCACCTAAAGGAGTATCGCAAGAGAGCAATGCAGGAAGAATTTGATGGATATCTTGAAGGAGATGAGGAGCTTCTCCTAGAGATGTCATCACAACCAACTTCATTTAACGCACTCCAAAAAATAAATGAAGAATATAAAGAGATGCTGACAGGTGACGATGACCTATTTTTGAGCATCAATACTCAGCCTGCCGAGGCTGGCAGTGAATCCAATAGAAGTGAGGTAACCAGAAAACTACACATAGAAATATTGGAAGTCCAAATGCTCCCAAATATTGATGTCCCAATGTTTCTTGCATTGTACGAAGATACCAACGATCAATTGTTGGTAGAGGCAGCTGACGCAGTGGAGGCAGCTTTATATTAAAAAATATATGTAAATGTATGTATAAATATTATAAAAATAAAAACCATGCACATAAATATGTATGTATGTTTAAACAACGGCCTTTTTATTTCAAAAAATATGTACTTATTTTTGTACAGCAGGAAAGCAAGAAAGCGGACTGTCATACAGACTCACCAATCGTCACACACACAGCCTGTCTGACAGGCAGACATTCCAACCGCCCCTCAGAACACAAAAAACACACACACCTAAACATAGCATAAATATTCATATTCTACAAAATACAGAAATCGCACCACCATCCAGATCCCCAAATAAAATCCATCCATGATCGTCATGTATAAAATAAACAAAACATCAGTTTCAATATTTATGCAATAGTAATTTTTTTTCACAACGTCTTCAAGATCAGAATAATCAAATTATTCCCCTAGACTCAAGCATTGCAAACAAAAAAGAAATAACTGAATTTCTGGACAAAATGTCTTAAGTAAACACACACCAAAATTAAAAACAAACAAAAAATAAAAGAAAAAATCTCACTCCAGCAAGAAGAAACGAACCACAAACATTAAGGCCATCCATATATAACTACAACACTTTTGAAATAGTGGAATTCCTAAAAAAATGTTCTAATGTTCCTAAAAATTTCTTATTTTCTAATAGGCTATAGCAGACATAGACAGACAGAATTCCTACGCTCACATATGGACAGACACAAATTCCCACGCTCACATACCGACGGACATGTATTAACAAGGTCACATATGGACAGACACAAATTCCCACGCTCACATACCGACGGACATGTATTCCCAAGGTCACATATGGACAGACACAAATTCCCACGCTCACATACGGACGGACATGTATTCTCAAGGTCACATATGTACAGACACAAATTCCCACGCTCACATACGGACGGACATGTATTCTCAAGGTCACATATGGACAGACACAAATTCCCACGCTCACATACGGATGGACATGTATTCTCAAGGTCACATATGGGCAGACACAAATTCCCACGCCTACCCCAACATTGTTTAAAAAAACAACAACAATGTGAACACCCTATTTAACCGGGGGAAAATACACACACACAAACATTAAAGTATCAAACTACTAAAAAAAAACCAATTAACATAAATTTGGCAATTAAAATTTAAAATTTTAAATTTAATTGCTGAAATTTGAGAATTTTAATTGGTCTCGCACATACAGTATCCTACTACTAAGAGAAAATAAACAAAAAATAAAAATTATATCTTTATAAAAACGTGTAACAAATATCCTAATTCTAAGCATTTATACAATAAAATATATTAAAAAGAGATAAAAATATAAAGCTTCACTAAAAATAAAAACACAAACAAACGAGAACATATAAAATATTATCATTTAAAAAAAAAATCTTTTCGCTGCGTTTTAGATTGTGAAATGTTTTGACAAATCAAGTGTAAAACTTCTCACAAAATATTCCTACAGAAACGCTTTTATTCATAAATTTCCAATGATTTACATCAAAACGGTCGAATGACAGACAGTTCTTACAAAAACTTATTACAGAAACACTTGCATGGGAGAAACGATTTTTTGTTTTAATTCACATTGTTTTTTCTTCATTCCCATCGTTTCTTGTGAAAAATTTGTCGATGCGAGAGTTACAGAAACGAGCTACTGGCTACATAATTTAAATGGGACTATGGGAGGCAAAACAAGTGCTTAGTGCATGCTAAGAGATGGCTAAGGTGCTAAAAAGACATGCTCACGGGTGTAATGAGAACCTTAAATTATAAATTGAGCCGGGAATGAGAGTTTCATTCAAGACACAGAAGATATAGTCAAAAAATCAATTTCGAATCAGAGGTACAACTTAAGTTGAACTGCTGTAACAAAATTGGAAAATCCACAGACTTAGAAGAAGGCGGTACGTATAATTTATTTTGAACAAAAGCTATGCTTACAATAGATCTTTTATAAAGTTTACTTGTATACAATTTTCTATTCCATATATTTCCGTACTGCGCATTATGTTGACTTCAATGAATATTTGGAAGTGGACAAAATTACTGATAATTTCCAATAGATCCATCTGCTTATTCTACTCCCAGATGTTAGTGATAGCTTCGAATCCTTCATGTTTACCCAATCCTTCTAAATATGTTATTTTTTAACTGATAATATGCTGTACAGATTTCAAGGTGTTTATATTTGTCAACATATTTATTTATTAAAAACAAATAAGAACAATTTTCTTTCATTTTTTCCAACATGAGCGCCTTTGTCAATTTCAGTGGCAAATAAGAAAATTGGAAACCAACATTATTAAAATCAATTATAATATAACACATATCAAGTCATGGAAAACCTGCTGAAAACCACCGGTTATTTTGTGATTTTGATAACTTGCATAAGGATCTAAAAGCATTTACTGAACTGCATATCAAAGAAACGAAATAATTGCATTGAAACAAGCAACAGCGTACAAAATGTAAGTATTATTCTGTTATACAAAAATGTGAAACTTATAAATGTAATCTCCACCATTAATGATGCATTAAACCTAATTTAAAACTATCGAAATTTCTATGTTTCTTTTAGGGTCACAGTATCTACAAAGAATTGGCTGATGAAAAAGGTTGTGAGAAAAAAATCTGAAAATAGCTGGAAAACATTAGAATCGAAAATTGTTAAAGTTAATGCAATTGTGATGGTTTAAGATTAAAAATGTATACGTTTAAAAAAATATTTATTATAAACCATGCTGTAATGTTTTTAAATTTATTTTACTCTCAATAAAAATTAAACTTCTTTAAAATGTAATACTAAATTTTATTTATTTATTAACAAATCTTATTGATATTGTGTAGGTTTCCACGCTACCATAGAGGTACTACACTTAGTGCGTTGCCAATTTTTTTGAATGGCTGGCTTCCCCAATAGACCTAAAGCCATTTTTCTCATAACATGTTCCGGGACAAAAAGCAAAACCATATTTCCTTATGTTCCGAAAACATGTTCCGATACATATATTCATATATATTACTTTTCTCTCACTTTAATTATTTAAAAAAGAACACTTTCGTATTCTTCCTTCCATTTTTATATTCACTTGAGCACTGGTGGAGAGGAGGAAAAACTTCGCAGCACTAATATCACTGTTTTAAATTATACACATCACACAAAATATAGGTGTTGTTTTTGAAACAGCATGGAAGGCACATATTTTCTTTTGTACCCTTCCTTTTTATAAATATTAATTCTACGTTCATTTTCCAAAACAGCCTGCTGCTGATGTTAAAGATTATTGAATGCGATTATATATATCATATTTACTTACCTGGTAGTATAATTCGGAAACAAATGAAGTTGTCCTCCTTCTCTATACCATTTGCATATCGTTGGCTCCTGAAAAATAAAAGAATTTTAGATATTATTAAATTTATATATGTATAAGAAAAATTTACTTACATATTTTCGTTGCTACTACCACAGATTTTATTGTTTTTCTTTGCTTTTTTGGCATTTCACACTATTGGTAATTCGTGGTCGAAAGAGTAGATTAAGTTTCATCCATAAATTACCAATTTCAAATACTAGATCTTACGAGAATATAATTATTTTCAATTGTTTCCCAATAATCTTGCCATGAAATTAAATTTTTTGTAAACAAATATATGTATGTCATTTTATGTCGACAAGAAAAAGAAAAGGCGTAGCATGCGAAGAAATTTGCCGTCCCTCTCGCAACATCGGTCGAAAACATTACCACTACATACTTAGTTATCATAGTTGTTAGTCTATGATGTTGGTTGATGTTGTGTTGTCGCATATATGTCGAAAATGGAAAACATTTTTAAGTTTTTTGTAGAATTTCATTAAATTTTAATAAATGGAAAATATAAAAACAATAACTAATAAGAAACAAATGGAGATGCTAGTGGAGTTGACGAAAAATCCTGCCTTTGGCGGCGGGAAGCCGCCATTGGGGTTTAACAAAATGCAGCTCAAAGAAAAATGGGATACGTTTATATTGGAGTTGAATTCCTTGGGTCCACTAATTAGAACATCGAAAGTGTGTAGTGCAATCGAATTTTAGTTGCCCCGTCTAGTGGCAACACAACTATTAAAAAATCTATATTGGTTGTGGCAACATTCGTTAGTTGTAAAATTTTATCGAAAATGGTGATTTGACAGATGACTGGCAACTACATAATTGTAAACAAACTAAAATTAAAAAGAAACATTTTTTGATTGATTTTTTGATTAATTGAATAAAATTATAAAAATGATTAGTTCAGTGAAATTATTTTTTTGCGAGGAAGAAAAGGAGCGAAATGTGGCGTCAATTCGACTACACTTAAGGGATAATTCTAATCCTTTGGAATTGCCGCCTGCACTGTAAGTAAGAGATCTTTATATTGATAGCAGTAGTGCTTTGGAATTACTACTTTTTGATTTAGTTTCAAAGCGTACTTTCGCCTTCCTAAAGATGCAGTAGTCTACTTAGTGGAAACTTTAAAAAATCACTTTTCCATAAGTTATTGGTCAACAGCAATATCTCCTCTTTTGAAAGTTTGTGCAGCCTTAAGGTTTTTGTGGAAGGAAGTTTTCAGAAGTCCCATGGAAATGATTTTAATGATTTACGTTGTCGCTGGTTTTGAATGAAGTCATTCACCTAATAGAGCAAAAAATTTGTAAAAAGTGAATTGTTTCAAAAATTACAGAGGATGAAAAAACCCTAAACAAAAATTTATTTTATTCCAAAACAGAGTTTCCCGGCATTGTTGGATGCATAGATGGCACACACGTGCGCATCATGGGACCCAAAGGAGATATACGTCATTTGTATATAAATAGAAAATGTTATTTTAGTTTAAATGTATTGCTGGTATGTTTTTTGAGATAATAGTAATTGATTTTCTACAAGTTATCATTCCTATAAATTCTTAGATATGCGATTTTCAACTGCAAATTCGGTATGTTGACGCTAGACATCCCGGCTCTACACATGATGTTTTCATTTGGAACAACAGTTCTTTAATGGAACAAATAGCTAAGGATTTTGGACAAAATACTTGGTTACTAGGTAACATTACACAAATTTCTAAGGATCTTTCGATTTTACAAATATTTTTTTTTAGGTGACGCAGGATTTTCACTGGAACCATATCTCTTGATACCATTTCATTCGGCTGAACCTCAATCCCCTAAGGAAAAATTTAATACAACTCACTGAACGTACAAATGGTGTTCTTAAGTCGGTATTTAGGTGGCTTTGGTAATTCGTGGTCGAAAGAGTAGATTATGTTGCATCCATAAATTACCAATTTCAAACACTAGATCTTACGAGAATATAATTATTTTCAATTGTTTCCCAATAATCTTGCCAAGAAATTAAATTTTTTGTAAACAAATATATGTATGTCATTTTATATCGACTAGAAAAAGAAAAGGGATAGCAGGCGAAGAAATTTGCCGTCCCTCTCGCAACATCGGTCGAAAACATTACCACTACATACATTCATAGTTATCATAGTTGTTAGTCTATGATGTTGGTTGATGTCGTGTTGTCGCATAAATGTCGAAAATGGAAAACATTTTAAGTTTTTTGTTGAATTTCATTAAATTTTAATAAATGGAAAATATTAATAAAAAAAAAATAACTAATAAGAAACAAATGAAGATGCTAGTGGAGTTGACGGAAAATCCTGCCTTTGGCCGCGGGAAGCCGCCATTGGGGTTTAACAAAATGCAGCTCAAAGAAAAATGGAATACGTTTATATTGGAGTTGAATTCTTTGGATTCACTAATTAGAACATCGAAAGTGTGTAGTGCAATCGAATTTTAGTTGCCCCGTCTAGTGGCAACACAACTATTAAGAAATCTATATTGGTTATGGCAACATTCGTTAGTTGTAAAATTTTATCGAAAATGGTGATTTGACAGATGACTGGCAACTACATAATTGTAAACAAATTAAAATTAAAAAGAAAGATTTTTTGATTGATTTTTTGATTAATTGAATAAAATTATAAAAATGAGCAAAAACACACGAACTGATTTTCAAAACCCTTAAGGCATTAGAAAATACATCTTATAAGAATTATCAGATCAACAAAGCATTATATGAACTGAAAAAAGAAAAGGCTCTTTTACAAAAGGAGCTTATACAGACGAAATTGGAACTTACTCGTATGAGCATGCAAATGTAGAAAATTTTAATTTGTGTTGTGATAATGAATTAACATTGAAGTTTATTTTGTTGATGAATTCATATTTTAGTTTATTTTGTTAATGAATTACTATTTTAGTTTTTCTTGTTGCCTTGTATGTATTTTTTTAGTGTTAAGAATTGAATTGAAGACTAAATATTATAAAAAGCATATAAAAGGTTATTCATTTAAAGTGGCACGCACTTAATTATTTCTAATTTCTCGTGCAGAGCCTTCATTATTTTTTTCTGCCAAAACGCCTTCTTCTACTTCTGCCTCTAACGGAAAAGGTATTTCATCCTGATATTCCGTTTTAATATATAAGGCTTAAGTTATGCAATGCGAAACACACATTCGTAATTTGATTCGATTTCTTTCTATCATATTATATATATTTTTTAATTTTTATTAATAGGTGTGCTCGAAAGAGTAATTGTTAATCGCTTAGAAATGCTTAAATGTTTAGAAAATATAAATCGTCGCACTGATCATCACGTAATCAATCTGTAGTTCGTTTCTGTAATTGTGGCATCGTAAAATGTCTCACATGAAGTGTGAAACAAAAAATCCCATCGCTTCTCGATTTGTGAGAAAAAATTGTTTCTGTAATTTAAAGTGAAAAGAAGCAACACTAATTACGTTTTTATTGGAATATTCCAATAACGCAATTTCAAAAAGCAAAAAAGTAAACAAATAAAAATATATAAACAAATATTTTTGTGGGGAAAAAATAATTAAATAAATACAGTAGTCCCCCGATTTACGAATAGGATACGTTCTGTGAAAGTAGACGTATATCGAATATTCGTATAGCGGGTTAATATTAGTATGCCATTCTACTGAAAATAGAGTACGAATAAATAGATACGTTCCAGGTATAAAAAATATTAGCATAAATCTGTATTACAAATGCATAAATGTGTTCCTAAAATGTCACTATGTGATACCCTCTTTTTAAAAACACTTATAACAAGGTGATATGAAAGGAAATTTATTCGTTTAAAATATAAAATACGTAATAAATTCATTAAAAAAACAAATTTTACATTAAGAAAGAACATTTAATGTTAAAATTAAAATAATAACTTAACATTACATATTAAAAAATTATAATTTATGTATGTTATACAATATCTATTGTGATGTATTGTAGCAAATCTCTGACCAGCTGTCAACTTGTAGTAATTTCACCATCACTTGCACACATTCGTAATAGCGAATTTTGCATTCGTATAACGAATTTTATAAATTAATAATAATGTTTATATCTTCGAAATTTCGTAAAACGGGGGAATACTGTATATTAAAAAAGTGAATTGTTAATAAAAGGGTGAGATAATTTAGTGCCAAAAAATGCAATGTATGGTGTGATAGTAGTGGTTGCTGAACAACATGATAGGCGAAGCATCTTGCGGATCTTTCGCCAAAATTTAAAGGATATAACTAATCCTTTTACCATTATAGAGCAGTGTTCTAAGGTCCTTTATCGTTTGATCAAAGACGCGGCTTTTGCTCTGCTAGCAGAGATTAGCCCGAACATGCTCAAGAGGAGAATGGCAACATAAATCCCACAAATAGATTTTGTAATTTAAATTAATATATTTATTTTATGTATTAGGTTTTGCAACCTATTATTTTTATTATTATTATTAATATTATTAACTTTTATTACTAACTTCTATTTTTAATTTGTATTATTAACTTTTATTATTAAATATTTGTTATTAAATAAAATTAACATAAAACCGGTACATTACATTGAATATATGCACAAATGTGTAAGTACATACACACATATATGAATTTAAAAGAGAAAATAAACAAAAAATAAAAATTATATCTTTATAAAAACGTGTAACAAATATCCTAATTCTAAGCATTTATACAATAAAATATATTATAAAGAGATAAAAATATAAAGCTGCACTAAAAATAAAAACACAAACAAACGAGAACATATAAAATATTATACAATTAAAAAAAAAAACTTTTCGCTGCGTTTTAAATTGTGAGTTGTTTTGACAAATCAAGTGTAAAACTTCTCACAACATTTTCCTACAGAAGCGCTTTTATTCATAAATTTCCAATGATTTAAGTCAAAACCAAGGCAGATTAAACAGGTACTCGCACTAGTACAACAATCTACAACAGTAACAACCACACCTATTTTGTTGGTAGAACATTACATGGGAATGTCAAAATCTTATGACATTTGCTTGAAAAAAAACATGGCTGAATAAATGGCATTTCAATGTTTTGTGTTCATGAAGGTAGACGACGCAGATTAAGGTAATTATTAATTTCATAAATTGAAATATATTATATGCTAAAATGTTTTTTGTTCTTTTAGCTTTCCTTTTGTTTATACAAAACACGAATTTCTACATGAGATCCATCTGCTCAAATGTAATGTTACCCCATCAAATGTTTTAGTTCCACCAAATTTTTCGCGATGCTCGTTTAAATATTTCATACGCAAACTTGTGGAGTCTACGTTTGGTACGAATCTTACTTCATAAACATATACTCCCTTTTGCGGATCCGATTCTAAACGTATGTAATTAGCGGCCAATTTTACAGGATTTCCTTTAGATCCATGGATATTTTGCACTGACTTGAAAAATTCTAAATTGTCTTCTTTGGTGTCTTGGCTTAATTGCTTCTCAACTGTTGGTGCTTTTGTTGATGATGTGTCCCGGATGAAAGTGATCCGAACATATCGACGAAGTGGCAGAGAATTGCATGTTGCAAATTTCACTCCACTTGTCGCGTCTGCGCTTATCACTGGGAACAGTGATTAAGGTCACATTCGCTTCCTTTTTCTTTTTACATAAGGAACAACGACGCATCTTCACTTTTTTATTTGTCTGAAATAACAATTAATTTTAATTTTATAAATTTAATTTCTAAAGTTAAAACTTTTTTCACCTTTTCAAATTAATAAATTATGAATAAAATCTTAATCACTTATATATATCTATATGTATCAAATATAATAATAAATATGTATATATATATATATATATATATATATATATATATATATATATATATAGATATATATATATATATAGATATAATTTATTTTTCACTTTTTATATATATAATTTATTTTTCACTTTTATTCACTGCCTTGGCTTTCTCTTACACTTTTTAACTTTTGCTTTTTTTCTATTGAAAAATAAAGCTTGTAAATGAACTTTTGACATTTTGCTGGTACGTAAACAAAAGCCAGCTGCGCTACCGAAAGTACCTGTTTAATCTGCCTTGGTCAAAACGGTCGAATGACAGGCAGTTCTCACAAAAGATAATTACAGAAACACTTGCATGGGAGAAACAATTTTTTGTTTCAATTCACATTGTTTTTTCTTCATTACCATCGTTTCGTGTAAAAAATTTGTCGATGCGTGAGTTACAGAAACGAGTTACTGGATACATAATTTAAATGGGACTATGGGAGGCAAAACAAGTGCTTAGTGCATGCTAATAGATGGCTAAGTCCCCGTCCACACTTGCAAATTTGCTGCAACAATTCTGGAATGTTTTAGGTGAGAGCGGTGAGAAGCTTGGGGAAGGGTACAGAGGTTCATGTTCTCGGCAATTCTCTTTTGCTTTGCAATTCTCACTATTTAACTTAAAGAAAATATAATAAGAAGAAGAAAAAAGAAGGCATAGGAAATACAAGAATTGCAATGCCAGATTTTTCTAATGTGGACACTAAAGCAATTTCAAAGCAGAATTGCACGCAACAAAATTGCAAGGGTGGACGGGGACTAAGGTGCTAAAAAGACATGCTCACGGGTGTAATGAGAACCTTAAATTATAAATTGAGCCGGGAATGAGAGTTTCATTCAAGTCACAGAAGATATAGTCAAAAAAATCAATTTCGAATCAGAGGTACAACTTAAGTTGAACTGCTGTAACAAAATTGGAAAATCCACAGACTTAGAAGAAGGCGATACGTATAATTTATTGTTAACAAAAGCTATGCTTACAATAGATCTTTTATAAAGTTTACTTGTATACAATTTTCTATTCCATATATTTCCGTACTACGCATTGTGTTGACTTCAATGAACATTAGGAAGTGGACAAAATTACTGATAATTTCCAATAGATCCATCTGCTTATTCTACTCCCAGATGTTAGTGATAGCTTCTAATCCTTCATGCTTTCCCAATCCTTCTAAATATGTTATTTTTTAACTGATAATATGCTGTACAGATTTCAAGGTGTTTATATTTGTCAACATATTTATTTATTAAAAACAAATAAAAACTATTTTTTTCATGTTTTTCCAACATGAGCGCCTTTGTCAATTTCAGTGGCAAATAAGAAAATTGGAAACCAACATTATTAAAATCAATTATAACATAACACAATGTCATAACACAAGTCATGGAAAACGTGCTGAAAACCACAGGTTATTTTGTGATTTTGATAACTTGCATAAGGATCTAAAAGCATTTAGTGAACTGCATATCAAAGAAACGAAATAATTGTATTGAAACAAGCAACAGCGTACAAAATGTAAGTATTATTCTGTTATACAAAAATGTGAAACTTATAAATGTAATCTCCACCATTAATGATGCATTAAACCTAATTTAAAACTATCGAAATTTCTATGTTTCTTTTAGGGTCACAGTATCTACAAAGAATTGGCTGATGAAAAAGGTTGTGAGAAAAAAATCTGAAAGTAGCTGGAAAACATTAGAATCGAAAATTGTTAAAGTTAATGCAATTGTGATGGTTTAAGATTAGAAATGTATACGTTTAAAAAAATATTTATTATAAACCATGCTGTAATGTTTTTAAATTTATTTTACTCTCAATAAAAATTAAACTTCTTTAAAATGTAATACTAAATTTTATTTATTTATTAACAAATCTCATTGATATTGTGTAGGTTTCCACGCTACCATAGAGGTACTACACTTAGTGCGTTGCCAATTTTTTTAAATGGCTGGCTTCCCCAATAGACCTTAAGCATTTTTTTCTCATAACATGTTCCGGGACAAAAAGCAAAACCATATTTCCTTATGTTCCGAAAACATGTTCCGATACATATATTCATATATATTACTTTTCTCTCACTTTAATTATTTAAAAAAGAACACTCCCGTATTCTTCGTCCCATTTTTATATTCACTTGAGCACTGGTGGAGAGGAGGAAAAACTTCGCAGCACTAATATCACTGTTTTAAATTATACACATCACACAAAATATAGGTGTTGTTTTTGAAACAGCATGGAAGGCACATATTTTCTTTTGTACCCTTCCTTTTTATAAATATTAATTCTACGTTCATTTTCCAAAACAGCCTGCTGCTGATGTTAAAGATTATTGAATGCGATTATATATATCATATTTACTTACCTGGTAGTATAATTCGGAAACAAATGAAGTTGTCCTCCTTCTCTATACCATTTGCATATCGTTGGCTCCTGAAAAATAAAAGAATTTTAGATATTATTAAATTTATATATGTATAAGAAAAATTTACTTACATATTTTCGTTGCTACTACCACAGATTTTATTGTTTTTCTTTGCTTTTTTGGCATTTCACACTATTGGTAATTCGTGGTCGAAAGAGTAGATTAAGTTTCATCCATAAATTACCAATTTCAAATACTAGATCTTACGAGAATATAATTATTTTCAATTGTTTCCCAATAATCTTGCCATGAAATTAAATTTTTTGTAAACAAATATATGTATGTCATTTTATGTCGACAAGAAAAAGAAAAGGCGTAGCATGCGAAGAAATTTGCCGTCCCTCTCGCAACATCGGTCGAAAACATTACCACTACATACTTAGTTATCATAGTTGTTAGTCTATGATGTTGGTTGATGTTGTGTTGTCGCATATATGTCGAAAATGGAAAACATTTTTAAGTTTTTTGTAGAATTTCATTAAATTTTAATAAATGGAAAATATAAAAACAATAACTAATAAGAAACAAATGGAGATGCTAGTGGAGTTGACGAAAAATCCTGCCTTTGGCGGCGGGAAGCCGCCATTGGGGTTTAACAAAATGCAGCTCAAAGAAAAATGGGATACGTTTATATTGGAGTTGAATTCCTTGGGTCCACTAATTAGAACATCGAAAGTGTGTAGTGCAATCGAATTTTAGTTGCCCCGTCTAGTGGCAACACAACTATTAAAAAATCTATATTGGTTGTGGCAACATTCGTTAGTTGTAAAATTTTATCGAAAATGGTGATTTGACAGATGACTGGCAACTACATAATTGTAAGCAAACTAAAATTAAAAAGAAACATTTTTTGATTGATTTTTTGATTAATTGAATAAAATTATAAAAATGATTAGTTCAGTGGAATTATTTTTTTGCGAGGAAGAAAAGGAGCGAAATGTGGCGTCAATTCGACTACACTTAAGGGATAATTCTAATCCTTTGGAATTGCCGCCTGCACTGTAAGTAAGAGATCTTTATATTGATAGCAGTAGTGCTTTGGAATTACTACTTTTTGATTTAGTTTCAAAGCGTACTTTCGCCTTCCTAAAGATGCAGTAGTCTACTTAGTGGAAACTTTAAAAAATCACTTTTCCATAAGTTATTGGTCAACAGCAATATCTCCTCTTTTGAAAGTTTGTGCAGCCTTAAGGTTTTTGTGGAAGGAAGTTTTCAGAAGTCCCATGGAAATGATTTTAATGATTTACGTTGTCGCTGGTTTTGAATGAAGTCATTCACCTAATAGAGCAAAAAATTTGTAAAAAGTGAATTGTTTCAAAAATTACAGAGGATGAAAAAACCCTAAACAAAAATTTATTTTATTCCAAAACAGAGTTTCCCGGCATTGTTGGATGCATAGATGGCACACACGTGCGCATCATGGGACCCAAAGGAGATATACGTCATTTGTATATAAATAGAAAATGTTATTTTAGTTTAAATGTATTGCTGGTATGTTTTTTGAGATAATAGTAATTGATTTTCTACAAGTTATCATTCCTATAAATTCTTAGATATGCGATTTTCAACTGCAAATTCGGTATGTTGACGCTAGACATCCCGGCTCTACACATGATGTTTTCATTTGGAACAACAGTTCTTTAATGGAACAAATAGCTAAGGATTTTGGACAAAATACTTGGTTACTAGGTAACATTACACAAATTTCTAAGGATCTTTCGATTTTACAAATATTTTTTTTTAGGTGACGCAGGATTTTCACTGGAACCATATCTCTTGATACCATTTCATTCGGCTGAACCTCAATCCCCTAAGGAAAAATTTAATACAACTCACTGAACGTACAAATGGTGTTCTTAAGTCGGTATTTAGGTGGCTTTGGTAATTCGTGGTCGAAAGAGTAGATTATGTTGCATCCATAAATTACCAATTTCAAACACTAGATCTTACGAGAATATAATTATTTTCAATTGTTTCCCAATAATCTTGCCAAGAAATTAAATTTTTTGTAAACAAATATATGTATGTCATTTTATATCGACTAGAAAAAGAAAAGGGATAGCAGGCGAAGAAATTTGCCGTCCCTCTCGCAACATCGGTCGAAAACATTACCACTACATACATTCATAGTTATCATAGTTGTTAGTCTATGATGTTGGTTGATGTCGTGTTGTCGCATAAATGTCGAAAATGGAAAACATTTTAAGTTTTTTGTTGAATTTCATTAAATTTTAATAAATGGAAAATATTAATAAAAAAAAAAATAACTAATAAGAAACAAATGAAGATGCTAGTGGAGTTGACGGAAAATCCTGCCTTTGGCCGCGGGAAGCCGCCATTGGGGTTTAACAAAATGCAGCTCAAAGAAAAATGGAATACGTTTATATTGGAGTTGAATTCTTTGGATTCACTAATTAGAACATCGAAAGTGTGTAGTGCAATCGAATTTTAGTTGCCCCGTCTAGTGGCAACACAACTATTAAAAAATCTATATTGGTTATGGCAACATTCGTTAGTTGTAAAATTTTATCGAAAATGGTGATTTGACAGATGACTGGCAACTACATAATTGTAAACAAATTAAAATTAAAAAGAAAGATTTTTTGATTGATTTTTTGATTAATTGAATAAAATTATAAAAATGAGCAAAAACACACGAACTGATTTTCAAAACCCTTAAGGCATTAGAAAATACATCTTATAAGAATTATCAGATCAACAAAGCATTATATGAACTGAAAAAAGAAAAGGCTCTTTTACAAAAGGAGCTTATACAGACGAAATTGGAACTTACTCGTATGAGCATGCAAATGTAGAAAATTTTAATTTGTGTTGTGATAATGAATTAACATTGAAGTTTATTTTGTTGATGAATTCATATTTTAGTTTATTTTGTTAATGAATTACTATTTTAGTTTTTCTTGTTGCCTTGTATGTATTTTTTTAGTGTTAAGAATTGAATTGAAGACTAAATATTATAAAAAGCATATAAAAGGTTATTCATTTAAAGTGGCACGCACTTAATTATTTCTAATTTCTCGTGCAGAGCCTTCATTATTTTTTTCTGCCAAAACGCCTTCTTCTACTTCTGCCTCTAACGGAAAAGGTATTTCATCCTGATATTCCGTTTTAATATATAAGGCTTAAGTTATGCAATGCGAAACACACATTCGTAATTTGATTCGATTTCTTTCTATCATATTATATATATTTTTTAATTTTTATTAATAGGTGTGCTCGAAAGAGTAATTGTTAATCGCTTAGAAATGCTTAAATGTTTAGAAAATATAAATCGTCGCACTGATCATCACGTAATCAATCTGTAGTTCGTTTCTGTAATTGTGGCATCGTAAAATGTCTCACATGAAGTGTGAAACAAAAAATCCCATCGCTTCTCGATTTGTGAGAAAAAATTGTTTCTGTAATTTAAAGTGAAAAGAAGCAACACTAATTACGTTTTTATTGGAATATTCCAATAACGCAATTTCAAAAAGCAAAAAAGTAAACAAATAAAAATATATAAACAAATATTTTTGTGGGGAAAAAATAATTAAATAAATACAGTAGTCCCCCGATTTACGAATAGGATACGTTCTGTGAAAGTAGACGTATATCGAATATTCGTATAGCGGGTTAATATTAGTATGCCATTCTACTGAAAATAGAGTACGAATAAATAGATACGTTCCAGGTATAAAAAATATTAGCATAAATCTGTATTACAAATGCATAAATGTGTTCCTAAAATGTCACTATGTGATACCCTCTTTTTAAAAACACTTATAACAAGGTGATATGAAAGGAAATTTATTCGTTTAAAATATAAAATACGTAATAAATTCATTAAAAAAACAAATTTTACATTAAGAAAGAACATTTAATGTTAAAATTAAAATAATAACTTAACATTACATATTAAAAAATTATAATTTATGTATGTTATACAATATCTATTGTGATGTATTGTAGCAAATCTCTGACCAGCTGTCAACTTGTAGTAATTTCACCATCACTTGCACACATTCGTAATAGCGAATTTTGCATTCGTATAACGAATTTTATAAATTAATAATAATGTTTATATCTTCGAAATTTCGTAAAACGGGGGAATACTGTATATTAAAAAAGTGAATTGCTAATAAAAGGGTGAGATAATTTAGTGCCAAAAAATGCAAGGTATGGTGTGATAGTAGTGGTTGCTGAACAACATGATAGGCGAAGCATCTTGCGGATCTTTCGCCAAAATTTAAAAAAAAATATAACTAATCCTTTTACCATTATAGAGCAGTGTTCTAAGGTCCTTTATCGTTTGATCAAAGACGCGGCTTTTGCTCTGCTAGCAGAGATTAGCCCGAACATGCTCAAGAGGAGAATGGCAACATAAATCCCACAAATAGATTTTGTAATTTAAATTAATATATTTATTTTATGTATTAGGTTTTGCAACCTATTATTTTTATTATTATTATTAATATTATTAACTTTTATTACTAACTTCTATTTTTAATTTGTATTATTAACTTTTATTATTAAATATTTGTTATTAAATAAAATTAACATAAAACCGGTACATTACATTGAATATATGCACAAATGTGTAAGTACATACACACATATATGAATTTAAAAGAGAAAATAAACAAAAAATAAAAATTATATCTTTATAAAAACGTGTAACAAATATCCTAATTCTAAGCATTTATACAATAAAATATATTATAAAGAGATAAAAATATAAAGCTGCACTAAAAATAAAAACACAAACAAACGAGAACATATAAAATATTATACAATTAAAAAAAAAAAACTTTTCGCTGCGTTTTAAATTGTGAGTTGTTTTGACAAATCAAGTGTAAAACTTCTCACAACATTTTCCTACAGAAGCGCTTTTATTCATAAATTTCCAATGATTTAAGTCAAAACCAAGGCAGATTAAACAGGTACTCGCACTAGTACAACAATCTACAACAGTAACAACCACACCTATTTTGTTGGTAGAACATTACATGGGAATGTCAAAATCTTATGACATTTGCTTGAAAAAAAACATGGCTGAATAAATGGCATTTCAATGTTTTGTGTTCATGAAGGTAGACGACGCAGATTAAGGTAATTATTAATTTCATAAATTGAAATATATTATATGCTAAAATGTTTTTTGTTCTTTTAGCTTTCCTTTTGTTTATACAAAACACGAATTTCTACATGAGATCCATCTGCTCAAATGTAATGTTACCCCATCAAATGTTTTAGTTCCACCAAATTTTTCGCGATGCTCGTTTAAATATTTCATACGCAAACTTGTGGAGTCTACGTTTGGTACGAATCTTACTTCATAAACATATACTCCCTTTTGCGGATCCGATTCTAAACGTATGTAATTAGCGGCCAATTTTACAGGATTTCCTTTAGATCCATGGATATTTTGCACTGACTTGAAAAATTCTAAATTGTCTTCTTTGGTGTCTTGGCTTAATTGCTTCTCAACTGTTGGTGCTTTTGTTGATGATGTGTCCCGGATGAAAGTGATCCGAACATATCGACGAAGTGGCAGAGAATTGCATGTTGCAAATTTCACTCCACTTGTCGCGTCTGCGCTTATCACTGGGAACAGTGATTAAGGTCACATTCGCTTCCTTTTTCTTTTTACATAAGGAACAACGACGCATCTTCACTTTTTTATTTGTCTGAAATAACAATTAATTTTAATTTTATAAATTTAATTTCTAAAGTTAAAACTTTTTTCACCTTTTCAAATTAATAAATTATGAATAAAATCTTAATCACTTATATATATCTATATGTATCAAATATAATAATAAATATGTATATATATATATATATATATATATATATATATATATATATATATATATATAGATATATATATATATAGATATAATTTATTTTTCACTTTTTATATATATAATTTATTTTTCACTTTTATTCACTGCCTTGGCTTTCTCTTACACTTTTTAACTTTTGCTTTTTTTCTATTGAAAAATAAAGCTTGTAAATGAACTTTTGACATTTTGCTGGTACGTAAACAAAAGCCAGCTGCGCTACCGAAAGTACCTGTTTAATCTGCCTTGGTCAAAACGGTCGAATGACAGGCAGTTCTCACAAAAGATAATTACAGAAACACTTGCATGGGAGAAACGATTTTTTGTTTCAATTCACATTGTTTTTTCTTCATTACCATCGTTTCGTTTGAAAAATTTGTCGATGCGTGAGTTACAGAAACGAGCTACTGGATACATAATTTAAATGGGACTATGGGAGGCAAGACAAGTGCTTAGTGCATGCTAATAGATGGCTAAGTCCCCGTCCACACTTGCAATTTTGTTGCAGCAATTCTGGAATGTTTTAGGTGAGAGCGGTGAGAAGCTTGGGGAAGGGTACAGAGGTTCATGTTCTCGGCAATTCTCTTTTGCTTTGCAATTCTCACTATTTAACTTAAAGAAAATATAATAAGAAGAAGAAAAAAGAAGGCATAAGAAATACAAGAATTGCAATGCCAGATTTTTCTAATGTGGACACTAAAGCAATTTCAAAGCAGAATTGCACGCAACAAAATTGCAAGGGTGGACGGGGACTAAGGTGCTAAAAAGACATGCTCACGGGTGTAATGAGAACCTTAAATTATAAATTGAGCCGGGAATGAGAGTTTCATTCAAGTCACAGAAGATATAGTCAAAAAAATCAATTTCGAATCAGAGGTACAACTTAAGTTGAACTGCTGTAACAAAATTGGAAAATCCACAGACTTAGAAGAAGGCGATACGTATAATTTATTGTTAACAAAAGCTATGCTTACAATAGATCTTTTATAAAGTTTACTTGTATACAATTTTCTATTCCATATATTTCCGTACTACGCATTGTGTTGACTTCAATGAACATTAGGAAGTGGACAAAATTACTGATAATTTCCAATAGATCCATCTGCTTATTCTACTCCCAGATGTTAGTGATAGCTTCTAATCCTTCATGCTTTCCCAATCCTTCTAAATATGTTATTTTTTAACTGATAATATGCTGTACAGATTTCAAGGTGTTTATATTTGTCAACATATTTATTTATTAAAAACAAATAAAAACTATTTTTTTCATGTTTTTCCAACATGAGCGCCTTTGTCAATTTCAGTGGCAAATAAGAAAATTGGAAACCAACATTATTAAAATCAATTATAACATAACACAATGTCATAACACAAGTCATGGAAAACGTGCTGAAAACCACAGGTTATTTTGTGATTTTGATAACTTGCATAAGGATCTAAAAGCATTTAGTGAACTGCATATCAAAGAAATGAAATAATTGTATTGAAACAAGCAACAGCGTACAAAATGTAAGTATTATTCTG
The DNA here is from genome assembly GCA_963675445.1 of Linnaemya vulpina. NCBI lineage: Eukaryota > Metazoa > Arthropoda > Insecta > Diptera > Tachinidae > Linnaemya > Linnaemya vulpina. The sequence goes on from OY776281.1 coordinate 39,150,328, forward strand.
TTATACAAAAATGTGAAACTTATAAATGTAATCTCCACCATTAATGATGCATTAAACCTAATTTAAAACTATCGAAATTTCTATGTTTCTTTTAGGGTCACAGTATCTACAAAGAATTGGCTGATGAAAAAGGTTGTGAGAAAAAAATCTGAAAGTAGCTGGAAAACATTAGAATCGAAAATTGTTAAAGTTAATGCAATTGTGATGGTTTAAGATTAGAAATGTATACGTTTAAAAAATATTTATTATAAACCATGCTGTAATGTTTTTAAATTTATTTTACTCTCAATAAAAATTAAACTTCTTTAAAATGTAATACTAAATCTTATTTATTTATTAACAAATCTCATTGATATTGTGTAGGTTTCCACGCTACCATAGAGGTACTACACTTAGTGCGTTGCCAATTTTTTTAAATGGCTGGCTTCCCCAATAGACCTTAAGCATTTTTTTCTCATAACATGTTCCGGGACAAAAAGCAAAACCATATTTCCTTATGTTCCGAAAACATGTTCCGATACATATATTCATATATATATTACTTTTCTCTCACTTTAATTATTTAAAAAAGAACACTCCCGTATTCTTCGTCCCATTTTTATATTCACTTGAGCACTGGTGGAGAGGAGGAAAAACTTCGCAGCACTAATATCACTGTTTTGAATTATACACATCACACAAAATATAGGTGTTGTTTTTGAAACAGCATGGAAGGCACATATTTTCTTTTGTACCCTTCCTTTTTATAAATATTAATTCTACGTTCATTTTCCAAAACAGCCTGCTGCTGATGTTAAAGATTATTGAATGCGATTATATATATCATATTTACTTACCTGGTAGTATAATTCGGAAACAAATGAAGTTGTCCTCCTTCTCTATACCATTTGCATATCGTTGGCTCCTGAAAAATAAAAGAATTTTAGATATTATTAAATTTATATATGTATAAGAAAAATTTACTTACATATTTTCGCTGCTACTACCACAGATTTTATTGTTTTTCTTTGCTTTTTTTGGCATTTCACACTATTGGTAATTCGTGGTCGAAAGAGTAGATTAAGTTTCATCCATAAATTACCAATTTCTAATACTAGATCTTACGAGAATATAATTATTTTCAATTGTTTCCCAATAATCTTGCCATGAAATTAAATTTTTTGTAAACAAATATATGTATGTCATTTTATGTCGACAAGAAAAAGAAAAGGGGTAGCATGCGAAGAAATTTGCCGTCCCTCTCGCAACATCGGTCGAAAACATTACCACTACATACTTAGTTATCATAGTTGTTAGTCTATGATGTTGGTTGATGTTGTGTTGTCGCATATATGTCGAAAATGGAAAACATTTTTAAGTTTTTTGTAGAATTTCATTAAATTTTAATAAATGGAAAATATAAAAAAAAAAATAACTAATAAGAAACAAATGGAGATGCTAGTGGAGTTGACGAAAAATCCTGCCTTTGGCGGCGGGAAGCCGCCATTGGGGTTTAACAAAATGCAGCTCAAAGAAAAATGGGATACGTTTATATTGGAGTTGAATTCCTTGGGTCCACTAATTAGAACATCGAAAGTGTGTAGTGCAATCGAATTTTAGTTGCCCCGTCTAGTGGCAACACAACTATTAAAAAATCTATATTGGTTGTGGCAACATTCGTTAGTTGTAAAATTTTATCGAAAATGGTGATTTGACAGATGACTGGCAACTACATAATTGTAAACAAACTAAAATTAAAAAGAAACATTTTTTGATTGATTTTTTGATTAATTGAATAAAATTATAAAAATGATTAGTTCAGTGGAATTATTTTTTTGCGAGGAAGAAAAGGAGCGAAATGTGGCGTCAATTCGACTACACTTAAGGGATAATTCTAATCCTTTGGAATTGCCGCCTGCACTGTAAGTAAGAGATCTTTATATTGATAGCAGTAGTGCTTTGGAATTACTACTTTTTGATTTAGTTTCAAAGCGTACTTTCGCCTTCCTAAAGATGCAGTAGTCTACTTAGTGGAAACTTTAAAAAATCACTTTTCCATAAGTTATTGGTCAACAGCAATATCTCCTCTTTTGAAAGTTTGTGCAGCCTTAAGGTTTTTGCGGAAGGAAGTTTTCAGAAGTCCCATGGAAATGATTTTAATGATTTACGTTGTCGCTGGTTTTGAATGAAGTCATTCACCTAATAGAGCAAAAAATTTGTAAAAAGTGAATTGTTTCAAAAATTACATAGGATGAAAAAACAATAAACAAAAATTTATTTTATTCCGAAACAGAGTTTCCCGGCATTGTTGGATGCATAGATGGCACACACGTGCGCATCATGGGACCCAAAGGAGATATACGTCATTTGTATATAAATAGAAAATGTTATTTTAGTTTAAATATATTGCTGGTATGTTTTTTGAGATAATAGTAATTGATTTTCTACAAGTTATCATTCCTATAAATTCTTAGATATGCGATTTTCAACTGCAAATTCGGTATGTTGACGCTAGACATCCCGGCTCTACACATGATGTTTTCATTTGGAACAACAGTTCTTTAATGGAACAAATAGCTAAGGATTTTGGACAAAATACTTGGTTACTAGGTAACATTACACAAATTTCTAAGGATCTTTCGATTTTACAAATATTTTTTTTAGGTGACGCAGGATTTTCACTGGAACCATATCTCTTGATACCATTTCATTCGGCTGAACCTCAATCCCCTAAGGAAAAATTTAATACAACTCACTGAACGTACAAATGGTGTTCTTAAGTCGGTATTTAGGTGGCTTTGGTAATTCGTGGTCGAAAGAGTAGATTATGTTGCATCCATAAATTACCAATTTCAAACACTAGATCTTACGAGAATATAATTATTTTCAATTGTTTCCCAATAATCTTGCCAAGAAATCAAATTTTTTGTAAACAAATATATGTATGTCATTTTATATCGACTAGAAAAAGAAAAGGGATAGCAGGCGAAGAAATTTGCCGTCCCTCTCGCAACATCGGTCGAAAACATTACCACTACATACATTCATAGTTATCATAGTTGTTAGTCTATGATGTTGGTTGATGTCGTGTTGTCGCATAAATGTCGAAAATGGAAAACATTTTTAAGTTTTTTGTTGAATTTCATTAAATTTTAATAAATGGAAAATATTAATAAAAAAAAAAAATAACTAATAAGAAACAAATGAAGATGCTAGTGGAGTTGACGGAAAATCCTGCCTTTGGCCGCGGGAAGCCGCCATTGGGGTTTAACAAAATGCAGCTCAAAGAAAAATGGGATACGTTTATATTGGAGTTGAATTCTTTGGATTCACTAATTAGAACATCGAAAGTGTGTAGTGCAATCGAATTTTAGTTGCCCCGTCTAGTGGCAACACAACTATTAAAAAATCTATATTGGTTATGGCAACATTCGTTAGTTGTAAAATTTTATCGAAAATGGTGATTTGACAGATGACTGGCAACTACATAATTGTAAACAAATTAAAATTAAAAAGAAAGATTTTTTGATTGATTTCTTGATTAATTGAATAAAATTATAAAAATGAGCAAAAACACACGAACTGATTTTCAAAATCCTTAAGGCATTAGAAAATACACCTTATAAGAATTATCAGATCAACAAAGCATTATATGAACTGAAAAAAGAAAAGGCTCTTTTACAAAAGGAGCTTATACAGACGAAATTGGAATTTACTCGTATGAGAATGCAAATGTAGAAAATTTTAATTTTTGTTGTGATAATAAATTAATATTGAAGTTTATTTTGTTGATGAATTCATATTTTAGTTTATTTTGTTAATGAATTACTATTTTAGTTTTTCTTGTTGCCTTGTATGTATATTTTTTAGTGTTAAGAATTGAATTGAAGACTTAATATTATAAAAAGCATATAAAAGGTTATTCATTTAAAGTGGCACGCACTTAATTATTTCTAATTTCTCGTGCAGAGCCTTCATTATTTTTTTCTGCCAAAACACCTTCTTCTACTTCTGCCTCTAACGGAAAAGGTATTTCATCCTGATGTTCCGTTTTAATATATAAGGCTTAAGTTATGCAATGCGAAACACACATTCGTAATTTGATTCGATTTCTTTCTATCATATTATATATATTTTTTAATTTTTATTAATAGGTGTTCTCGAAAGAGTAATTGTTAATGGCTTAGAAATGCTTAAATGTTTAGAAAATATAAATCGTCGCACTGATCATCACGTAATCAATCTGTAGTTCGTTTCTGTAATTGTGGCATCGTAAAATGTCTCACATGAAGTGTGAAACAAAAAATCCCATCGCTTCTCGATTTGTGAGAAAAAATTGTTTCTGTAATTTAAAGTGAAAAGAAGCAACACTAATTACGTTTTTATTGGAATATTCCAATAACGCAATTTCAAAAAGCAAAAAAGTAAACAAATAAAAATATATAAACAAATATTTTTGTGGGGAAAAAATAATTAAATAAATACAGTAGTCCCCCGATTTACGAATAGGATACGTTCTGTGAAAGTAGACGTATGTCGAATATTCGTATAGCGGGTTAATATTAGTATGCCATTCTACTGAAAATAGAGTACGAATAAATAGATACGTTCCAGGTATAAAAAATATTAGCATAAATTTGTATTACAAATGCATAAATGTGTTCCTAAAATGTCACTATGTGATACCCTCTTTTTAAAAACACTTATAACAAGGTGATATGAAAGGAAATTTATTCGTTTAAAATATAAAATACGTAATAAATTCATTAAAAAAACAAATTTTACATTAAGAAAGAACATTTAATGTTAAAATTAAAATAATAACTTAACATTACATATTAAAAAATTATAATTTATGTATGTTATACAATATCTATTGTGATGTATTGTAGCAAATCTCTGACCAGCTGTCAACTTGTAGTAATTTCACCATCACTTGCACACATTCGTAATAGCGAATTTTGCATTCGTATAACGAATTTTATAAATTAATAATAATGTTTATATCTTCGAAATTTCGTAAAACGGGGGAATACTGTATATTAAAAAAGTGAATTGCTAATAAAAGGGTGAGATAATTTAGTGCCAAAAAATGCAAGGTATGGTGTGATAGTAGTGGTTGCTGAACAACATGATAGGCGAAGCATCTTGCGGATCTTTCGCCAAAATTTAAAAAAAAATATAACTAATCCTTTTACCATTATAGAGCAGTGTTCTAAGGTCCTTTATCGTTTGATCAAAGACGCGGCTTTTGCTCTGCTAGCAGAGATTAGCCCGAACATGCTCAAGAGGAGAATGGCAACATAAATCCCACAAATAGATTTTGTAATTTAAATTAATATATTTATTTTATGTATTAGGTTTTGCCACCTATTATTTTTATTATTATTATTAATATTATTAACTTTTATTACTAACTTGTATTTTTAATTTGTATTATTAACTTTTATTATTAACTATTTGTTATTAATTAAAATTAACATAAAACCGGTACATTGCATTGAATATATGCACAAATGTGTAAGTACATACACACATATATGAATTTAAAAGAGAAAATAAACAAAAAAATAAAAATTATATCTTTATAAAAACGTGTAACAAATATCCTAATTCTAAGCATTTATACAATAAAATATATTATAAAGCAAATTGAACTTTCTTTCCTCCACTTTTACTGGTTTTATTGGTTTCAGCTTTTTTTCCTTGGCGTCTACAATTTTATATTGCGGCAGGTTGGGCTCTATAGTTTCCTCTTGTTTTGATTGCTTCTCCATTTCTATTGACGATATGTCGAACTCCAATATCTTCTCCTCAATTTCCATTCCAAACAAATTACCTGGTGGATTAACGCTTAAACCCATTTGTAGAAGCTTTGCATCAGCTTGTTCCAATACGGATAGACTTACTTCTTCAGAAGGGCCTCCTCCAGTTACGTAGAGATTCTTTTTGTTTTGGGTCATTTTCTTTTTCAGGTTTGCTTTATAATGGACCCAAACACGCGCCCATTCTTCTGGTGTACGTAAAGGAGGGCCAACACTATTTAATTTTTCAGAAATTGGCGCCCAAATCTGATCTGTAGTGTTCTTGGACTCTCCAAAAGTGCGTACACCACGTGTCACATTGGGATTCTCCTCCATTTCTTCTAGCAGCAGATCAAATTGTAGCTTTGTGGTTATTTTTACCATTTTAAAGAAAATATCTGAAAATAAAGTTTTGTGAAACAATAAAAATGCAAACTAATTTTTAAATATTTACTTACAATGTACTTATGCCGCTTTTTTTACAAAATTATTTGTAGAGCAACGTCAAATTCGTGGTTGCAAAAATAACCTAAAACTGACAACTTGAATCGACAGCAGACAATCACTTGTTGCCATCTACAATTACAATTTATCATTGGCAACGCAACTGTGTTTCTGTTATCGGTTGTAAATTGTCATAAGTATGTAATTTCAGCGATTGACAACCGAATTGAAATTATGTTGCAATACACAATCGAGCCATAAGTTTTTTATAATTTTATGAAATATTTATTTAAAGTGTTTTCTTATTTTAAGTGTAGACACACCCTAAAACAAATTGAAAAAGAAAATTAGATACTAATAAAAGAAACTTTCAAGCCATTGGTGGTAGAACGTCTACCGTAGGCTTGAACTCATTAGAGCAAACCACTGTCGAGTTAGTGTCAATGCAATCGCAAGTAAATCAAATGGATTAGCGATGGGGCTACAAAGACAGGAAGATTCTGATGCCACAGAATCAGTTTCCATCGTCCAAGAAGCTCCTCCAGTTGTGAACTGCAGCAAGGAGCAAAAAAAAGCCAACCTAAATTGAAAAATAAACCTGAGGAGGATCGTCTACAGATCTTAACAAGCAAAAACACACGAACTGATTTTCAAAATCCTTAAGGCATTAGAAAAAAAATCTTATAAGAATTATCAGATCAACAAAGCAAGCATTATATGAACTGAAAGAGGAAAAGGCTCTTTTACAAAAGGAGCTTATACAGACGAAATTGGAATTTACTCGTATGAGAATGCAAATGTAGAAAATTTTAATTTTTGTTGTGATAATAAATTAATATTGAAGTTTATTTTGTTGATGAATTCATATTTTAGTTTATTTTGTTAATGAATTACTATTTTAGTTTTTCTTGTTGCCTTGTATGTATTTTTTTAGTGTTAAGAATTGAATTGAAGACTAAATATTATAAAAAGCATATAAAAGGTTATTCATTTAAAGTGGCACGCACTTAATTATTTCTAATTTCTCGTGCAGAGCCTTCATTATTTTTTTCTGCCAAAACACCTTCTTCTACTTCTGCCTCTAACGGAAAAGGTATTTCATCCTGATGTTCCGTTTTAATATATAAGGCTTAAGTTATGCAATGCGAAACACACATTCGTAATTTGATTCGATTTCTTTCTATCATATTATATATATTTTTTAATTTTTATTAATAGGTGTTCTCGAAAGAGTAATTGTTAATGGCTTAGAAATGCTTAAATGTTTAGAAAATATAAATCGTCGCACTGATCATCACGTAATCAATCTGTAGTTCGTTTCTGTAATTGTGGCATCGTAAAATGTCTCACATGAAGTGTGAAACAAAAAATCCCATCGCTTCTCGATTTGTGAGAAAAAATTGTTTCTGTAATTTAAAGTGAAAAGAAGCAACACTAATTACGTTTTTATTGGAATATTCCAATAACGCAATTTCAAAAAGCAAAAAAGTAAACAAATAAAAATATATAAACAAATATTTTTGTGGGGAAAAAATAATTAAATAAATACAGTAGTCCCCCGATTTACGAATAGGATACGTTCTGTGAAAGTAGACGTATGTCGAATATTCGTATAGCGGGTTAATATTAGTATGCCATTCTACTGAAAATAGAGTACGAATAAATAGATACGTTCCAGGTATAAAAAATATTAGCATAAATTTGTATTACAAATGCATAAATGTGTTCCTAAAATGTCACTATGTGATACCCTCTTTTTAAAAACACTTATAACAAGGTGATATGAAAGGAAATTTATTCGTTTAAAATATAAAATACGTAATAAATTCATTAAAAAAACAAATTTTACATTAAGAAAGAACATTTAATGTTAAAATTAAAATAATAACTTAACATTACATATTAAAAAATTATAATTTATGTATGTTATACAATATCTATTGTGATGTATTGTAGCAAATCTCTGACCAGCTGTCAACTTGTAGTAATTTCACCATCACTTGCACACATTCGTAATAGCGAATTTTGCATTCGTATAACGAATTTTATAAATTAATAATAATGTTTATATCTTCGAAATTTCGTAAAACGGGGGAATACTGTATATTAAAAAAGTGAATTGTTAATAAAAGGGTGAGATAATTTAGTGCCAAAAAATGCAATGTATGGTGTGATAGTAGTGGTTGCTGAACAACATGATAGGCGAAGCATCTTGCGGATCTTTCGCCAAAATTTAAAGGATATAACTAATCCTTTTACCATTATAGAGCAGTGTTCTAAGGTCCTTTATCGTTTGATCAAAGACGCGGCTTTTGCTCTGCTAGCAGAGATTAGCCCGAACATGCTCAAGAGGAGAATGGCAACATAAATCCCACAAATAGATTTTGTAATTTAAATTAATATATTTATTTTATGTATTAGGTTTTGCCACCTATTATTTTTATTATTATTATTAATATTATTAACTTTTATTACTAACTTGTATTTTTAATTTGTATTATTAACTTTTATTATTAACTATTTGTTATTAATTAAAATTAACATAAAACCGGTACATTGCATTGAATATATGCACAAATGTGTAAGTACATACACACATATATGAATTTAAAAGAGAAAATAAACAAAAAAATAAAAATTATATCTTTATAAAAACGTGTAATAAATATCCTAATTCTAAGCATTTATACAATAAAATATATTATAAAGAGATAAAAATATAAAGCTTCACTAAAAATAAAAACACAAACAAACGAGAACATATAAAATATTATACAATTTAAAAAAAAAAAACTTTTCGCTGCGTTTTAAATTGTGAGTTGTTTTGACAAATCAAGTGTAAAACTTCTCACAACATTTTCCTACAGAAACGCTTTTATTCATAAATTTCCAATGATTTAAGTCAAAACGGTCGAATGATAGGCAGTTCTCACAAAAGATAATTACAGAAACACTTGCATGGGAGAAACGATTTTTTGTTTCAATTCACATTGTTTTTTCTTCATTACCATCGTTTCGTTTGAAAAATTTGTCGATGCGTGAGTTACAGAAACGAGCTACTGGATACATAATTTAAATGGGACTATGGGAGGCAAGACAAGTGCTTAGTGCATGCTAATAGATGGCTAAGTCCCCGTCCACACTTGCAATTTTGTTGCAGCAATTCTGGAATGTTTTAGGTGAGAGCGGTGAGAAGCTTGGGGAAGGGTACAGAGGTTCATGTTCTCGGCAATTCTCTTTTGCTTTGCAATTCTCACTATTTAACTTAAAGAAAATATAATAAGAAGAAGAAAAAAGAAGGCATAAGAAATACAAGAATTGCAATGCCAGATTTTTCTAATGTGGACACTAAAGCAATTTCAAAGCAGAATTGCACGCAACAAAATTGCAAGGGTGGACGGGGACTAAGGTGCTAAAAAGACATGCTCACGGGTGTAATGAGAACCTTAAATTATAAATTGAGCCGGGAATGAGAGTTTCATTCAAGTCACAGAAGATATAGTCAAAAAAATCAATTTCGAATCAGAGGTACAACTTAAGTTGAACTGCTGTAACAAAATTGGAAAATCCACAGACTTAGAAGAAGGCGATACGTATAATTTATTGTTAACAAAAGCTATGCTTACAATAGATCTTTTATAAAGTTTACTTGTATACAATTTTCTATTCCATATATTTCCGTACTACGCATTGTGTTGACTTCAATGAACATTAGGAAGTGGACAAAATTACTGATAATTTCCAATAGATCCATCTGCTTATTCTACTCCCAGATGTTAGTGATAGCTTCTAATCCTTCATGCTTTCCCAATCCTTCTAAATATGTTATTTTTTAACTGATAATATGCTGTACAGATTTCAAGGTGTTTATATTTGTCAACATATTTATTTATTAAAAACAAATAAAAACTATTTTTTTCATGTTTTTCCAACATGAGCGCCTTTGTCAATTTCAGTGGCAAATAAGAAAATTGGAAACCAACATTATTAAAATCAATTATAACATAACACAATGTCATAACACAAGTCATGGAAAACGTGCTGAAAACCACAGGTTATTTTGTGATTTTGATAACTTGCATAAGGATCTAAAAGCATTTAGTGAACTGCATATCAAAGAAACGAAATAATTGTATTGAAACAAGCAACAGCGTACAAAATGTAAGTATTATTCTGTTATACAAAAATGTGAAACTTATAAATGTAATCTCCACCATTACTGATGCATTAAACCTAATTTAAAACTATCGAAATTTCTATGTTTCTTTTAGGGTCACAGTATCTACAAAGAATTGGCTGATGAAAAAGGTTGTGAGAAAAAAATCTGAAAGTAGCTGGAAAACATTAGAATCGAAAATTGTTAAAGTTAATGCAATTGTGATGGTTTAAGATTAGAAATGTATACGTTTAAAAAAATATTTATTATAAACCATGCTGTAATGTTTTTAAATTTATTTTACTCTCAATAAAAATTAAACTTCTTTAAAATGTAATACTAAATTTTATTTATTTATTAACAAATCTCATTGATATTGTGTAGGTTTCCACGCTACCATAGAGGTACTACACTTAGTGCGTTGCCAATTTTTTTAAATGGCTGGCTTCCCCAATAGACCTTAAGCATTTTTTTCTCATAACATGTTCCGGGACAAAAAGCAAAACCATATTTCCTTATGTTCCGAAAACATGTTCCGATACATATATTCATATATATTACTTTTCTCTCACTTTAATTATTTAAAAAAGAACACTTCCGTATTCTTCGTCCCATTTTTATATTCACTTGAGCACTGGTGGAGAGGAGGAAAAACTTCGCAGCACTAATATCACTGTTTTGAATTATACACATCACACAAAATATAGGTGTTGTTTTTGAAACAGCATGGAAGGCACATATTTTCTTTTGTACCCTTCCTTTTTATAAATATTAATTCTACGTTCATTTTCCAAAACAGCCTGCTGCTGATGTTAAAGATTATTGAATGCGATTATATATATCATATTTACTTACCTGGTAGTATAATTCGGAAACAAATGAAGTTGTCCTCCTTCTCTATACCATTTGCATATCGTTGGCTCCTGAAAAATAAAAGAATTTTAGATATTATTAAATTTATATATGTATAAGAAAAATTTACTTACATATTTTCGCTGCTACTACCACAGATTTTATTGTTTTTCTTTGCTTTTTTTGGCATTTCACACTATTGGTAATTCGTGGTCGAAAGAGTAGATTAAGTTTCATCCATAAATTACCAATTTCAAATACTAGATCTTACGAAAATATAATTATTTTCAATTGTTTCCCAATAATCTTGCCATGAAATTAAATTTTTTGTAAACAAATATATGTATGTCATTTTATGTCGACAAGAAAAAGAAAAGGGGTAGCATGCGAAGAAATTTGCCGTCCCTCTCGCAACATCGGTCGAAAACATTACCACTACATACTTAGTTATCATAGTTGTTAGTCTATGATGTTGGTTGATGTTGTGTTGTCGCATATATGTCGAAAATGGAAAACATTTTTAAGTTTTTTGTAGAATTTCATTAAATTTTAATAAATGGAAAATATAAAAAAAAAATAACTAATAAGAAACAAATGGAGATGCTAGTGGAGTTGACGAAAAATCCTGCCTTTGGCGGCGGGAAGCCGCCATTGGGGTTTAACAAAATGCAGCTCAAAGAAAAATGGGATACGTTTATATTGGAGTTGAATTCCTTGGGTCCACTAATTAGAACATCGAAAGTGTGTAGTGCAATCGAATTTTAGTTGCCCCGTCTAGTGGCAACACAACTATTAAAAAATCTATATTGGTTGTGGCAACATTCGTTAGTTGTAAAATTTTATCGAAAATGGTGATTTGACAGATGACTGGCAACTACATAATTGTAAACAAACTAAAATTAAAAAGAAACATTTTTTGATTGATTTTTTGATTAATTGAATAAAATTATAAAAATGATTAGTTCAGTGGAATTATTTTTTTGCGAGGAAGAAAAGGAGCGAAATGTGGCGTCAATTCGACTACACTTAAGGGATAATTCTAATCCTTTGGAATTGCCGCCTGCACTGTAAGTAAGAGATCTTTATATTGATGGCAGTAGTGCTTTGGAATTACTACTTTTTGATTTAGTTTCAAAGCGTACTTTCGCCTTCCTAAAGATGCAGTAGTCTACTTAGTGGAAACTTTAAAAAATCACTTTTCCATAAGTTATTGGTCAACAGCAATATCTCCTCTTTTGAAAGTTTGTGCAGCCTTAAGGTTTTTGCGGAAGGAAGTTTTCAGAAGTCCCATGGAAATGATTTTAATGATTTACGTTGTCGCTGGTTTTGAATGAAGTCATTCACCTAATAGAGCAAAAAATTTGTAAAAAGTGAATTGTTTCAAAAATTACAAAGGATGAAAAAACAATAAACAAAAATTTATTTTATTCCGAAACAGAGTTTCCCGGCATTGTTGGATGCATAGATGGCACACACGTGCGCATCATGGGACCCAAAGGAGATATACGTCATTTGTATATAAATAGAAAATGTTATTTTAGTTTAAATATATTGCTGGTATGTTTTTTGAGATAATAGTAATTGATTTTCTACAAGTTATCATTCCTATAAATTCTTAGATATGCGATTTTCAACTGCAAATTCGGTATGTTGACGCTAGACATCCCGGCTCTACATATGATGTTTTCATTTGGAACAACAGTTCTTTAATGGAACAAATAGCTAAGGATTTTGGACAAAATACTTGGTTACTAGGTAACATTACACAAATTTCTAAGGATCTTTCGATTTTACAAATATTTTTTTTAGGTGACGCAGGATTTTCACTGGAACCATATCTCTTGATACCATTTCATTCGGCTGAACCTCAATCCCCTAAGGAAAAATTTAATACAACTCACTGAACGTACAAATGGTGTTCTTAAGTCGGTATTTAGGTGGCTTTGGTAATTCGTGGTCGAAAGAGTAGATTATGTTGCATCCATAAATTACCAATTTCAAACACTAGATCTTACGAGAATATAATTATTTTCAATTGTTTCCCAATAATCTTGCCAAGAAATTAAATTTTTTGTAAACAAATATATGTATGTCATTTTATATCGACTAGAAAAAGAAAAGGGATAGCAGGCGAAGAAATTTGCCGTCCCTCTCGCAACATCGGTCGGAAACATTACCACTACATACATTCATAGTTATCATAGTTGTTAGTCTATGATGTTGGTTGATGTCGTGTTGTCGCATAAATGTCGAAAATGGAAAACATTTTTAAGTTTTTTGTTGAATTTCATTAAATTTTAATAAATGGAAAATATTAATAAAAAAAAAAAATAACTAATAAGAAACAAATGAAGATGCTAGTGGAGTTGACGGAAAATCCTGCCTTTGGCCGCGGGAAGCCGCCATTGGGGTTTAACAAAATGCAGCTCAAAGAAAAATGGGATACGTTTATATTGGAGTTGAATTCTTTGGATTCACTAATTAGAACATCGAAAGTGTGTAGTGCAATCGAATTTTAGTTGCCCCGTCTAGTGGCAACACAACTATTAAAAAATCTATATTGGTTATGGCAACATTCGTTAGTTGTAAAATTTTATCGAAAATGGTGATTTGACAGATGACTGGCAACTACATAATTGTAAACAAATTAAAATTAAAAAGAAAGATTTTTTGATTGATTTCTTGATTAATTGAATAAAATTATAAAAATGAGCAAAAACACACGAACTGATTTTCAAAATCCTTAAGGCATTAGAAAATACATCTTATAAGAATTATCAGATCAACAAAGCATTATATGAACTGAAAAAAGAAAAGGCTCTTTTACAAAAGGAGCTTATACAGACGAAATTGGAATTTACTCGTATGAGAATGCAAATGTAGAAAATTTTAATTTGTGTTGTGATAATGAATTAACATTGAAGTTTATTTTGTTGATGAATTCATATTTTAGTTTATTTTGTTAATGAATTACTATTTTAGTTTTTCTTGTTGCCTTGTATGTATATTTTTTAGTGTTAAGAATTGAATTGAAGACTTAATATTATAAAAAGCATATAAAAGGTTATTCATTTAAAGTGGCACGCACTTAATTATTTCTAATTTCTCGTGCAGAGCCTTCATTATTTTTTTCTGCCAAAACACCTTCTTCTACTTCTGCCTCTAACGGAAAAGGTATTTCATCCTGATGTTCCGTTTTAATATATAAGGCTTAAGTTATGCAATGCGAAACACACATTCGTAATTTGATTCGATTTCTTTCTATCATATTATATATATTTTTTAATTTTTATTAATAGGTGTTCTCGAAAGAGTAATTGTTAATGGCTTAGAAATGCTTAAATGTTTAGAAAATATAAATCGTCGCACTGATCATCACGTAATCAATCTGTAGTTCGTTTCTGTAATTGTGGCATCGTAAAATGTCTCACATGAAGTGTGAAACAAAAAATCCCATCGCTTCTCGATTTGTGAGAAAAAATTGTTTCTGTAATTTAAAGTGAAAAGAAGCAACACTAATTACGTTTTTATTGGAATATTCCAATAACGCAATTTCAAAAAGCAAAAAAGTAAACAAATAAAAATATATAAACAAATATTTTTGTGGGGAAAAAATAATTAAATAAATACAGTAGTCCCCCGATTTACGAATAGGATACGTTCTGTGAAAGTAGACGTATGTCGAATATTCGTATAGCGGGTTAATATTAGTATGCCATTCTACTGAAAATAGAGTACGAATAAATAGATACGTTCCAGGTATAAAAAATATTAGCATAAATTTGTATTACAAATGCATAAATGTGTTCCTAAAATGTCACTATGTGATACCCTCTTTTTAAAAACACTTATAACAAGGTGATATGAAAGGAAATTTATTCGTTTAAAATATAAAATACGTAATAAATTCATTAAAAAAACAAATTTTACATTAAGAAAGAACATTTAATGTTAAAATTAAAATAATAACTTAACATTACATATTAAAAAATTATAATTTATGTATGTTATACAATATCTATTGTGATGTATTGTAGCAAATCTCTGACCAGCTGTCAACTTGTAGTAATTTCACCATCACTTGCACACATTCGTAATAGCGAATTTTGCATTCGTATAACGAATTTTATAAATTAATAATAATGTTTATATCTTCGAAATTTCGTAAAACGGGGGAATACTGTATATTAAAAAAGTGAATTGTTAATAAAAGGGTGAGATAATTTAGTGCCAAAAAATGCAATGTATGGTGTGATAGTAGTGGTTGCTGAACAACATGATAGGCGAAGCATCTTGCGGATCTTTCGCCAAAATTTAAAGGATATAACTAATCCTTTTACCCTTATAGAGCAGTGTTCTAAGGTCCTTTATCGTTTGATCAAAGACGCGGCTTTTGCTCTGCTAGCAGAGATTAGCCCGAACATGCTCAAGAGGAGAATGGCAACATAAATCCCACAAATAGATTTTGTAATTTAAATTAATATATTTATTTTATGTATTAGGTTTTGCCACCTATTATTTTTATTATTATTATTAATATTATTAACTTTTATTACTAACTTCTATTTTTAATTTGTATTATTAACTTTTATTATTAACTATTTGTTATTAATTAAAATTAACATAAAACCGGTACATTGCATTGAATATATGCACAAATGTGTAAGTACATACACACATATATGAATTTAAAAGAGAAAATAAACAAAAAATAAAAATTATATCTTTATAAAAACGTGTAACAAATATCCTAATTCTAAGCATTTATACAATAAAATATATTATAAAGAGATAAAAATATAAAGCTTCACTAAAAATAAAAACACAAACAAACGAGAACATATAAAATATTATACAATTTAAAAAAAAAAAAACTTTTCGCTGCGTTTTAAATTGTGAGTTGTTTTGACAAATCAAGTGTAAAACTTCTCACAACATTTTCCTACAGAAACGCTTTTATTCATAAATTTCCAATGATTTAAGTCAAAACGGTCGAATGACAGGCAGTTCTCACAAAAGATAATTACAGAAACACTTGCATGGGAGAAACGATTTTTTGTTTCAATTCACATTGTTTTTTCTTCATTACCATCATTTCGTTTGAAAAATTTGTCGATGCGTGAGTTACAGAAACGAGCTACTGGATACATAATTTAAATGGGACTATGGGAGGCAAGACAAGTGCTTAGTGCATGCTAATAGATGGCTAAGTCCCCGTCCACACTTGCAATTTTGTTGCAGCAATTCTGGAATGTTTTAGGTGAGAGCGGTGAGAAGCTTGGGGAAGGGTACAGAGGTTCATGTTCTCGGCAATTCTCTTTTGCTTTGCAATTCTCACTATTTAACTTAAAGAAAATATAATAAGAAGAAGAAAAAAGAAGGCATAAGAAATACAAGAATTGCAATGCCAGATTTTTCTAATGTGGACACTAAAGCAATTTCAAAGCAGAATTGCACGCAACAAAATTGCAAGGGTGGACGGGGACTAAGGTGCTAAAAAGACATGCTCACGGGTGTAATGAGAACCTTAAATTATAAATTGAGCCGGGAATGAGAGTTTCATTCAAGTCACAGAAGATATAGTCAAAAAAATCAATTTCGAATCAGAGGTACAACTTAAGTTGAACTGCTGTAACAAAATTGGAAAATCCACAGACTTAGAAGAAGGCGATACGTATAATTTATTGTTAACAAAAGCTATGCTTACAATAGATCTTTTATAAAGTTTACTTGTATACAATTTTCTATTTCATATATTTCCGTACTACGCATTGTGTTGACTTCAATGAACATTAGGAAGTGGACAAAATTACTGATAATTTCCAATAGATCCATCTGCTTATTCTACTCCCAGATGTTAGTGATAGCTTCGAATCCTTCATGCTTTCCCAATCCTTCTAAATATGTTATTTTTTAACTGATAATATGCTGTACAGATTTCAAGGTGTTTATATTTGTCAACATATTTATTTATTAAAAACAAATAAAAACAATTTTCTTTCATGTTTTTCCTTTGTCAATTTCAGTGGCAAATAAGAAAATTGGAAACCAACATTATTAAAATCAATTATAACATAACACAATATCATAACACAAGTCATGGAAAACGTGCTGAAAACCACAGGTTATTTTGTGATTTTGATAACTTGCATAAGGATCTAAAAGCATTTAGTGAACTGCATATCAAAGAAACGAAATAATTGTATTGAAACAAGCAACAGCGTACAAAGTGTAAGTATTATTCTGTTATACAAAAATGTGAAACTTATAAATGTAATCTCCACCATTAATGATCCATTAAACCTAATTTAAAACTATGGAAATTTCTATGTTTCTCTTAGGGTCACAGTATCTACAAAGAATTGGCTGATGAAAAAGGTTGTGGAAAAAAAATCTGAAAGTAGCTGGAAAACATTAGAATCGAAAATTGTTACAGTTAATGCAATTGTGATGGTTTAACATTAAAAATGTATACGTTTAAAAAAATATTTATTATAAACCATACTGTAATGTTTTTAAATTTATTTTACTCTCAATAAAAATTAAACTTCTTTAAAATGTAATACAAAATTTTATTTATTTATTAACAAATCTTATTGATATTGTGTAGGTTTCCACGCTACCATAGAGGTACTACACTTAGTGCGTTGCCAATTTTTTTGAATGGCTGGCTTCCCCAATAGACCTAAAGCCATTTTTCTCATAACATGTTCCGGGACAAAAAGCAAAACCATATTTCCTTATGTTCCGAAAACATATATTCGTATATATTACTTTTCTTTCACTTTAATTATTTAAAAAAACACTTCCGTATTCTTCGTTCCATTTTTATATTCACTTGAGCACTGGTGGAGAGGAGGAAAAACTTCGCAGCACTAATATCACTGTTTTAAATTATACACATCACACAAAATATAGGTGTTGTTTTTGAAACTGAGCATGGAAGGCACATATTTTCTTTTGTACCCTTCCTTTTTATAAACATTAATTCTACGTTCATTTTCCAAAACAGCCTGCTGCATGATGTTTTCATTTGGAACAACAGTTCTTTAAAGGAACAAATAGCTAAGGATTTTGGACAAAATACTTGGTTACTATGTAACATTACACAAATTTCTAAGGATCTTTCGGTTTTACAAATATTTTTTTTAGGTGACGCAGGATTTTCACTGGAACCATATCTCTTGATACCATTTCATTCGGCTGAACTTCAATCCCCTAAGGAAAAATTTAATACAACTCACTGAACGTACAAATGGTATTCTTAAGTCGGTATTTAGGTTGCTTTCGGCAGAACGTGGTCTACACTATATACCGGAAAAATCCGTTTCCATAGTGAATTCATGTTGCGCGTTGTACAGTATTGGCCTGCATTATAAAGCAGATTGGAAGCAGGACTCCATAGATTCTTACGAAACCAATTTCGTGAGCTTTGATGATAATGAAGATGACATTTTGGCTTCAGACATCAGACAAAAAATAATGTTTTATTTAAATGAATAGAATTTCCTTTTTTTTTCAAACCATGAATTTTATTTTTAAGTAATTCAGTTAAGAACTTATAATATTACAATAAACATAAAGAAACGAATTTAAATTTAATTTTCTTTGAGGCTAGAATAAAATAATTAAAAGTAAAAATAATATGCTATGTAAAATTTGTACATTTTTCAGGTCACTGTATTATATTTAAGACTATAAATGGAATACTAACAAAAAAATAGAATTCAGTTATTCAGGAAGACCCTTGAAGTTAAATATTTTAGTCATCACTTAAACATCACAAGTATCTATATTTTCTAAAATCTTTAGCTTTTTTCTTTAAATTTCTTATTAAGAATTTGCTGTTCTTTTAAAGCTTCATATTTCATTAATTTTAAATCTCATTTCTTTTAAAAGTTCTATTTGTTTTTTAATTTCTTGTAGAGTTTCATAATTTTTTTTCACATTTTCTTCTATCTTTTTCATAGTGGCTAACATCTCACTTTGCGTTCCAGTTTGTTCTTCAAGCAAATTGAACTTTCTTTCCTCCACTTTTACTGGTTTTATTGGTTTCAGCTTTTTTTCCTTGGCGTCTACAATTTTATATTGCGGCAGGTTGGGCTCTATAGTTTCCTCTTGTTTTGATTGCTTCTCCATTTCTATTGACGATATGTCGAACTCCAATATCTTCTCCTCAATTTTCATTCCAAACAAATTACCTGGTGGATTAACGCTTAAACCCATTTGTAGAAGGTTTGCATCAGCTTGTTCCAATACGGATAGACTTACTTCTTCAGAAGGGCCTCCTCCAGTTACGTAGAGATTCTTTTTGTTTTGGGTCATTTTCTTTTTCAGGTTTGCTTTATAATGGACCCAAACACGCGCCCATTCTTCGGGTGTACGTAAAGGAGGGCCAACACTATTTAATTTTTCAGAAATTGGCGCCCAAATCTGATCTGTAGTGTTCTTGGACTCTCCAAAAGTGCGTACACCACGTGTCACATTGGGATTCTCCTCCATTTCTTCTAGCAGCAGATCAAATTGTAGCTTTGTGGTTATTTTTACCATTTTAAAGAAAATATCTGAAAATAAAGTTTTGTGAAACAATAAAAATGCAAACTAATTTTTAAATATTTACTTACAATGTACTTATGCCGCTTTTTTTACAAAATTATTTGTAGAGCAACGTCAAATTCGTGGTTGCAAAAATAACCTAAAACTGACAACTTGAATCGACAGCAGACAATCACTTGTTGCCATCTACAATTACAATTTATCATTGGCAACGCAACTGTGTTTCTGTTATCGGTTGTAAATTGTCATAAGTATGTAATTTCAGCGATTGACAACCGAATTGAAATTATGTTGCAATACACAATCGAGCCATAAGTTTTTTATAATTTTATGAAATATTTATTTAAAGTGTTTTCTTATTTTAAGTGTGGACACACCCTAAAACAAATTGAAAAAGAAAATTAGATACTAATAAAAGAAACTTTCAAGCCATTGGTGGTAGAACGTCTACCGTAGGCTTGAACTCATTAGAGCAAACCACTGTCGAGTTAGTGTCAATGCAATCGCAAGTAAATCAAATGGATTAGCGATGGGGCTACAAAGACAGGAAGATTCTGATGCCACAGAATCAGTTTCCATCGTCCAAGAAGCTCCTCCAGTTGTGAACTGCAGCAAGGAGCAAAAAAAAGCCAACCTAAATTGAAAAATAAACCTGAGGAGGATCGTCTACAGATCTTAACAAGCAAAAACACACGAACTGATTTTCAAAATCCTTAAGGCATTAGAAAATACATCTTATAAGAATTATCAGATCAACAAAGCAAGAATTATATGAACTGAAAGAGGAAAAGGCTCTTTTACAAAAGGAGCTTATACAGACGAAATTGGAATTTACTCGTATGAGAATGCAAATGTAGAAAATTTTAATTTTTGTTGTGATAATAAATTAATATTGAAGTTTATTTTGTTGATGAATTCATATTTTAGTTTATTTTGTTAATGAATTACTATTTTAGTTTTTCTTGTTGCCTTGTATGTATTTTTTTTAGTGTTAAGAATTGAATTGAAGACTAAATATTATAAAAAGCATATAAAAGGTTATTCATTTAAAGTGGCACGCACTTAATTATTTCTAATTTCTCGTGCATAGTCTTCATTATTTTTTTCTGCCAAAACACCTTCTTCTACTTCTGCCTCTAACGGAAAAGGTATTTCATCCTGATGTTCCGTTTTAATATATATAAGGCTTAAGTTATGCAATGCGAAACACACATTCGTAATTTGATTCAATTTCTTGGGGGAATTATGTAAACCTCTCGCAAAAAGCAAAAATTGAAATGTGTTGGAGAAAAGTATTAAAGCGATTTTCTTGTGATCCTTCTACTGCACTTCAAAATGGCAGGATATCTAGAGGATATCCTGCGTCACCTAAATATAATAATATTTTAATATATATGTCCAATAAATCAGTGGATATTTAAATGTAGTTTTAATTAATTTTGATGAAAGTTCAAACTCTATTTAAATACGCTTTCAGTTTTACAGTCAGACTTAAATACGTCAATTAACTTATGCGAAAAATGTGGTAGCACCATGAAATGTGTAAACGAAAATCGCCACTGTTGAAAAAACAAGTGTTTTGCTTTGATTACAAAGAATTCAAGTGTTGTTTATAAAATTATTTTAAGTTTTTCAATTGTGTTAAGAGTCTATTTCTCCAATATATATTATTTTATTGATTTTTTTATTTACTTTAATGATAATTAACTTTATTTACATAACTTTTTAAAATTTATTAGCAAATTTTTCTCAATATCAAAATGTTTTCTTTTTGTTAAAAAAACAAAAGTCAAAGTTATATGTATTATTTAAAATAATTGTATTATGTATTATTTTAAATATGTATTATTTAAAATGTACATTTAAATGGCAAATGAAATGCATTTAGAACCCAGTTTTTGACTTCGTATTTAGGTTAAGTCGAAAAGAGGGGCATGAGTTTTCCCAATCCGCTCAGGATTACACTTAGGCGTGTTGTGCGCTCTATTGTAAGGAGTTCTCATTCTACGAATTTGGTTGGATGGCCAATATTTGAATTTGGTTCCGTTATGAACCTAGTTTCCTCAAAGTATCTTCTTAAGTCTCTCCAATTAAAACCGCTAAGAAATTCCATTTCCTATATAATTACGGTGACCATCCGTTCTGTATTATACAGAACAGTTCTGTATTTCAGAGCCGTGTTCTGTATAAATTATTGATCTGCGAAAAACGCTAAAATGTTTTGTATTTCATTTACTGTTCTGTATTTGTTCTGTATTTTCATGCCTGAAAGTGATATTCAAAATATTAAAAATTTTTCAACTATCAAAGCGAATTGAGGCGTGACCCTGAATTTTGATTTGCACTTTCACGTGTAAATGCTGTTTTAATAAATATGTATGTGTATCAAGGCGAATAATAAATTTTCCATGATGTGTATTGTATACTTGCCGCCGCCAACAATACATAGTAGGCCTGGCGTTTAGATATGAAGTGTCATTACAAAAAGAACATTCATCAAGTAATTTTTCAGAAAAAAGTAATCATGTCCCGCAGACGAAAGTGCGTTTTTAATGATGAACTACAACAGCAATATAGTTTTATTAAAAAAACTGATATTGATAGCAAGGTACGATGTTCTAAGTGCATGACAACTTTCAGCATTGCTAATGGAGGCAAACTTGATATCCAACAGCACTTACGAACAAATAAACACAAGGATTCCGACATCGCTGCCGCTTCTAGCAAAACTCTATCCTGCTATTTTGGGTCTAAGGATTTTAACGACAGCAAAAGGAAAATTTGCATATCAGAAGGAACATGGGTATATCACGCTGTTAATCATAACCACTCATTTCGCTCCAACGATTGTACTTCAAAACTTATAAGAAGCTGTTTTGATGAGAGATATTCTTCTGGACGTACCAAGTGTGAATCGATAGTTTGTAAAGTCCTAGCTCCGAATTCCATTAAAGAAATTGAGAATGATTTGCATATTGTTAATTTGATAAAAATTTTTTGTGATTGTTCAAATCATGGTAACATAAAAATATGTCCAATACTTATTCGTTATTTTGTACCATTGCATGGTATTCAAGTCAAAATATTGGAAGTTGATAATTTGCCCGGAGAATCCTCCGATATTTTAACAAAATATATTTGTGATCTGCTTATTAAATTTAATGTAAACAAAAGATTACTTGCTTTATGTGCAGATAACACAAACTGTAACTTTGGTGGAGCAGCCAGGCGAGGCAAAAACAATGTTTTCAAAAAACTTCATTCGTCTACGGAAAATGTTCTTATCGGTGTGAACTGTGCTGCACATATTTTAAATAACTGCATTCAAACATCAACAGAATGTCTCCCCATAGATATTGAAACGATTATTGTAAAAATTTTTTTCTACTTTTATATTTATACAGTACGTGTTGAAGAGCTTAAAGTAATTTGTGACACAATAGAAGTAGAATATAAAAAACTACTTGGATTTAGCAAGACAAGATGGCTAACTCTTAAACCATCCATTGAAAGAATATTAAAGCTTTTTAAGCCTTTAAAGGAATACTTTTTATCCCAGCCAAAGTGTCCAACTATATTAAAAAGTTTTTTTGAAGATCCTGTTTCAGAAGCATGGCTTTTCTTCGTTTATTGTCAAGCTACTTTGTTTCATGACTACATAACGCAGATAGAGTCCCAAAAAGTATGTATGACTGAGGTTTCGCTCATTATTAATGAGCTGGTTTAAAATTTCACAACGCAAAGAGGAAAAAATTTTCCCTATTGCAGTTAAAAAAATCATAATTGATCTAAGTCAGAAAAAAGTTCTCGATATTAATGAGTTTAAAAGTACCGCAAGCCAATTTTATGCAAATTGCATTGAGTACTTAAATCAATGGGACACTGCTTATCAAGAAGTTGAAATACTGAAATGGGTTCTTTTAAGTGAAACTCCTGCATGGGAGGATGTTGAATCCAGTTTTGTTTTTATTATGGATAAGAGAAACGAATTAAACATAAATAATACCGAATTATTTGATGAGCTGGCTCTTGTTAAAAGATATACCACTTCAGAAAAATTAAAGCAATGGAATGAAAACAAAAAATCTGCTGAAGAGCGCTGGGTAGAAGTTTTTAAACATTTCAAAGAAGGAGGTATAAGTTTCCAAAATATTTTGAAAGTTGTCGAATTCAGTTTATGTTTACCTGGTTCTAATGCTCCAACAGAAAGAGTGTTTTCTATTTTAAATAACATATGGACTAGTGAAAAAGCTCAATTGAAGGTAAATACCCTCAAATCCATTTTAATTACTAAATATAATTATGATTTAAATTGTTTAGAGTTTAAAGAATATTTAAAAAGTAATGAAGGCTTACTAAAACAAATCTATTCAGCAGAAAAATACCAAATTTAATTGCTTTGTACATATACATATTAACGCCTAAAATTTCTCTATTAACCCATTTTACTTAAGAATCAAAACATTTTTGTCATTGATGATATGTACTGAGTACAAATTAATCTTAATTTTATAGTTCTTACAAATATACTTATATATGCAATGATCTCGGAAACAGTCAAGCTCTATTTTCTTTTTTACATCAGCGTGTGATTATGTTTTTTTTTAAGTTTTGATTTGTATTTGTTAAAAAAATATCTATAATAAATTGGTCTTGAATGTGCATTTAAGGTTGTTTGTACTTTTTAATTGTTATTATGAAATCTTATCCCTGTTCTGTATTTTGGTTTCAAAAATATGGTCACCGTATATATAATCTCCTGATTAAATGTTTGTCTTCTGACTTGGCTAAAATCTGGAAAGTAGCACAAGTAGTGCTCCAGTGTTTCGTCCTCCTCCTGGAAGGCCCTGCATGTTATATCGTTAACGATACCCATTCTTGCCAGGTGATTTCTTAACTCTATATGTCCTGTTATTAAATAAACCAGTCTTTGTAGTGCTGGCCTACTCAATGTTAGGATCTCTTTTATCCAGTTACCATCTGGGTCCCCCCATAGAATTCTAGTCACCCTACCTACGGTAGAGTGCTGCAATCTCTTGTATACAATTCTATAGCCCATTGTACAAAAAAGTATAAAATTAGTTAATATTTCCATAAACTTAAGTTGTGTTTAAATACGCTTTCAGTTTTTTAGTCATATTTAAATACTTCAATTATTTTATGCGAGAAATGTGGTAGCACCATGAAATATGTAAATCGCCATTGTTAAGAAAACATGTGTTTTGCTTATGATTCAAAGTATTTCAAGTGTTGTGCATTAAATTATTTTAAGTTTTTCAATTGTGTTAAGAGTCTATTTGTACAATAAATATTATTTTATTGATTTTTTACTTTATTCTATTGATAATTAACTATATTAAGCGTCCAATGAGGGATATTTAAGTTGTATATATATATATATATATATATATATATATATATATATATATATATATATATATGATCTGTAAAAATAAATTTTGTATTTAAATATACTTTAAGTTTAAATAGAACTTAATTTTGAAGTTAAAAACTGGGCATAAATCTTATTTATGTTTGCGGTGAAAAATGAGATTTACTGTTTAAATGG
Organism: Linnaemya vulpina; assembly: GCA_963675445.1. NCBI lineage: Eukaryota > Metazoa > Arthropoda > Insecta > Diptera > Tachinidae > Linnaemya > Linnaemya vulpina. The sequence continues at coordinate 39,175,688 of OY776281.1, forward strand.
CATTTATAGATAAGCTTCCTTTAAATATCCATTGATATATTGGGCATATAACACTATGTTATAAAAACAAACTTTGCCTAAAATCCAAGCATTTTCATGCATTGTATGTTGCAAACGTTGTTTAAGCTTACTCCTATTCAAAAAGAAGGAGTCGTGGTTTGAACTAGGATAACGAGCATCAACATATCGTATACTCATTCCGGAACTGCATAATTATATATATATATATATATATATATATATATATATATCCATATATATTAAAAAGGATGTGTGTTTAGCACACGAAATAACAACAGTCAGTCAACCTATTCCGCAAAAGTAATACGACTTGTGGTATAATTTCACCATATAATATTATTAATATGGTGTAATAATCCACTAGGCAGCAGCAAACATACAAAAAATCAATGGACACTGAAGCAATAGCTCGTTTTATTGTTGTATTTAGGTTCCGATTGTCAACCAGCACACGAAAAAACAAGACATATATTATATGCGCCACTATTATAGCCTATTTACACTTACTCATATCTTTCATAATTTTGGCAAGATGTTAACATCTTCCCAGTCTATATGAAAAAAAAATCCACATCTCTCAACATCTTTACAAGATGTTCGTATCTTGTTTTGCTGGCCTGAACATCTTTCGATTACTTTAGTGTCATCGCAACAGAAAACTAAAAGCAATTGTCAAAAATTCATACCAACACTAGAAAATATACATATATATATGTATTTAGGCTTTATATATATACATACATATATATATATATATATATATATATATATATATATATATATATACATTTATATATATATATATATATATATATATATATATATCTATATATATATATATATATATATATATATATACATATATATATATATATATATATATATATATATATATTTATATATATATATATATATATATATATTTATATGTATATATATATATATATATATATATATATATCTATATGTATATATATATATATATATATATATATATATATAGATATATATATATATATATATATATATATATATATATATAGATATATATATATATATATATATATATATTTATATATATATATATATATATATATATATATAATATGACATTTATTTGTTGGGTGGTTAAGCAATGTCTATATGCATTTCATTGGCGCTTCTTACCAAATCGTCAGTAGACTTCAACCACAGTTTTGCAAAGTTTCAAACTTCTCAACTTATTAAAAGATTTCCAAAAACCATCTGAGAATTATGTTAAATAAATTAACTATAAAAATTCACAAGCAATTTCAAAAAATCACATTATAATAAGTGTAGCAGGCTATGAAACTTATACAAACCAAACCCAACAAACAACTTTTATTCGATACGACTCTATTTTATTTTTTTATTTTTTATTTATTTTTTTTTTATTCGTATCGAATAAAAGTTGTTTGTTGGGTTTGGTTTGTATAAGTTTCATAGCCTGCTACACTTATTATAATGTGATTTTTTGAAATTGTTTGTGAATTTTTATAGTTAATTTATTTAACATAATTCTCAGATGGTTTTTGGAAGTCTTTTAATAAGTTGAGAAGTTTGAAACTTTGCAAAACTGTGGTTGAAGTCTACTGACGATTTGGTAAGAAGCGCCAATGAAATGCATATAGACATTGCTTAACCACCCAACAAATAAATTTCATATTATAATAGTACAATGACAATATGTCAAAAAATTAGTTTATTAACAATTCAATTGAGATTTTATTTTTCATTTTGCCTTATAAATACTTTCATTGTTATCCAAGGGATTTCTAATTTTATAAAGGTATAGAAAAATAAAATAGAGTCGTATCGAATAAAAGTTGTTTGTTGGGTTTGGTTTGTATAAGTTTCATAGCCTGCTACACTTATTATAATGTGATTTTTTGAAATTGTTTGTGAATTTTTATAGTTAATTTATTTAACATAATTCTCAGATGGTTTTTGGAAGTCTTTTAATAAGTTGAGAAGTTTGAAACTTTGCAAAACTGTGGTTGAAGTCTACTGACGATTTGGTAAGAAGCGCCAATGAAATGCATATAGACATTGCTTAACCACCCATCAAATAAATTTCATATTATAATAGTACAATGACAATATGTCAAAAAATTAGTTTATTATATATATATATATATATATATATATATATATATTTATATGTATATATATATATATATATATATATATATATAGATATATATATATATATATATATATATATATACATATATATATATATATATATATATATATATATATACATATATATATATATATATATATATATATATATATATATATATGTATACATATACATATATATATATATATATATATATATATATATATATAGGTTATAATAGCCTATTTACACTTACTCACATCTTAGAGGTGTGTGTGGAAGATGTTGAAAATTGAAAAAAACTGTTTACATTACATTTTCCATATCGTTCATCTGTCAATTATTACTTCACGTGTTTTGTTTTGGGCAAACAACGCAGTTTTCTTTTACTATAAATAAATTTATTATATATACTACTATTATTAATTACTTATTATTTTTAATTAAATTAAAGTTTACTTAAATTGTTCGGTCCCGCTCATTGTATAAATCATAGACTACTAATTAGACATGACAACTGTGTATGTAGTGGTAATGTTTTAGACCTGTGTTTCGATAGGGACAGCAAATTTCTTTGCTTGCTATCTCTTTTCTTTTTCTTGTCGATAGAAAAGGTCATATTTTTGTTTACAAAAAGTTAAAATTTCTTGGCAGCATTATTGGCGAACAATTGAAAATAATTAAATTATAGTAAGATTTAGTGCTTGAAATTGGTAATTCATGGGTGAACATAATCTACTCTTTCGTCCACGAATTACCAATTGTGTGAAATCCCAAAAAAGTACAGAAAAACAATAAAATCGGTGGTGGTAGCAGAAAAAATATGTAAGTAAATTTTTCTTATACATATATACATAAATTTAATAATATCTAAAATTCTTTTATTTTTCAGGAGCCAACGATATGCAAATGGTATAGAGAATTAGAAATTTGTTTCCGAATTATACGGCGTATATTTTGTGTGATGTGTATAATTTAAAATAGTGATATTAGTGCGGTGAAGTTATTCCTCCTTTCCACCAGTGATCAAGTGAATATAAAAATGGAAGGAAGAATATGGAAGTGTTTTTTTTTAAATTAATTAAGGTGAGAGAAAAATAATTTATATGAATGTATGTATCGGAATATATTTTCGGAACATAAGGTAAAACTCTAAGTTCTTGTGCTTTTATGTAGGAAATATGGCTTTGCTTTTTGTCCCGGAACATGTTGAGAAAAAATGGTTTAGGCCTATTGGGGAAGCCAGCCATTTAAAAAAATTGGCAACGCACTAAGTGTAGTACCTCTATGGTAGTGAGGAAACCTACACAATATCAATAAGATTTATTAATAAATAAATAAAATTTAAATTTTAAAGAACTTGAATTTTTATTGAGAGTAGAATATATTTAAGAACATTACTGCATGGTTTTTATAAATATTTTTTTATACGTATAAATTTTGAATCTTAAACCATAACAATTGTATTTACTTTAACAATTTTCTATTCTAATGTTTTCCAGCTACTTTCAGATTTCTTTAGCGAATTCTTTGTAGACACTGTGACCCTAAAATAAATATAAATATTTCGATTAATACTTTTAAATTAGGTTTAATGCACCATTAATCTGATAGAGATTATATTTATAAGTTTCACATTTTTTATAACAGAATAATACTTACATTATATACACTCTTGCTTGTTCCTATACAATCCTTTCGTTTCTCTGATATGCAGTTCACAAATTGCTTTTAGATCTTTATGCAAGTTATGAAAACGGTCTAACATTCATTCAGCAGGTTTTCCATGACTTGTGTTATAACCAAAAATTTATTTTCATAATGTTTGTTTCCAATTTTCTTATTTGCCACTAAAATTGACAAAGGCGCTCATGTTGGAAAAACACTATTTCATAAACGATAAAAGAAAATTGTTGTTATTTGGTTTAAATAAATAAATATGTTGACAAATATAAACACCTTTACATCTATACAGTATATTATCAGTTAAAAATTAATATATTTACTGGGAGAACATGAAGGATTCAAAGCTATCAGTAACATCAGGGTGTAGAATAGGCAGATGGATACTTTGGAAATTATCAGTAGTTTTGTGCACTTCCAAATGCTCACTGAAGTCAAGACAAGCCTAGTACGGAAATATATGGAATAACAAAATGTATATAATGTTGCAGCAGTTCAACTTAAGTTGTACCTCTGATTAGAAATTGATTTTTTTGACGCGATCTTCTATGACTTCAATGAAACTCTCATTCCCGGCTTAATTTATAGTTTAAGATTCTCATTACTCCCGTGAGTATCCTGGTTGATTACGTTATGATCAGTGCGATAATTTATATTTTAAAAACATTTAACAGTTTCTAAACCATAAACAATTACTTTTTTGAGCATTAACATTAATAAAAAATTAAAAACAAAACTAATTTGAATGAATTTCAATCCTTTGGGAATATTGGCCCATTTTGATGTTGATTTACGGTATTCACCGCCAGCCACAATTTAGGACTTTTGATATGTTCTTTTAATGTTTATAAACAGTTTAATATTGTCTTAACATCACTTAACACTTATTTTTATTATTTATTTCACAATTTTTCACCTAAACGAAATTTTTGTTTAATTTTCAACCACCATTATCACAGGTTAAACAGATAGGATACGGAAATCCGGCCAGGTCGTATTTTCATGAATGGCATCCCTAATGGCAATACCTTTTTAACCCCTCATTTGGTGAAGGACAGTAAGATATTGCTTTTCATAATTCTATCTCTCTTCAATTCACCGGTTAAACGTCAAAAATTTATGGGTTAAAAAATGTTTTTGCAAGCAAAAGGCCTTTACTTTTATTAAAATTAAGAAATTTGCGCATTTTTCTAAACTTTACTTGAACTTATTGTGTTTCAAAATAGTAAAGTGATAAATATTGCTATTCTGTGATAAAGATACGTGTGTTTTATTGAATATAATCCTAGCTCTTTAATTTTTCTTCAAATATAACCTCTGCTGAAAAAATTGTAATCAGTATTATTATTGAAATCTAGTATGCAATTACATTTAAAAAAAAAATTTATACCGATGATTCCATCGCATGGTATAGGAAAATCATTTTGTACTACTTGAAATTTATGTGGTATTAAAAAGTTTTTATATATTAGATCGAAATGTATATTTCCTATTGATTGTATTTTACCTTGTCCTATTCCGCTTAAAGTTGTTCTGTTATTAGTATTTACATTTTTAATATTGAAATGTTCTATTTTTATTAGTGAAATATCAGCTCCTGTGTTAATTAGTAAATTTATTGGTTTGTTAGTATGATTTATTTGAAGTTGAACAATGAAAGACAAGTTGAGGTTTAAATTATATATTTTGTTATTTATTGAAATACTCTTAGGGAAAAATCCTAGTTTTCCGAATTATTTTCATTCGATTCTGTTGCTCTAACGTAATTTCTGTTTGTATTGTTGTTATTTTGTCTCTGCCTGTAATTATTATTGTTATTGTTGTATATATTGTTATAATTATTGCTATTATTGTTATAGCTTCGTGTGTAGTTATTTCTTCCACGAAAATTTGTATAATTTTTATGAAAATTATTGTTTTATCTTTTTCTATAATGCAGTACACTGTTTTGTTGCCCAGTTGCTTCTGTGCAACTATTTACAAACTTGCTAATAGCTTCGTTCATGTTATTGTATTGTATTGCTTCCATGATAAGTTTTACTTTATCAATAATGCAAAATAATGCACTCACAAAAGTTTTTAGTGAGTGCTTTTACAGCAATTTGTGTTGAGTATTTATTTGCTAAGTCGTAATGTAGTCCATCTGATATATATGCGTTCTCTAAGGACTTTGTTAATTGTTCTATTTCACTGTTTAATGTTCATAATTTTTGCTGTTAGGACTTCTACTGATTCATCTTTAACCGAACTGGTTAGCTTATTTATTATATCTACTATTGTTGTTTGGTTAGTTATTAAATTTCTTGCATTACCTTTTAATTTTGTTTTAATAAGGTTTACTGCAATTGCTTCGTGTTCATCATTGATTGTGTTTACTAAATTTAATGAATCAAGAAATGCACGTAGATTCTGTGATTTACCATCAAAATCTGTAATCAGTTTTGAAGCTGTGTTTAGAAATTCACTATAGTTTGAGACATTGTGATTGTTTTAGTTTTTACGTTTATATTATGAGTTATGCTTTCGTGTAGTGAGTACGGTAAATTAATTTCTATCGACTTTTTATCAGCAATTTTTGACAAGCGTGATTTCAAATCGTTAAAAAATGCTTGTGCTGCCGTTTGGTGAGCTTTGGTTAGTCTATTATAGCGTACGTTGAATAAGACTCTTATTTTTTCTAAACATACAAGAAGATTATTGATATGGTATTTAATTGTTTCTTCTTTAATTGGTCTATCAACGTTTAGACATTTATATGATCTATCAAATTCTTCCTTTATTGTTCTTGCTTTATTAATTATTTCTTGCCATTCCATTAGATATGAGGCGAGCATTAGGCATGCAAATATTTAGTGCAGTGGCGGTGACCAAGACTCAAACAAACAGCAAACACATATTCCAAGTGCAGCGGCACGAGGTGTCAAGTGATGTCTGTTGTCCATATGTATTTTACCTGATGTGACACTTGAGATTCTTTTATTAATTTGTAGTCATGCCTTGCAAAGAGTGCATTCATGCTACAATATTGTTATAAATAAAATTAGATAAATAGTGATATTGCCCAATTGTAAAACTCACACACATAGTTTACAAAATTATTTCACATGGTAGCCTTGATGTTGCAGAACAAATGCGCGAAGTGGGTGAATCGCTTCAGAGCATACTCTCAAAAAACTAGAAATGTTGTCCAACTTCAATATCGTTCTGAAACCATGGGTGAATCCAGCTTAAATGTTTGACACTTGTATATTTTTTAATGATGTTATAGCCTATTTACACTACCGGTTTGGAAAAGTTAACAAGATTTTTTGGTTTGTTTACAAAGTGAAGTGATTATGAATAGTGGAATAGTCTGTGAAGGTGCAGTTTTGCTGAAAAATTGCATGGCAGCAAGACGAATTATAGTTAGAAGTAGTTTGCCACATTGCTAATGATGTTGTTTATCTGCCATAGGTGGAAGTATGAAAAACATATCGCTAAAATATGCACATACCTAAATATTTTAAATCTCTTTCTTTACAGATAGTTGGCTTAAGACCAGTAATACTCCATCAAACGCTGCAAACAATGCTTCAAGAGGACATTGATTCATATAAGAATACATTTGGAAAGCGGTTTTTGTTTTTTAAAAGTTTTATTAACGCAAACTGTTTTACAAAATTAATGCCAAAGAAAACTGGTTATAAAAAAAATGTATGTTCATTGTTCTTAGTTATTTAATGTTCTTGTAATTCCTTCCTTAAAAATAATAATAAAGTAATATTAGAATTATTTATTTAAAATGTTGAATTAACTTTAAATGGTCTTTTTATCGAAAAATTCTATACAAATCTATGTGAAAAAATTGTTGCAAAATAAGATACATGCAATATAAGCAAAGATTTCAGCAATCACTTCAACAAATTTTCTTATTTATATATAACATTTGTAAAAATAAAAATAATCTCTTTTTTTTAATTTGTGGTCCTGAAAAGGACCGGTGGTTTTTAAAAATGGTTATAACATCTTGTAGGATGGTATATGTAGGATTGTTATATATCAAAGCTATTCCAAAAGAAAGTTATAGGTGCAACAAGATTTTTAAAAGTTGAAAAACGTCAAGTATGGCTTATTATAACTATTGACTTATATATTGAAAACTAAGCGCCCGCGCCAAACTCCGCTACCTGCTATCGAAAGTCTACTAAATTACGCGTCGGTTGCAATAAGTGTCATATATGAAAGCTATTCCAAAAGTAAGTTATAGGTGCAACAAGATTTTGAAAATCGTCAAGTATGTCATATTTTAACTATTGACTTATATATTAAAAACTTTTAATGTTTATAAACAGTTTAATATTGTCTCTTAATCGCTCAACACTTATTTTTATTATTTATTTCACAATTATTTAACTAAACGAAATTTTTGTTGAATTTTCAACCCCCATTATTTGCGTAAATTGTAAAACATATGTTTAGAGATGACCATATATAGCCATTTCTTCTAACATATTATTTCAGCTTTGCGTATACATATTTTGTACTCGTTTGCACTATCGTTAGGCAAAAGCTGATACGGGCCAAAATGAACTGTCACTTTTGAGTTTTCTGTGGGCTTCATTATGGAGTGCTCGTAAGATGCTGAAGTTTTGTTCTGAGCCTTTGGTTAGCTCAATTAAGAAAAATATAAAAGTTTTATTAAAATTGGCCACGCCCTCTACTTACCGGCCATAGAAAACAATATTTATTTTTGGTTTAAGGTTTTTGAAATTATGCTCTGAGCCTTTGGTTAGTTGATTAAAGATCTATATAAAGTTTCATAAGAATTGACCACGCCCACTACGCACCGCCAATAGAAACCAAGATTTATTTTTGGCCCTAAGTTTAGGAAATTTAGCACAGAGTCTTTCTTACCTCGATTAACTCTCACCACTCACCGCCCATATAAATCATATTATATTTTTTCCCACAACTTTTTGTTTCTTTAACAAAACTAATTATTTTATAAATAAAATCAGTTGTTTTTAAACATATATGTCTTTTTAAAAAGCACACACAAAACTAGAACGTGTATTGAAAAAATAGAGAGAGTGAGAGAGAGGTTGTCAAAGTACTCAACGTACGTCAAAAGTTCCCCAACTTTGTACCTTGCGTTGACGGAGAAGTATTGTATGTAATCAAGCTCATAAGAGAACGTGTATTTCAACTTAGCAAAAGTTAAAACAAGAAAATGTAAGAATTTTGTCAATAAGACATGACTCGTATGAACACAAACTTACTCACATCTTTCAACTTTCATCAGTTTGGCAAGATGTTAACATCTTTCCATATAAAGTCTGTATGAAAAAAACTCAACATCTTTCACGCTAGTGAAGAAAACAAGATGCCATATTTTCAAAGTTAACAAGATATTTCCCCTTTGCATCCAAAATGGTTGACTGTTTACAAACATTGCAGACTGCTCAGCTGATAAGTACCGGTTTGAAAAAGTTAACAAGATTTTTTGGTTTGTTTACAAACATACCATATGCTCGTTGTTTTGTGAGCCACGTGCTCGCTATGTATTTTGGGGGTGGTTTTAACTATTGGCTTATATATTAAAAACCTGCAATCAAAAGCCTACTTAATTACGCGTCGATTGCAATAGGTGTCATATATCAAAGTTTTTCCAAAAGAAAGTTATAGGTGCAACAAGATTTTTAAAAGTTGAAAAACGCCAAAATATTTCTTTTGCTTATTACTTAAAACCTAAGAATTTTTGAATTTGCAGTGTATGGTGAAAAGTTTTGATTCGATTCCGCCTGTTCTTTATACATGTCTGGCATCATAAGGTAACATTTATACATATATATATATATATATATATATATATATATATATATATTTATCGGTTAAAAAATATTTTTGCAAGCAAAAGGCGCTTACTTTTATTAAAATTAAGAAAATTGCGACTTTTTCTAAACTTTGCTTGAATTTATTGTGTTTCAAAATAGCAAAGTGATAAAGATTGCTATTCTGCGATAAAGATAAGTGTGTTTTATTGAGTATAATCCTAGCTTTTGAAGTGGCATATATCTTCAAATATAACCTGTGCTGAAAAAATTTTAGAAATAATGTAAGTAATAATTATGGTTTATGAAAGTTTATGAAGAAAACTAAAGCAAAACCCTTATTTCAGGAGCCGCAAATGTATTATGGGTTGCCAAGATGTTCAGAAACTCCATAGGTTCCCGAAGAATCCGAAAAGGTAAGTGTATGATAAATATAAACATCTTCCGGAAAATTGTGAGTGGCAGATAGTGCTTGGAGTTGATTCAGGACAAGCAGTATTTGCAGCCATAATTTTCTCTTCATAACTGTTTATATGTACATATGTCTGTATCGAAATTCTGAAAATCAACCCAACAGTATTTTCAAGTGCACAATAACAATGGTATGATCTGCAGATGCATGAATATGGACAGCCTCAAGTAAATCAATGGGGCTTTGTATCAGTGTTTCAAAACGCAGTCGAATCCTCCAATACTGGCTACTGGAAGAAGTTCGTGAGAGCAGTGTTCTCCCAAAGAGTAGATGGAAGTCAAATGAATATAGTATGGGAAAACAGTAGTAGTGGAATATATTTAAAGATTTCAGGTAATGTTTTTATTTTGATTTTAATTCTTCGCCTTTATTAAAACAATTTCTTTTTATTCTCTTTACTTTGTGAGCAAAGAAGGCAGTTCGTGAAATCGCTTAAGATTTTAAAACTGAAATCCGTTTTCACAGCACTGCTGAGATGGCTCTTCAGCAAGACAGTGAAGCTTATATATTTGGTCTGTTCCTAAATACAAATTTCTGCACCATCTGTGCTGATACTATTACGTCAAATTATATACTTTTGGCCAGACGGATTCGTGGCGAACAAACTTGAATTAAATGGATATAGACTGTTTTGACTGTCGACCGTGTCGGACGTACTTTTGTTGAACTCTGCTTACATTTTTTTAATTTTCTGGCAAAAACTGTTTTAATAAAAAAAATACAATAAAATAAAAAACTTAAAAAAGCTATATTCTTATTGTTGTTACATTCTTTCGCATATTTGGTGCTTACAACAAAACAAACAATCAATAACAACAATATCATTTAAATTTTTGCATATTTCAATTTTCATTAATACCAACAACAACAATCGCTGCTGTTGTGATACAATAAGTGAAAATAAAAATAATAATTAGCAATATTTGTTCCTGCTCTGCTTTAAACCTGTTTTTACATTCTACACCTGATCCTCTTTATTCGAGTGATTTCAAAAATCAACTAACAACAAGTAATAAATAACAATAAAAAAAAGGTCACAAATAAAATATTTGTTAAATATGTCCTGCTCAAAACCTAAATGCCGCAACAAAACTGATAAGCCAATGGTATCTTGTTGGCTTTGTGATACTGTTTATCACGCTAAATGTGTTGATTTGGCTGCTCGAACTGCCGACAATCTGCGTGAAGATAAAGGCCTGCGCTGGTGCTGTAAAAAATGTATTGCGCTTGACATTGAATTCTACTCATTCTTCAAAAACACGCATATAAAGTTTAACGAAATTCAAAATGATCTTAACAACCTTTCTTTGAAATTTAATCAATACAAAAAATTACTTGAAAAAGGTCCGTGCTCTCCTAAAAGAAAGAAACCTACAACTGACATCAATACTATTGTTGATGAAAAGGCTGAAAATGCGTTATTATTGCTGCCATTAATAGCAGAAAAAAATCCCGTCACTACTTCTGAACCCTCGCCAAATTTTCCTGATTTATCTAACAACACAGCACATGTTTCTCCTTCCTGTATAAATACTAATTCAACTTCCTCATCTGTTCCGATTAATTTTAATCCGCCAGTTCCTGTTTTTAAACCGTCAAGTACCTCAATTAATTCAAATCCATCCGTTCCTGATTTTAATTCTTCTAACAATCCAACTCTTAAAGTTATTTCACCAAAAAAAACTATATTTGCTGCTCGATTTCCATCCTCTACTACTACTGATGATATTAAACATTATATAACAAATAAGATTGGCCTTAATATTGAAATGACTGTCTTTAAATTTAATTATTCTGAGCCAAGAAACAAAGCATCTTTCAAAATAATCATACCTCAAAACTACTTTGATACAATTGTGCATCTAGATTTTTGGCCGCCTAATGCTTTTATTCGTGAGTATGAATACAGAACTACACCAACGACTGATATTGTTCACTTACCGAAATCATCGTCATCAAAAACTAATTAAACTATCTATAAATAAGCCCATTAATATTATATACCAAAATGTAAGAGGTCTCAACACTAAATTAAACAATCTTTTTATAAATAGTTTTGAATTTTGATTTGATTCGTATGTCTTACCGCCGTATCAAAGTAGACTTGCTCTAATAAAATTGCCTACACTAAAAAGTCGACGATCGACGTTGAGTGCTTTATTTGTTATTTGACTGGTTCGAGGCGATGTTGATTCGGAGTTCTTACTTAATCAACTATACTTCAACGTTCCTGTAAGACCTACTCGCCATTTTGAAATCTTGGCATTAAAATATTACCGCTCTGTTTATGCTAATAATGACTCTTTTCGTCGCGCATGTGTCAACTTTAGCAAATGTTACCATATCGTGAACTTATCTGAGAGTAATACCGTATTGAAAAGAAATCTTATTTTATATTTAAATTCTTGAACTAATTTGTTATCTAGTCAGTAAGGATGTAAAATCTATTGACTTATTAAATAAATAAAAAAATGACAATAATTACCACTACTACCATCCTACAAGACGTTATAACCAATTTTAAAAACCACCGGTCCTTTTCAGGACCACAAATTAATAAAAAAGAGATTATTTTTATTCTTACAAATGTTATATATAAATAAGAAAATTTTGTTGAAGTGATTGCTCAAATCTTTGCTTATATTGCATGTATCTTATTTTGCAACAATTTTGTCACATAGATTTGTATAGAATTTTTCGATAAAAAGACCATTTAAAGTTAATTCAACATTTTAAATAAATAATTCTAATATTACTTTATTATTATTTTTTAAGGAAGGAATTACAAGAACATTAAATAACTAAGAACAATGAACATAAATTTTTTTATAACCAGTTTTCTTTGGCATTAATTTTGTAAAACAGTTTGCGTTAATAAAACTTTTAAAAAACAAAAACCGCTTTCCAAATGTATTCTTCTATGAATCAATGTCCTCTTGAAGCATTGTTTGCAGCGTTTGATGGAGTATTACTGGTCTTAAGCCGACTATCTGTAAAGAAAGAGATTTAAAATATTTAGGTATGTGCATATTTTAGCGATATGTTTTTCATACTTCCACCTATGGCAGATAAACAACATCATTAGCAATGTGGCAAACTACTTCTAACTATAATTCGTCTTGCTGCCATGCAATTTTTCAGCAAAACTGCACCTTCACAGACTATTCCACTATTCATAATCACTTCACTTGTGCGTCTGGAACAGTTTTTCTTCTTAAGATACATTTTGCACACATAAGGATAATAATTCAAATGTAGGTTAAGATGATTCTTGACGGATACAAATTTTTTATAAACGTTATTACACAATCCACAAGAATAAATCCATTTCTTATTACTTTTGTCCAAGCGAGGTCTTTTGCGCCACAAATTATTTTCATAAGTTTTGTAGAGATTAGTCAGCCACATAGGGCTCATGTTGATGTACTCCAAAACTAAATTTAATTTCACTTTCAAATAATATATGTATGTTTATTACATTTGGATAAAAGGGCGTTTTAAAACATTTAATACTCTGTCGGCCGTGCAACACCGTGCATGGTGCGGCTACGGAAACTGTTTCATTGCCTTTGGCTTTTACATGACCACTGACTCTTTGGTTAATAATCTAAAACAAAAGAATTTCAATTAAATTTGTAATATGCATTTGTGTGCAAACAGAATTAAAATATACTGACAAGATTTCCCATTTCCTTTCTCCTGGACGCACTCATGCCACAGATATCTTTTTTCAACATTTCAAAATCTTGTTGCACCTATAACTTTCTTTTGGAATAGCTTTGATATATGACAACCATTGCAATCAACGCGTAATTTAGTAAGCTTTTGATTGCAGCTAGCGGTATTTGGCCCGGGATCTTAGTTTTTAATATATAAGTTAATAGTTAAAAGAAAAATTTTTTTTGGCAAATTTACACTTTTCAATATCTTGTTGCACCTATAACTTTCTCTTGGAAAAACTTTGATATATGACACCTATTGCAATCGACGCGTGATTAAGTAGGCTTTCGATTGCAGGTAGCGGAGTTTGGCGCGGGCGCTTAGTTTTTAATATATAAGCCAATAGTTAAAACCACCCCCAAAATACATAGCGAGCACGTGGCTCACAAAACAACGAGCATATGGTATGTTTGTAGACAAACCAAAAAATCTTGTTAACTTTTTCAAACCGGTACTTATCAGCTGAGCAGTCTGCAATGTTTGTAAACAGTCAACCATTTTGGATTCAAAGGGGAAATATCTTGTTAACTTTGAAAATATGGCATCTTGTTTTCTTCACTAGCTTGAAAGATGTTGAGTTTTTTTCATACAGACTTTATATGGAAAGATGTTAACATCTTGCCAAACTGATGAAAGTTGAAAGATGTGAGTAAGTTTGTGTTCATACGAGTCATGTCTTATTGACAAAATTCTTATATTTTCTTGTTTTAACTTTTGCTAAGTTGAAATACACGTTCTCTTATGAGCTTGATTACATACAATACTTCTCCGTCAACGCAAGGTACAAAGTTGGGGAACTTTTGACGTACGTTGAGTACTTTGACAACCTCTCTCTCACTCTCTCTATTTTTTCAATACACGTTCTAGTTTTGTGTGTGCTTTTTAAAAAGACATATATGTTTAAAAACAACTGATTTTATTTATAAAATAATTAGTTTTGTTAAAGAAACAAAAAGTTGTGGGAAAAAATATAATATGATTTATATGGGCGGTGAGTGGTGGGAGTTAATCGAGGTAAGAAAGACTCTGTGCTAAATTTCCTAAGCTTAGGGCCAAAAATAAATTTTCGTTTCTATTGGCGGTGCGTAGTGGGCATGGTCAATCCTTATGAAACTTTATATAGATCTTTAATCAACTAACCAAAGGCTCAGAGCATAATTTCAAAAACCTTAAACCAAAAATAAATATTGTTTTCTATGGCCGGTAAGTAAAGGGCGTGGCCAATTTTAATAAAACTTTTATATTTTTCTTAATTGAG